>JAGIQG010000017.1:58424102-58584102 GCA_024679065.1 Sphyrna mokarran | reverse complement strand
GATTTCCACAGTTTCTCTCCTTCACCTTCAAGATTTTCTTCGCCAAACAATTCGATATTGCGGACAAATGCCTATTCAGTGGAGTTGAGCATTTTGAGTAAATCCACATGAGCGTCGGATGTTTCCCTGTGAGAACTGAGTATTCGTGGCAGATGTGTTGATGTTGCTTGCCTCGCAAAGGTCAGCATTTTGCATAAATCTGCACTAATCTGTTTCGCAAAAAGTGGTATTGCAGCAAATTGTTTGTGCAAATATGCTAAGCGATTTGACAGAATGCGCAACGGTTTCCAAAGTTTCTCACTTTCACATTCAAGATTTTCTTGGCCAAGCAAACTGATATAGCGGCCAAATGGGCCTAATCCGTTCAGTTAAGCATTTTGAATAAATCCATATCAGCCTCCAAAGTTTCTCTGTCAGTACTTGAACATTTGTGGCCGCTGAACTCCTTTTGTGCAACTGGCTTATCTTGATGAGTTCAGCAACGTGTGTCAATCTCCATCCCTCTCCTTCACCTCAAGGCTATTATGGCACAAAGTGCTTGTCCCTGTTAGCTAAGAATTTTGTGTAAGTCTACAATAGTTTCCAAAATCTCTCACCATGCCATTCAAGATTTCCTTCGTTCAGATACGTGCCTACTCCGTGAGTTGCGCACTCTGAGTAAATCCACGTTAGCTTCCATCGTTTCTCTAACAGTAATTGAACATTTGCGGCCACTGAACTGATCTTGTGGCAACGCAATAATCTCGATGAGTCCATCAAATTGTGTAAACCTCCACCACTCTATTTCACCTTCAAGCTTTTCCCTTTCCATTCAGGATTATCTTCGCTCATCAATGTGTTATTGCGGCCAAGTGCTCACTCCCTTCATTTGAACATTTTGACAAAATCGACTTTGCTTCCAGCTTTTCTGGGGCAATAATTTAACAATTTTGGCCACTGAAGAAGTATTGCGGGAATTTGAATACCTCGATGAGTCCAGCAATTTATGTAAATCTCCAACACTGTTTCAGCAGAAAGCTGGTTTTGCAGAGAAGTGTTAACCGCAATGTGTTAAGCGTTTTGAGTGAATCCACAATAGTTTCCAAAGTCTCGCTCCTTCACATTCAAGATTTTCTTCGCCAAACAATTTGATATTGCGGACAAATGCCTACTCCATCGAGTTAAGCATTTTGAGTAAATCCACATGACCTTCGGATGTTTCCCTGTGAGGATTGAACATTCGAGGCAGCAGAACTAATATTGCTTGTCTTGAAAAATTCAGCATTTTGTGTAAATCTCCACTAATCCGTTTCGCCAAAAAGTGGTATTGCAGCAATTTGTTTGTGCAACTACGCTAAGCGACTTGATAGAATCCAAAATGGTTTCCAAAGTTTCTCACTTTCATGTTCGACATTTTCTTGGCCAAGCAATCTGATATATCGGCCAAGGGCTTACACCGTTCAGTTGAGCATTTTGAATAAATCTATAATAGCTTCTAAAGTTTCCCTGCCAGTAATTGAATCCACAATAGTTTCCAGAGTCTCTCACCTTCACATTCAAGATTTTCTTCGCCAAACAATTTGATATTGCGGCCAAATGCTTACTCCGTTGAGTTAAGCATAGTGAGTAAATCGGCATTAGCTTCGGATATTTCCCTGTGAGAGTTGAACATTAGAGGCAGCTGAACTAATATTGCTTCTCTCGATAGAACATAGAACATTACAGCACAGAACAGGCCCTTCGGCCTTCGATGTTGCGCCGACCAATATAAAAAGCAATGCCCCTCCCAACTAAACCATTCCCTTCTCTTCCATATACTTATCAACTAACCTCTTAAACGCCACCAAACTTGGCGCATCTACAACTGCCGCAGGCAGGGAATTCCACTCCCGAACCACCCTTTGGGTAAAGAACCTACCTCTGATATCCGTCCTATAACTATAACCCCTTAATTTAAAGCTGTGTCCCCTCGTGCTAGCTTTCTCCATCCTAGGAAAAAGGCTATCACTGTCCACCCTATCTAAACTCTAATCATCTTATATGCTTCAATAAGATCCCCTCTTAGCCGCCTCCTTTCTAACGAAAACAACCTCAAATCCTTCAACCTCTCTTCATAGGACCTGCCCTCCATACCAGGCAACATCCTGGTAAACCTCCTCTGTACCATCTCCAATGCCTCCACATCTTTCTTATAATGTGGGGACCAGAACTGTACACAATACTCCAAGTCCGGCCACACTAGAGTTTTGTACAGTTGCAACATGACGTTGCGGCTCCGAAATTCAATCCCCCTACCAATAAAAGCTAAGACTCCATATGCCTTCTTAACAACCTTATCGACTTGATTGCCAACTTTCAGGGATCTATTAACATATACACCAAGATCCCTCTGTTCATCAACCCTATTGAGAGTCCTACCATTAGCCCTATACTCTACACATTTGTTATTCCTGCCAAAGTGAATTACCTCACACTTTCCCACATTAAACTCCATTTGCCACCTCTCGGCCCAGCTCTGCAACTTGTCCAAGTCACTCTGTAAACTAAACCACCCCTCTTCACTATCTACCACACCACCAACTTTAGTATCATCTGCAAATTTACTGATCCATCCCTCAATACCCTCATCCAGATCATTTATAAAAATTACAAACAGCAGGGGCCCCAAAACAGACCCCGGAGGTACACCACTTGTCACCGAACTCCAAGATGAATCTCTCCCATCAACCACCACCCTCTGTCTTCCATCTGCTAGCCAATTCCTAACCCAATTAGCTAAATCACCCTCTATCCCATACATCTGCATTTTCTGCAGAAGTCTTCCATGGGCCACCGTATCAAACGCCTTACTAAAGTCCATATATACCACATCAACCGCCTTACCCCCATCCACCTCCTTAGTCACTTTTTCAAAAAACTCAATGAGGTTAGTAAGGCACGACCTACCCTCCACAAAACCATGCTGACTATCCCCAATCAATTCATTTCATGATAAGTTCAGCATTTTGTATAACTCTCCACTAATTTGTTTTGCCAAAAAGCAAATTGCTTGTTCGAATAACTAAGCGATTTGCCGGAATCCACAATATTTTCAAAAGTTTCTCTCCTCCAAGATCAAGATTTTCTTGGCGAACAGTCCAAATGCCTACTCCATTGAGTTTAGCATTTTGAGTAAATCCACATTAGCGTCGGATGTTTCCCAGTGAGAACTGAGCATTCGTGGCAGATGAATTGATGTTGCTTGAATTCAGCATTTTGCATAAATCTGCACTAATCTGTTTCGCCAAAAAGCTGGTATTGTAGCAAACTGTTTGTGCAAGTATGCAACGCGATTTGATAGAATTCCCAATGGTTTCCAAAGTTTCTCACTTTCACGTTCAAGATTTGCTCGGCCAAGCTATTTAATATAACTAAATAATAATGCTAGCACGAGGGGACACAGCTTAAATTAAGTTATAGGACGGATATCAGAGGCAGGTTCTTTACCCAAAGGGTGGTTCGGGAGTGGAATGCCCTGCCTGCAGCAGTTGTAGATGCGCCAAGTTTGGTGGCGTTTAAGAGGTTATTTGATAAGTATATGGAAGAGAAGGGAATGGTTTAGTTTGGAGGGGCATTGCTTTTTATATTGGTCGGCACAACATCGAAGGCCGAAGGGCCTGTTCTGTGCTGTAATGTTCTATGTTCTATGTTAATATAGCGGCTAAGGGCCTAATCCGTTCAGTTAAGCATGATGAATAAATCCATAATAGCCTCCAATGTTTCTCTGCCAGTAACTGAACATTTGTGGCCGCTGAACTCATTTTGTGCAACTGGCTTATCTCGGCGAGTTGAGCAACGTGTGTCAATCTTCATCCGTCTCCTTCACCACAAGGCTGTTATGGCACAAAGTGCTTATCTGTATTAGCTAAGAATTTTGAGTAAATCTACAATAGTTTCCAAAATCTCTCGCCTTGCCATTCAAGATTTACTTCGTCAATCAAGGTGATATTGCGGATGCATGCCTACTCCGTGAGTTGAGCATTCAACATTTGCCGCGGTTGAAGTGATACTGCGGCAAGTTGTTCATCTCGATGAGATCAGCAGTTGCTTAAAACTCCACCATTCTGATAGCCAAAATGCTGTTATTGCAGCCAGTTGGTAAACCCAATACGCTAAGCCTTTTGAGTAAACCTACAATGTTTTCCAAAGTTTCTCACCTTCACCTTCAAGATTTTCTTCGCCAAACAATTTGATGTTGCGGCCAATTGCCCACTCCATTGAGTTAAGCATATTCAGGAAATCCACATTAGCTTCGTATGTTTCCCTGTGAGTATTGAACATTAGTGGCAGTTGAACTAATATTGCTTGCCTCGATAAGTTCAGCAAGTTGTGTAAATCTCCACTAATCTGTTTCGCCAAAAAGCAAATTGCTTGTCCGAATAAGTTAAGCGATTTGACAGAATCCACAATATTTTCCAAAGTTTCTCTCCTTCACATTCAAGATTTTCTTAGACGAACAATCTGATATAGTGGCCAAGGGGCTTCTCCATTCACGTAAGCATTTTGAATAAATCTAAATTAGATTCCAATGCATCTCTATCAGTAACTGAACGTTTGTGGCCGCTGAACTGATTTGTGACAACTGGGTTATCCGATGAGTTCAGGAACGTGTGCGAATCTCCATCACTCTCTTTCAGCACAAAGCTTGTTATGGAACAAGTTAGTAAGCTAAGCATTTTGAGGAAATCTACAATTGTTTCCAAAGTTTCTCACTTGCCATTCAAGATTTTATTCGCCATTCAAAGTGACATGCGGTCAAGTGCCTACTCCGTTGATTTGAGCGTTTTTTAGTATATCCACATTAGCTTCCAATGTTTCTCTGTCAGTAATTGAATACTTGTGGCAACTGAACTGATTTTTTGGCAACTGGATAATCTCGATGAGTTCAGCAATTTGTGTCAACCTCCACCTCTTTCTTTCCCCATACAGCTGATATTGCAGCAAAGTGCTTCTCCCAACGAGCTACGCATTTTGAGTCAATCCACATCCGTTGCAAATGTTTCTCACCTTGCCATTCAAAATTACCTTCGCCAATCAAAGCGATCTTGCGGCCATGTGCCCAGTACCTGCAATTGAACTTTTAAAGGGGATTGATAGAGTAAACAGGGTTAAGCTTTTTCCTAGGATGGACTCAAATAGCACGAGGGGTCACGGGCTTAGGGTAAGGGGGGTAAGGTATAATTTGGATGCTAGAGGGAGTTTTTCACACAGAGGGTGGTGGGGGTATGGAATGCGCTGCCAAGTAAAGTGGTGGAGGCAGGTACTCTGGAGTTATTTAAGAAATACTTAGATGGGCACATGAACAGAATGGGAATGGAGGGGTATAGAAAATTGATTTAAAATAGGGATCATGAGCCTTGGGAGTCCCTGGGAAGTGTGTAAATAGATGATGATGATATTGATGTATTTGTTTTTATCCTACAGGTGCTTTGGTCCACCTTGTTGTCTAACGAGGGGCATACATGCGATGGGTCGTGAGAGGACTGCTCTTGGATCTTTTTGGAGCGTATCCTACTGTTTCACGTTGTTAGCGTATACTTGACCTGGACCTTCTGATAGGCAACACGAAAGCTCAGTGAGTATCGCTGTGCTGTGCAGATACATGGATTTGGGCCTGTGTCTGTGGGAGTTTGCACATTCTCCCCGTGCTTGCGTGAGTTTTCTCCGCGGGCTCTGGTTTCCTCCCACATCCAAAAGATGTGCTCTTAGGCTAATTGGCAAAACAAATTCTCCCTAAATTGTCTCAAATTTGGTTTTTAAATCCATAGGTCTATAAACATGGGCAGGGATCGTGGTTAGAGATGGGAACATAGGGATGGCGGCGCGGGTTCGTTGTGCCGAAGGGTCTGTTTCCCGTGCTGTTTTGTTCTTTGTTCTTTGTTCTTTGTTCTTTTTGACCAAATCCACGTTTGTCTCCGACAGTAAATCAACATTCGAGGCCACAGAGTTGGGACTGAGGAAAACTGCTTATCCAGAGTTCAGCAACTTGTTTACATCTCCACCACTCTGCTTTGGCAAACAGGTGGCATTGTAGCAAAGTGTTTATCCCAAAAAGCAAAGCGTTTTGAGTGAATTCACAATGGTTTTCAAAGTTTCTCACCTTCACATTCAAGATTTTGTTTGCCAAACAATTTGGTATAGCAGCCATGGACCTACTCTGCTGAGGTCAGCATTTTGAATAAGTTCACCTTTCTCTGTCTGTAAGTGAACATTGTTGGCTGCTGAACTGAGTTTGCGGCAACTGGGTTATGTCCATGAGTTCAACAACTTGTGTGAATTTGCACCACTCTCTTTCACTACAAAGCTATTGTGGAGCAAAGGATTTTTCCCATAACCTAAACATTCTGCGTAATTCCACAATTGTTTCCAACGCTTCTGACCTTGCCATTCAAGATTTTCTTCGCCAGTCAAGGTGATATTACGACTAAGTGCTCACTCTCTTCAGTTGAACATTTTGACAAATTTCACATTAGCAACCAGCTTTTCCGGGACAATAATTCAAGATTTTTGGTTCTGAAGTGGTGTTGCGGCAAATTGCTTATCTCGAAGGGTCGAGCAACTTACGTAAATCTCCACCACTCTGTTTTGGGGAAAGCTGGTGTTGCAGAGAAGTGTTTATCCCAATATGCTACACGTTTTAAGTGAATCCACAACTGTTTAAAGTTTTTCACTACATTCAAGACTTCGCTAAACAGTGTGATAAAGAGAATAAAGTGCCTACTCCGTTGAGTTAAGCATTTTGAATCAATATAGATTGGCTTCCAAAGTCGGTCCGACAGTAATTCAAGATTTGCTGCCGCTGTAGTGCTATTGCGGCAAGTTGCTCTTCACTTGTCGGTGACAAGTGGTGTACCTCAGGGGTCTGTTTTGGGGCCCCTGCTGTTTGCAATTTTTATAAATGATCTGGATGAGGGTATTGAAGGATGGATTAGTAAATTTGCAGATGACACTAAAGTCGGTGGAGTGGTAGACAGTGAAGAGGGGTGTTATAGTTTGCAGAGGGACTTGGACAAGTTGCAGAGCTGGGCCGAGAGGTGGCAAATGGAGTTTAATGTGGAAAAGTGTGAGGTAATGCACTATGGCAGAAATAATAAATGTGTAGAGTATAGGGCAAATGGTAGGATTCTTAGTAGTCTAGATGAACAGAGGGATCTTGGTGTGTATGTGCATAGATCCCTGAAAGTAGGCAGTCAGGTCGAGAAGGTTGTTAGGAAGGCATATGGAGTCTTGGCTTTTATTGGTAGAGGGATTGAATTTCGGAGCCGCAACGTCATGTTGCAACTGTACAAAACTCTAGTGCGGCCGCACTTGGAGTATTGTGTGCAGTTCTGGTCCCCACATTATAAGAAAGATGTGGAGGCATTGGAGAGGGTACAGAGGAGGTTTACCAGGATGTTGCCTGGTATGGAGGGCAGGTCTTATGAAGAGAGGCTGAGCGATTTGAGGTTGTTTTCGTTAGAAAGGAGGCGGCTAAGAGGAGACCTTATCGAAACATATAAGATGATTAGAGGTTTAGATAGGGTGGACAGTGATAGCCTTTTTCCTAGGATGGAAAAAGCTAGCACGAGGGGACACAGCTTTAAATTAAGGGGTGATAGTTATAGGACGGATATCAGAGGCAGGTTCTTTACCCAAAAGGTGGTTCGGGAGTGGAATGCCCTGCCTGCAGCGGTGTAGATGCGCCAAGTTGGTGGCGTTTAAGAGGTTAGTTGATAAGTATATGGAAGAGAAGGGAATGGTTAGTTTGGAGGGGCATTGCTTTTTAGACATAAACATAGAACATAGAACATAGAACAATACAGCACAGAACAGGCCCTTCGGCCTTCGATGTTGTGCCGACCAAAATAAAAAGCAATGCCCCTCCTAACTAAACCATTCCCTTCTCATCCATATACTTATCAACTAACCTCTTAAACGCCACCAAACTTGGCGCATCTACAACAGCTGCAGGCAGGGCATTCCACTCCCTAATCACTCTTTGAGTAAAGAACCTACCTCTGATATCCGTCCTATAACTCATACCCCTTAATTTAAAGCTGTGTCCCCTCGTGCTAGCTTTCTCCATCCTAGGAAAAAGGCTATCACTGTCCACCCTATCTAAACCTCTAATCATCTTATATGCTTCAATAAGATCCCCTCTTAGCCGCCTCCTTTCTAACGAAAACAACCTCAAATCCTTCAACCTCTCTTCATAGGACCTGCCCTCCATACCAGGCAACATCCTGGTAAACCTCCTCTGTACCTCTCCAATGCCTCCACATCTTTCTTATAATGTGGGGACCAGAACTGCACACAATACTCCAAGTGCGGCCGCACTAGAGTTTTGTACAGTTGCAACATGATGCTGCGGCTCCTAAATTCAATCCCCCTACCAATAAAAGCTAAGACTCCATATGCCTTCTTAACAACTTTATCCACTTGACGCCTACTTTCAGGGATCTATGCACATAACACCAAGATCCTTCTGTTCCTCAACACTATTAAGAGCCCTACCATTAGCCCTATACTCTACACATTTATTGTTCCTGCCAAAGTGCATTACCTCACACTTTTCCACATTAAACTCCATTTGCCACCTCTCGGCCCAGCTCTGCAACTTGTCCAAGTCACTCTGTAAACTATAACACCCCTCTTCACTATCTACCACTCCACCGACTTTAGTGTCATCTGCAAATTTACTGATCCATCCCTCAATACACTCATCCAGATCATTTATAAAAATTACAAACAGCAGGGGCCCCAAAACAGACCCCTGAGGCACACCACTCGTCACCGAACTCCACGATGAATATCTCCCATCAACCACCACCCTCTGTCTTCTATCTGCCAGCCAATTCCTAATCCAATTAGCTAAATCACCCTCTATTCCACACATCTGCATTTTCTGTAGAAGTCTTCCATGGGCCACCTTATCAAACGCCTTACTAAAGTCCATATATACTACATCAACCGCCTTACCCCCATCCACCTCTCTGGTCACTTTCTCAAAAAACTCAATGAGGTTAGTAAGGCATGGCCTACCCTTCACGAAAGCATGCTGACTATCCCCAATCAATTCATTTCTCTCTAAATAACTATAAATCCTATCCCTAATAATTCTCTCCAATACCTTGCCCACAACAGAAGTAAGACTCACTGGCCTATAATTCCCAGGAAGGTCTCTCTTCCCCTTCTTAAACAATGGGACCACATTCGCTATCCTCCAGTCCTCCGGAACCACACCCGTAACCAACGAGGACCTGAAGATCAGAGCCAGAGGCTCTGCAATCTCCTCTCTTGCCTCCCAGAGAATCCTAGGGTAAATCCCGTCCGGCCCAGGGGACTTATCCAACTTCAAACCCTCGAGAATTTCTAACACATCCTCCCTATCTACTACAATACTTCCCAATTTGCAACCCTGTACCTCAGTGCTCTCCATAGCTACATTTCCAGCACTCTGCGTGAATACCGAAGAGAAATATTTATTCAGTGCCTCACCAATCTCTTCAGGCTCCACGCACAACTTCCCACTGCTGTCTATGACTGGCCCTAATCTTGCCCTAACCAATCTTCTATTCTTAACATATCGAAAGAATGCTTTAGGATTCTCCTTAATCCTATCAGCCAACATCTTATTTTTATATATTTTCGGCGCAACATCGAAGGCCGAAGGGCCTGTTCTGCGCTGTAATGTTCTATGTTCTATGTTCTATGTTCTAAACCAGGAGGTTGAGTAATTTCGAGGGGAACTTCCAAATGGTGGTGTCCCTAATATGTGCTGCCCTTCTCTTTCGAGGCAGAAGTGGTCTCAGATTTGGTGGCTACCGTCTGAGGATCTCAAGTGAATTGCTGCAGTCCATCTTGTAGATCGTAATACTGCTGTTATGAGCATCAGTGATGGAGGAAGTGGATGTTTGTGGATGTGCCAATCAAGCAGACTGCTTTGTCCTGGATGGTGCCAAGCTTCCTTAATGTTGTTGGAGTTGCACCCATCCAAGCAAGTGGGAAGTATTCCATCACAATCCTGACTTTTGCCTTGTAGATGGTGGGTAGGCTTTGTCGAGGCAGGAGGTGACTTACCCACCGCAGTATTGCTTGCCCCTGACATGCTCTTGTCACCACTTTGTTTATATCGTCAGTCGTGAATCACTGAAACAGCTATATAATGACATCGACAAGTTCCATCACACAATCAGACTCATCATGATTTATTCTCCAGAATTGGTGGCATTCTTGGACACTCACATCTCCATCAAGGATGGTCATCTCAGCACCTCACTGTACCGCAAGTCCACAGATAACCTCACGATGCTCCATTTCTCCAGCTTCCACCCTAAACACCTTAAAGAAGCCATCCCCTATGGAGAAGCCTTCCGTACACACAGGATCTGCTCAGATGAGGAAGATCGCGACAGACACCTCCAGACAATGAAAGATGCCTTCTTAAGAACAGGATATGGCGCTCAATTCATCAATCGACAGTTCCGACGTGCCACAGCGAGAAAGAACACTGACCTCCTCAGAACATGGGACACGGTGGACAGAGTACTCTTCGTGCTCCAGTACTTCCCCGGAGCGGAGAAGCAATGACATCTTCTTCGGAATCTTCAACACATCATTGATGATGACAAACATCTCGCCAGGGCCGACCTCACATCCCCACTTCTTGCCTTCAAACAAGCGCACAACCTCAAATAGTCTGTTGTTTGCAGCAAACTATCCAGCCTTCAGGAGAACAGTGACCACAACACTACACCACCCTGCCACAGCAACCTCTGCAAGACATGCCGGATCATCGACATGGATGACATCATCTCATGCGAGAACAACATCCACTAGATACATGGTACATACTCTTGCAACTGGGCCAACGTTCTCTATATGATACACTGCAGGAAAGATTGTTCCAAAGCATGGTATATTGGAAAGACCATGCAGATTCTACAATAATGGATGAATGAACATCACTGAACAATCACCGTTCCCTTTCTGTTGGCGAACACTTCAACAGCCACGGGCATTCGGTCTCTGACCTTCGGGTTAGCATTCTCCAAGGTGGCCTTCATAGCATACAACAGCAGTCACTGAGCAGAGACTTATAGCCAAGTTCCGTACACATGAGTATGCCCTCAAGGGAAATCTTGGGTTCATATCGCACTATCTGTAACCTCCACGATTTGCCTGGGGTTGTAAAATCTCACTTTACTGTCCTGTCTGGAGACAATACACGTCTCTCTAGCCTATGCTAAAGCTATTTCCACACACACTGTCAGCACCTTTAAGGCTTGAATGTCAGGTTAGCTGTAAAGACTTTCATTCTAATCAGTATTCTATAAACTGTGACTGATTTTATATGTATTTCTCTGATCAGAACCTTCCACACATCTGACCTCATTTAGAGCACTACATCCAGTGCTGGTCGCTTTACTACCGGAAGGATGTGAGACTCTGGAGAGAGTGCAGAGGAGTTTATCAGTGTGGTGGGGGTATGGAACGCGCTGCCAAGTAAGTGGGTGGAGGCAGGTACTCTGGAGTTATTTAAGAAACACTTAGATGGCAGAAACACATGAACAGAATGGGAATGGAGAGATATAGAAAACTGATTTAAAACAGGGATCATGAGCCTTGGGATTTCCCTGGGAATTGTGTAAATTGTCGATGATATTGATGTATTTGTTTTAACCTACAGGTACTTCAGTTCGCCTTGTCGTCTGACAAGGGGCATACACGCGATGGGTCGAGAGAGGCTGCTCTTTGATTTTTCCAGAGTATCCTAGTGCTTCACATCGTCAGTGTATGTTTGACCTGGACCATTTGATGGGCAACACGACAGCTCAGTGACTATCGCTGTGCTGTGCAGACACATAGATTTGGGCCTGTGTCTATGGGAGTTTGAGAATTCTCCCTGTGCTGGCGTGGGTTTTCTCCGGGTGCTCCAGTTTCCTCCCACATCCCAAAGATACGCTCTTAGGCAGATTGGTGGAACAAATTCTCCTAAATTGTCTCAAATTTGGTTTCAATGCATAGCTCTGACTATTTCTGAGACTTGGGTAGAGCAGGGACAGGAATGGATGTTGCAGGTTCCGGGGATCAAATGCTTCAGTCGGAGGAGAGAAGGACGTAGAAGGGGGGGAGGAGTGGCATTATTAGTCAAAGACTGTATCACAGTGACAGAAAAGAAGTTTGATGAGGACTTGTCTGTTGAGGTAGTATGGGCTGAGATTAGAAACAGGAGAGGAGAGGTCATCCAGTTGGGAGTCTTTTATAGACCTCCTAAAAGTTACAAGGTAGAGGAAAGGATTGCAAAGTCGATCACGGACAGGAGTTAAGGTAATAGGGTAATTGTTATGGGGGACTTTAACTTTACTAATATTGATTGGAATAGCTATAGCTCTTGCTAGTTAGAGGGGTCAGTTTTTGTACAAAGTGTTCAGGAAGATTCTTTGACTCAGTATGTAGATAGGCCAACTAGAGATGAGGCTACATTGGACTAGGTGCTGGGCAATGAGCCAGACCAGGTGTTAGGCTTGGAAGTTGGTGAACATTTTGGTGATAGTGACCACAATTCGGTTACGTTCACCTTAGGGATAGGCATGAAGCTGGGGGCAGTAGTTATAGAACATAGAACATAGAACAATACAGCACAGAACAGGCCCTTCGGCCTTCGATGTTGTGCCGACCAAAATAAAAAGCAATGCCCCTCCTAACTAAACCATTCCCTTCTCATCCATATACTTATCAACTAACCTCTTAAACGCCACCAAACTTGGCGCATCTACAACAGCTGCAGGCAGGGCATTCCACTCCCTAATCACTCTTTGAGTAAAGAACCTACCTCTGATATCCGTCCTATAACTCATACCCCTTAATTTAAAGCTGTGTCCCCTCGTGCTAGCTTTCTCCATCCTAGGAAAAAGGCTATCACTGTCCACCCTATCTAAACCTCTAATCATCTTATATGTTTCAATAAGATCCCCTCTTAGCCGCCTCCTTTCTAACGAAAACAACCTCAAATCCCTCAACCTCTCTTCATAAGACCTGCCCTCCATACCAGGCAACATCCTGGTAAACCTCCTCTGTACCCTCTCCAATGCCTCCACATCTTTCTTATAATGTGGGGACCAGAACTGCACACAATACTCCAAGTGCGGCCGCACTAGAGTTTTGTACAGTTGCAACATGATGCTGCGGCTCCTAAATTCAATCCCCCTACCAATAAAAGCTAAGACTCCATATGCCTTCTTAAC
This sequence comes from Sphyrna mokarran, assembly GCA_024679065.1. Classification (NCBI taxonomy): domain Eukaryota; kingdom Metazoa; phylum Chordata; class Chondrichthyes; order Carcharhiniformes; family Carcharhinidae; genus Sphyrna; species Sphyrna mokarran. The sequence continues at coordinate 58,570,858 of JAGIQG010000017.1, read as the reverse complement.
AACTTTATCCACTTGACTGCCTACTTTCAGGGATCTATTGACACATACACCAAGATCCTTCTGTTCCTCAACACTATTAAGAGCCCTACCATTAGCCCTATACTCTACACATTTATTGTTCCTGCCAAAGTGCATTACCTCACACTTTTCCACATTAAACTCCATTTGCCACCTCTCGGCCCAGCTCTGCAACTTGTCCAAGTCACTCTGTAAACTAAAACACCCCTCTTCACTATCTACCACACCACCAACTTTAGTATCATCTGCAAATTTACTGATCCATCCCTCAATACCCTCATCCAGATCATTTATAAAAATTACAAACAGCAGGGGCCCCAAAAACAGACCCCTGAGGCACACCACTCGTCACCGAACTCCACGATGAATATCTCCCATCAACCACCACCCTCTGTCTTCTATCTGCCAGCCAATTCCTAATCCAATTAGCTAAATCACCCTCTATTCCACACATCTGCATTTTCTGTAGAAGTCTTCCATGGGCCACCTTATCAAACGCCTTACTAAAGTCCATATATACTACATCAACCGCCTTACCCCCATCCACCTCTCTGGTCACTTTCTCAAAAAACTCAATGAGGTTAGTAAGGCATGACCTACCCTTCACGAAACCATGCTGACTATCCCCAATCAATTCATTTCTCTCTAAATAACTATAAATCCTATCCCTAATAATTCTCTCCAATACCTTGCCCACCACAGAAGTAAGACTCACTGGCCTATAATTCCCAGGAAGGTCTCTCTTCCCCTTCTTAAACAATGGGACCACATTCGCCATCCTCCAGTCCTCCGGAACCACACCCGTAACCAACGAGGACCTGAAGATCAGAGCCAGAGGCTCTGCAATCTCCTCTCTTGCCTCCCAGAGAATCCTAGGGTAAATCCCGTCCGGCCCAGGGGACTTATCCAACTTCAAACCCTCGAGAATTTCTAACACATCCTCCCTATCTACTACAATACTTCCCAATTTGCAACCCTGTACCTCAGTGCTCTCCATAGCTACATTTCCAGCACTCTGCGTGAATACCGAAGAGAAATATTTATTCAGTGCCTCTCCAATCTCTTCAGGCTCCACGCACAACTTCCCACTGCTGTCTATGACTGGCCCTAATCTTGCCCTAACCAATCTTCTATTCTTAACATATCGAAAGAAAGCTTTAGGATTCTCCTTAATCCTATCAGCCAACATCTTCTCGTGTCCCCTCTTAGCTCTCCTCAATTCACTTTTTACCTCCCTCCTGGCTAATCTATAGCTATCCATTGCACTAACTGAGCCTTCAAGCCTCATCCTGACATAAGCCTCCTTTTTCTTCTTAACCAGCAAATCAACTTTTTTCGTACACCAAGGCTCTCTTACTCGACCATTTCCTCCCTGCCTGACAGGGACATACTTATCAAGGACTCGCAGCAGCTGCTCCTTGAATAAGCACCACATTCCAGATGTTCCCAGTCCCTGTAGTTTCCTAGTCCAATCTATGCACCCTAATTCTCTCCTGATGGCCTCATAATTACCCTTCCCCCAGCTATAACTACTGCCCCCAGCTTCATGCCTATCCCTGTCCATCACTAAGGTGAACGTAACCGAATTGTGGTCACTATCACCAAAATGTTCACTAACTTCCAAGCCTAACACCTGGTCTGGCTCATTGCCCAGCACCAAATCCAATGTAGCCTCACCTCTAGTTGGCCTATCTACATACTGAGTCAAAAAACCTTCCTGCACACTCTGTACGAAAACTGACCCCTCTAACGAGCTAGAGCTATAGCTATTCCAATCAATATTAGCAAAGTTAAAGTCCCCCATCACAATTACCCTACTACTTTCACTCCTAATCAGAATTGACTTTGCAATCCTTTCCTCAACCTCTCTAGAACTATTAGGAGGTCTGTAAAAGACTCCCAACAGGGTGACCTCTCCTCTCCTGTTTCTAATCTCAGCCCATACTACCTCAACAGACAAGTCCTCATCAAACTTCTTTTCGATCACCGTGATACAGTCTTTGACCAGTAACGCCACTCCTCCCCCCCTTCTACCCCCTTCTCTACTCCGACTAAAGCATTTGTACCCCGGAACCTGCAACATCCATTCCTGTCCCTGCTCTACCCAAGTCTCTGAAATGGCCACAACATCGAAGTTCCAGGTACTGGTCCAAGCTGCAAGTTCCTCCCCCTTATTGCGAATACTCCTTGCATTAAAGTATACGCATCTCAAACCATGCCCCACCCCACCCGTACGCCGCTGTGTTTTACAACTCTCCTCTATAACCCCCTTACTCTCATCCCTCTCGGCACCCCAACTACTTAGGATCCCAACCCACCCCCCGAATCAGTTTAAAGCCCCCATCATAGCCTTAGCAAATTTTCCCCCCAAGATATTAGTCCCCCTCTGGTTCAGGTGTAGACCATCTCTCTTGAAGAGGTCCCACCTATCCCAGAATGAGTCCCAATTGTTAAGGAACCTGAACCCCTCCCTCCTGCACCATCCACGCAGCCATGAGTTCAAACTATCCCTTTCTCTGTTCATCTCTAAACTATCCCTTGGCACAGGCAAGAGTCCAGAGATAACCACTCTGCCTGTTATGGACCTAAGCTTCCACCCTAACTCCATAAATTTCTGTTTAATATCCCCTTCCCTTGTCCTACCTACATCATGTGTCCCCACATGAACAATGACTTGGGGCTGACTCCCCTCACCCTTAAGAATCCTAAAAAACCCGATCTGCGACATCCTGGACCCCAGCCCCTGGGAGGCAACACACCAGCCCTGAGTCCTGTTTATTACTATTTACCCTCCTATCCGTCCCACTAACTATGGAGTCTCCTATAACTAGGCCTAATCTCTTATTCCCCCCACCCACCTGAGCATTCTCAGCAGGCTCACCCCCAGAGACCTGCTCCCTTTGGTCAGCTCCAATTGATTCTTCCTCAACTGTAGCCTCCAAGACAGAAAATTTATTTTGGAGGGGAACAGCCCCAGGGGATTGTCTCCCCGATTGCTTCTTCCCCCTCCTCCTAATAGTTACCCAATTATCACTTATAGGAGTTACAATCTCTTTGTTACTCCTGCCTATATCCTCCTCAACCTCTCGAATTACCCTGAGCTCCTCTAATTCCAGCTCCAGCTCCTTAACACGATCCTCAAGGAGCTGCAAATGTGCACACTTCCTGCAGGTATAATCAGCAGGAACACTACTGGTGTCCCTCACCTCATACATACCGCAGGAGGTGCAAAGTACTACCTGCACTGCCATCACTGTTACTTTAATTTGCAGGAGAGAAAAAAAAAACTACACACACACTTTTATTATTAGGTTAGAGGAGGGGGGAGGGTGGGATACTCTACCTGTGTAGAGTATCGGGTTTCCTCTCTGGACCAATTTATAGTTGGGGAAAGGGTAATTATGAGGCCATAAGGAGAGAATCAGGGTGCATACGTTGGACTAGGAAACTACAGGGCCTGGGAACATCTGAAATGTGGAGCTTATTCAAGGAGCAGCTGCTGCGAGTCCTTGAGAAGTATGTCCCTCTCAGGCAAGGAGGAAATGGTCGAGTAAGGGAACCTTGGTGTACGAAAAACGTTAAAATGCTGGTTAAAAGGAAAAAGGAGGCTTATGTCAGGATGAGGCCTGAAGGCTCGGTTAGTGCAATGGATAGCTATAGATTAGTCAGGAGGGAGCTAAAGAGTGAGTTGAGGAGAGCTAAGAGGGGACACGAGAAGACTTTGGCTGATAGGATTAAAGGGAATCCTAAAGCTTTCTTTAGATAGGCTAAGAATAGAAGATTGGTTAGGGCAAGATTAGGGCCATTCATAGACAGCATTGGGAAGTTGTGTGTGGAGCCTGAAGAGATTGGAGAGGCACTGAACAAATATTTCTCTTCGGTATTCACGCAGGGAGATGTAAATGTAGTTGTGGAGAACACTGAGGTACAGGGTTGCAAACTGGAAAGTATTGAAGTAGATAGGGAGGATGTGCTAGATATTCTTGAGAGCTTGAAGTTAGACAAGTCCCCTGGGCCAGATGGGATTTACCCTAGGATTCTCTGGGAGGCAAGAGAGGCGATTGCAGAGCGTCTGGCTCTGATCTTCAAGTCTTCGTTGGTTACGGGTATAGTTCTGGAAGACTCGTGGATAGTGAATGTGGTCCCATTGTTCAAGAGGGGGAAGAGAGACTTTCCAGGGACTTATAGGCCAGTGAGTCTTACTTCTGTTGTGGGTAAAGTATTGGAGAGAATTATTAGGGATAGGATTTATAGTTATTTAGAGAGAAATGAATTGATTGGGGATAGTCAGCATGGTTTTGTGAAGGGTAGGTCGTGCCTTACTAACCTCATTGAGTTTTTTGAAAAAGTGACCAAAGAGGTGGATGGGGTAAGGCAGTTGATGTGGTATATATGGACTTTAGTAAGGCGTTTGATAAGGTGGCCCATGGAAGACTTCTGCAGAAAATGCAGATGTATGGGATAGAGGGTGATTTAGCTAATTGGATTAGGAATTGGCTAGCAGATAGAAGACAGAGGGTGGTGGTTGATGGGAGATATTCATCGTGGAGTTCGGTTACAAGTGGTGTACCTCAGGGGTCTGTTTTGGGGCCCCTGCTGTTTGTAATTTTTATAAATGATCTGGATGAGGGTATTGAAGGATGGATTAGTAAATTTGCAGATGACACCAAAGTCGGTGGAGTGGTAGATAGTGAAGAGGGGTGTTATAGTTTGCAGAGAGACTTGGACAAGTTGCAGAGCTGGGCCGAGAGGTGGCAAATGGAGTTTAATGTGGAAAAGTGTGAGGTAATGCACTTTGGCAGGAATAATAAATGTGCAGAGTATAGGGCTAATGGCAGGATTCTTAATAGTGTTGATGAACAGAGGGATCTTGGTGTATTGTGCGTAGATCCCTGAAAGTAGGAAGTCAAGTCGATAAGGATGTTAAGACGTCATAAGGAGTCTTAGCTTTTATTGGTAGGGGGATTGAATTTAGGAGCCGCAACGTCATGTTGCAACTGTACAAAACTCTAGTGCGGCCGCACCTGGAGTATTGTGTGCAGTTCTGGTCCCCACATTATAAGAAAGATGTGGAGGCATTGGACAGGGTGCAGAGGAGGTTTACCAGGATGTTGTCTGGTATGGAGGGCAGGTCTTATGAAGAGAGGCTGAGGGATTTGAGGTTGTTTTCGTTAGAAAGGAGGCAGCTAAGAGGGGACCTTATCGAAATTTATAAGATGATTAGAGGTTTAGATACGGTGGACAGTGATAGCCTTTTTCCTAGGATGGAGAAAGCTAGCATAAGGGGACACAGCTTTAAATTAAGGGGTGATAGTTATGGGACGGATATGAGAGGTAGGTTCTTTACCCAGAGGGTTGTTAGGGAGTGGAATGCCCTTCCTGTGTCAGTTGTAGATGCGCCAAGTTTGGTGGCGTTTAAGAGGCTATTTGATAAGTTTATGGAAGAGAAGGGAATGGTTTAGTTTGGAAGGTCATTGCTTTTTTCATCACTGGTCAGCGCAACATCGAAGGCTGAAGGGCCTGTTCTGCGCTGTAATGTTCTATGTTCTACGTTCTACAAACATAGACAGGGATCACGGGTAAAAGTGGAAACATCGAGGTGGTGGCACGTGCTCGTTGGGCCGAAGGGCTTATTTCCCATGCTGTTTTGTTCTTTGTTCTTTAATATCAAATGGTTGGTAATCTGGTCTTGAGAGAATTCTTACTTTATGTGATGGGACCAGTTGAATTTCTGGCTAATGTAGTTTCTGGTTTCTGGCGAATTCTCATTGCACTGCCTCCAAAGCTTACACTTTTCAGGTAGTATGGTGAACAACATTGCACACAATACATGAAAAGTGGCCTTACCAATTCACGGCATATGGGTGAGTAATCAGTTCAAAGTCAAAGGATTAATGGAGGATCTAATCAGTGTGGACTAGTTTCAAGTACAGGAATGGATTAAAAGGACAAGCATCAGATATTACCTGTGAAACTGAAGTTGATGGATTCCGTGTTCCCAAAATTGAAGTAAGGAGAATAATGCAATGAAATATAGATGACAAATAGAATAGGTGGAAACAGAGATTTACCAGGGGCACCAATAATAGCTAGGATTGGATAGTAAAACCCTTGAATAACGTAGAGAACAAATTCAATAATAATTGTTAACGGCAACGAACCCACCTAATCTTGGGAAATATAGAACAGACCGACAGCAAAATTCCTGTCCAGCATTGGGAAATCCCGGTCTATTGCTCCCAGATTCTGATCCGTTGTTGGAACATTCCAATCTATTGTTCCGACATTCTGATCCTTTGTTGGCATATTCCCATTCATTGTTCCGAGATTCTGATCCATCGTCAGAAGATTCAGATCCATTGTTCCCAAATTCTGATCTCCCCTCTCCCTCTCTCTCCACAGTCACTGATCTCTGTTCGTGTTGGAGTTGTTGCTCCCACTGAGTGAATCGAGAACACATTGAATGGAATCACTTATTAATAGAAGAGTAAAAACCCTGCAGTCACACTAATTAGATCCATGGAGACTCACATCAATTCCAGTCTCTAAACAAACAGTTCAATTAACCCTGTTCAATCCAATAATCATATCACAATTAAATACAATATATACCCAGTCTCAATAATGGTGGAACTTCACTGAGAGCAGGACAAGTGGAAATAGAGGAGACACTGGCCATAAACTTTCAATCTTTCCACTTCTTTCAAAATTCAGTTTATAGGATGTGGGTATCATTGGCTCGTCCCAGTATTTATTGTCCATCCCTAGCTGTCCTTAAGATGCTGGCGGTGAGCTCAGTTTTTGAACAACCGCAGCGCTGTTAAGGAGGGCATTTCAGGATTTGAAACCCAGTGATAATGGAGGAACAGCGAATATTATTCCAAGTCAGGATAGTGCGAGATTTGCCAACTGTAGAAGTATGGCCCCTTCAAGGAAAAATCTCCCATGGACCATGTGATCGGGACTGACCATACGGAGTGTTGAGCTGGGACGATAGCCACTCGAGTGTGAGGACACAGATTCTGAGCCAGGGGAGTTTCGCAGCTGAATCCAGGAAGATGCAGTGCGCAGTTGCAGAGTTATGCTGTCTGACCATGAGGAAAATCCAGTTTAAGAGTAACGAGAACACCCGGATTAAAACCACGTATACACGGGGAGAACATAGAACATAGAACATTACAGCACAGAACAGGCCCTTCGTCCTTCGATGTTGCGCTGACCAATATAAAAAGCAATGCCCCTCCCAAACTAAACCATTCCCTTCTCTTCCATATACTTATCAATTAACCTCTTAAACGCCACCAAACTTGGCGCATCTACAACTGCTGCAGGCAGGGCATTCCACTCCCGAACCACCCTTTGGGTAAAGAACCTACCTCTGATATCCGTCCTATAACTATCACCCCTTAATTTAAAGCTGTGTCCCCTCAAGCTAGCTTTCTCCATCCTAGGAAAAAGGCTATCACTGTTCACCCTATCTGAACCTCTAATCATCTTATATGTCGGAAAGAACAAACTCTACACAGGCAGTGAGCTGAGGCAGATTTGAACATGGATTCCTGGCACCGTGATGCAGCATGGCTAACCACTGCGCCATTCCAAGCAGTTTAGGTGGATTGCCGTGCTAAATCGCCCACGAGTGTCAGAGATTAGCAAGAAAAATATATGGTGCTACAGGAATGGGGACTGGGTGGGATTGTTGATGCAGCGTCGATGGACCGACGCTGTACAGGATCCTATGATTCTAAGGAACACAATGTAAATGAGAAATGCGATTGTGTTTGCAAAGGTTCCACATAAATAATTCACAATGCCAGGATTATATGCAGCAGTTGTATGAAAAGCTGTGAACGGTAAATTTCAAATGTGATAGATTAAAGTTACCACACATTCTGAGTAATTAAAGAAAAATCACTTTGATTTGTGGCGATGGTTTTCATGGCTATAATGTCTCGGTCTAGTAAACATTGGTGCAGTGCCATTGGCAATGTATCTGACAGCACTTACTTCTTGATTGGGCCGACTTTTCTGTCTCAGGCTGGAGGATTTGATTTGATTTCATTTCATTTATCATTGTCACGTGTGTTAGTATACAGTGAAAATAATTGCTACTGTACTATACAGACAATGCATACCATTCATGTAGTAGGAAAGGCAAGAGTGCACAATGTAGTGTTACAAACGTAGCGAGGGTGTAGAGAAAGATCAACTTAGTGTGAGGTAGGTCCATTCAAAAGCTCTGATGGCAGCAGGGAAGATTCCATTGGCATATACTTTTGTATATTTTTCCCAGCAGAAGGTGGAAGAAAGTACATCCAAAGTGCGTGGGATGCTTGATTATGTTGGCTGCTTTTCTGAGACAGCAAGATGTGTCGACAATGTTGATGGGTGGGAGGCTTGTTTGCGTGATGGATTGAGTATTGTGAGGACACTTTGTAGATTCTTGCCGACTTGGGCAGAGCAGGAGTCATACCAAGCTATGGTAGAATAACAAAAAATGTTTTCTATGGTTCATTTATGAAAATTGTGAGAATCGTAGCGGATATCCAAATTTCCCGAGCCTCATGAGAAAGTGAATGTTCATCGTTGAATGAACTAACTTATTAAGCGTTTATTAATTATACTTCTGAGTTGTTATTATTGAAAAGAGAAATAATTGAAAAGACTGCTAGTTTCTGGTGTCTGAATATTAGCATCGAAACGAATGATTTTCTTATTCATTCATAGAGTCATAGAGGTTTCCAGCATGGAAACAGGCGTTTCGGCCCAACGTGTCAGTGCAAGACACGTACAACGTATCTTGTACAATAGAGTACAAGAGTTGGCCTTTAATGTTGCAGTTGTATAAAACGTTGGTTAGACCTCATTCGGAATACTGCATTGAGTTCTGGTCGCCCGACTACTGGAAGGACGTTAAGGGTCTGGAGAGAGTGCAGAGGAGGTTTACCAGGATGCTGCCTGGTATGGAAGGTCTGAGTTACGAGGAGAGGTTAGGCAAATTGGGACTGCTTTCCTTAGAAAGACGTAGACTTAGAGGAGATCTAATAGAGGTGTACAAGATTATGAGGGGTATAGATAGAGTAAACAGGATTAAGCTCTTTCCTAGGATGGACTCAAATAGCACGAGGGGTCATGGGCTTAGGGTGAGGGAGGTAAGGTATAATTTGGATGCTGGAGGGTGGTGGGGGTATGGAATGCTCTGTCAAGTAAAGTGGTGGAGGCAGGTACTCTGGAGTTATTTAAGTATCCCAGTGCTTCACGTCGGTTCTGTACGCTTGACCTGGACCATTTGATGGGCAACACGACAGCTCAGAGACTATCGCTGTGCTGGGCAGATACATGGATTTGGGCCTGTGTCTGTGAGAGTTTGCGCATTCTTCCCGTGCTTGCGTGGGTTTTCTCCAGGTGTTCCGGTTTCCTCCCACATCCCAAAGATGTGCTCTTAGGCTAATTGGCAAAACAAATTCTCCCTAACTTGTCTCAAATTTCGTTGTTAATCCATAGATCTATAAACATAGACAGGGATCACGGGTGAAGGTGGGAGCATCGGGGTGGCAGCCTGGGCTCGTTGGGCCGAAAGGCCTGTTTCCCGTGCTGTTCTGTTCTTTGTTCTTTGTGTCCATACTGCCCTTGTTTTTTAAAGCGAATCCCAATTGCCCACATTTGGCCCTATCCCAATATATCCTCCTATCCATGTAATTGTCTAAATGCTTTCTAAAAGAGAAAATTTTAAAATTAAATGGGGGGAAAATTTGCAAAGCCTATGCAGGGGGCTTTAAACTGATTAAGGGGGGGTGGGATCCTGAGTAGTTGGGGAGCTAAAAGGGATGAGAATAGGGGGGCCATCGAGGACAACTGCAAAACACAGCAGCGTATGGGTGGAGTAGGGCATGGTTTGAAATGCATATACTTTAATGCAAGAAGTATTCGCAATAAGGTGGAGGAACTTGCAGCTTGGACCAGTACCTGGAACTTCGATGTTGTGGCCATTTCAGAGACTTGGGTAGAGCAGGGACAGGAATGGAAGTTGCAGGTTCCGGGGTTCAAATGCTTTAGTCGGAGTAGAGAAGGAGGTAGAAGGGGGGAGGAGTGGCATTATTGGTCAAAGACTGTATCACAGTGACAGAAAAGAAGTTTGATGAGGACTTGTCTGTTGAGGTAGTATGGTCTGAGATTAGAAACAGGAGAGGACAGGTCACCCTGCTGGGAGTCTTTTATAGACCTCCTAAAAGTTCTAGAGAGGTAGAGGAAAAGATTGCAAAGTCGATCCTGGACAGGAGTGAAAGTAATAGGGTAATTGTTATGAGGGACTTTAACTTTACTAATATTGATTGGAATAGCTGTAGCTCTAGCTCGTTCGAGGGGTCAGTTTTTGTACAAAGTTTGCAGGAAGGTTTTTTGACTCAGTATGTAGATAGGCCAACTAGAGATGAGGCAACATTGGATTTGATGCTGGGCAATGAGCCAGACCCGGTGTTAGGCTTGGAAGTTGGTGAACATTTTGGTGATAGTGACCACAATTCGGTTACGTTCACCTTAGTGATGGATAGGGATAGGCATGAAGCTGGGGGCAGTAGTTATAGCTGGGGGAAGGGTAATTATGAGGCCATCAGGAGAGAATTAGGGTGCATAGATTGGACTAGGAAACTACAGGGACTGGGAACATCTGGAATGTGGAGCTTATCCAAGGAGCAGCTGCTGCGAGTCCTTGATAAGTATGTCCCTGTCAGGAAAGGAGGAAATGGTCGAGTAAGGGAACCTTGGTGTATGAAAAAAGTTAATTCACTGGTTAAAAGGAAAAAGGAGGCTTATGTCAGGATGAGGCTTGAAGGCTCAGTTAGTGCAATGGATAGCTATAGATTAGCCAGGAGGGAGCAAAAGAGTGAGTTGAGGAGAGCTAAAAGGGGACACGAGAAGACTTTGGCTGATAGGATCAAGGAGAATCCTAAAGCTTTCTTTAGATATTTTAAGAATAGAAGATTGGTTAGGGCAAGATTAGGGCCAGTCATAGACAGCAGTGGGAAGTTGTGCGTGGAGCTGAAGAGATTGGTGAGGCACTGAATAAATATTTCTCTTCGGTATTCACGCAGAGTGCTGGAAATGTAGCTATGGAGAACACTGAGGTACAGGGTTGCAAATTGGGAAGTATTGTAGTAGATAGGGAGGATGTGCTAGAAATTCTCGAGGGTTTGAAGTTGGATAAGTCCCCTGGGCCGGACGGGATTAACCCTAGGATTCTCTGGGAGGCAAGAGAGGAGATTGCAGAGCCTCTGGCTTTGATCTTCAGGTCCTCGTTGGTTACGGGTGTGGTTCCGGAGGACTGGAGGATAGCGAATGTGGTCCCATTGTTTAAGAAGGGGAAGAGAGACCTTCCAGGGAATGATAGGCCAGTGAGTCTTACTTCTGTTGTGGGCAAGGTATTGGAGAGAATTATTAGGGATAGGATTTATAGTTATTTAGAGAGATATGAATTGATTGGGGATAGTCAGCATGGTTTCGTGAAGGGTAGGTCATGCCTTACTAACCTCATTGAGTTTTTTGAGAAAGTGACCAGAGAGGTGGATGGGGGTAAGACGGTTGATGTAGTATATATGGACTTTAGTAAGGCGTTTGATAAGGTGGCCCATGGAAGACTTCTACAGAAAATGCAGATGTGTGGAATAGAGGGTGATCTAGCTAATTGGATTAGGAATTGGCTGGCAGATAGAAGACAGAGGGTGGTGGTTGATGGGAGATATTCATCGTGGAGTTCGGTGACAAGTGGTGTGCCTCAGGGTCTGTTTTGGGGCCCCTGCTGTTTGTAATTTTTATAAATGATCTGGATGAGGGTATTGAAGGATGGATTAGTAAATTTGCAGATGACACTAAGTCGGTGGAGTGGTAGATAGTGAAGAGGGGTGTTATAGTTTGCAGAGAGACTTGACAAGTTGCAGAGCTGGGCTGAGAGGTGGCAAATGGAGTTTAATGTGGAAAAATGTGAGGTAATTCACTTTGGCAGGAATAATAAATGTGTAGAGTATAGGGCTAATGGTAGGATTCTTAATAGTGTTGATGAACAGAGGGATCTTGGTGTGTACGTGCATAGATCCCTGAAAGTAGGCAGTCAAGTCGAGAAGGTTGTTAAGAAGGCATAAGGAGTCTTAGCTTTTATTGGTAGGGGGATTGAATTTCGGAGCCGCAACGTCATGTTGCAACTGTACAAAACTCTAGTGCGGCCGCACTTGGAGTATTGTGTGCAGTTCTGGTCCCCACAGTATAAGAAAGATGTGGAGGCATTGGAGAGGGTACAGAGGAGGTTTACTAGGATGTTGCCTGGTATGGAAGGCAGGTCTTATGAAGAGAGGCTGAGGGATTTGAGGTTGTTTTCGTTAGAAAGAAGGCGGCTAAGAGGAGACCTTATTGAAAAATATAAGATGATTAGAGGTTTAGATAGGGTGGACAGTGATAGCCTTTTTACTAGGATGGAGAAAGCTAGCACGAGGGGACACAACTTTAACTTAAGGGGTGATAGTTATAGGATGGATATCAGAGGTAAGTTCTTTACCCAGAGGGTGGTTAGGGAATGGAATGTCCTGCGTGCGGCAGTTGTAGATGCGCCAAGTTTGGTGGCGTTTAAGAGGTTAGTTGATAAGTTTATGGAAGAGAAGGGAATGATTTAGTTTGCAGGGTCATTGCTTTTTTCATAATTGGTCGGCGCAACATCCAAGGCCGAAGGGCCTGTTCTGCACAGTAGTGTTCGATGTTCTATGTTCTAAAGGTTTCCCGCTTCTACTACCACATGTGGCAGTTTGTTCCAGATACTCACCACCTTTTGTGTAAAAAAAATGTTGCACTGATGACGTTTGTACCTCTCACTTTAAATTAATGCCCTCTGTGAAGATAAGAACATAAGAAACAGGACCAGCAGTGGGCCATCTAGCCCTTCGAGCCCGCCCCGCTATTCAGCAAGTTCATGGCTGATCTGAAATGGATTAGTTCCACTTTCTGCTTTCTCCCCATAAACTTTACTTGTCTTGCCTATTAGAAACCTATCTACCCGTGACTTAAATTTAATCAACGAGGTAGCCTCCACTACTTCAATGCGCAGAGAATTCCAGAGATTCACCACCCTTTGAGTGAAGAAGATCCCCCGTCAACTCCGTTCTAAAATGCCCTCACCCCTTATTTTGTGGTTGTGCCCTCTAGTTCTGTTTTCCTTTCTAAGCGGAAAGAATCTCTCTATCTTTATCCTACCTAGTCCCTTCATTATCTTGTAAGCCTGTATAACATCCCACCTCAACCTTCTAAACTCTAACGAGTACAGTCCCAGTCTATTCAATCTCTCATCACGAGCGAATTTTAGAGTCTTGTTTTAGTCTCCCCTACCTTTGGGATATTGACTATTTCGGTGATTTGTGCACCTCTTTATTTTATCAACTTCTGTAAGATCACCCCTTAGAATTTTATACTCCAGAGAAAAAAGTCACAGTCTATCCAGCGTCTCCTTAAAATTCAAACCATCAAATCCCGTTGGCATCCTTGTAAATCTCTTCTGCACTTTTTCTAGTTTATATCGTTTCTAAAATACGGTGACAAGAATCGTACTCAGTAATCCAAGTGTGGCCTTACCAATGTTATGTACAATTTCAATAAGACATTCCAACTCCTTGTTCTATGGCCTAGTTGGTATGGGTATGATCGGTGCAACTTGTGGGCCGAAGAGCGTGTTTGTGCTCTAGTGTTCTATGTTCTATGCTGTATGTGCTGTTAGGTACATTAGCCATAGTGAATTCTCCCTCAATGTGCCCAAACGGGACTGGAGTGTGGCGACGAGGGATTTTTGTATGAACTTTATTGCAGTGCTAATATAAACCTATTTACGCCATTAATAAATAAGCTGTAATTTTAAAACTTTTCCTTTCTCCCTAGTTATTCTTTTGCTCTTTATGTATTTGTAGAGGCTCTTTGTAACCTCTTTTGCATTATCTGCCAAAGTAATCTCGTGTTCCCTTTTTGCCCTCCTGATTTCTCTCTTAATTTTACTCCTAATCCCTCTATACTCTTCAAGGAATCCACTTTATTCCAACTGCTTACACATGTTCTATGCCCCCTTCTTTATCTTGACCAGACCTCAATATCCCGCGTCATCCAGAGTTCCCTACTTCTACAAGCCCTTCACTCTAAAAGCTTACCCTGAACATAGAACATAGAACTTGCTTCTTACCCCTCCCTCCTAAAGTTTTACCCAATTATCACTTATAGGAGTTACAATCTCTTTGTTACTCCTGCCTATATCCTCCTCAAACTCTCGAATTACCGCTGAGCTCCGCTAATTCCAGCTCCCGCTCCTTAACGACGATCCTCATGAGCTCAAATGTGCACACTTCCTGCAGAGTATATCGCAGGAACACTACTGTGTCCCTCAACCTCATACATACCGCAGGAGTGCAATTTACTACCAGCACTGCCATCACTGCGACTTTACTTTGCAGGAGAGAAAAAAAACTACACACACACTTTTATTATTAGTTTAGAGGAGTGGGAGGGTGAACTCTCCCTGTGTTAGAGTATCGGGTTTTCCTCTCTGGACAATTATAGAGTCATAGAGAAAACATACACTACCGCGAGACCTCCTCGGACTACTTTCCGGGTGGTTTTTTTTTTTTTTTTGTTACAAAACAAGTTAGTTTAAATAAAAACGCAAAAACTACGCCCGCTCGAGTTTTAAACACGAGAAAAGTTAAAAAAGCTCACTTAACACTCGAACTTCTCGCTCTCCCAATCGCGGCCTCTCCGTGCTGCTCCAATGGAACAATGGGGCCGATACCCAGAGTTAGTACTTATATAGCTTAAAAACTACAACTACCGGCAGCCTCCGAGTGACGACTTCCGGTTACAAGAACCCTGGTTAACACTTTTGAAAGCCTCCCACCAGGCGTCCCTTTGACTTTCCACAGAATGACGTCGAGGCTTTAGACAGAGTATAGAAAAGCCCGGTATCCTGGAGCGGTGAAGCAGCAGTGCTAACCACTGTGGCATCATGCCGTCTCCAATCCAATATCAATCCTGATTAATGTTAACCTCATCTAAAACCCACATCCATTATAACCATAAGACAATAAGATATAGCCGAATTAGGCCATTAGGCCGTTAAGCCAGCTCCACAGTTCAATCATGGCTGATAAGTTTCTCAAATATATTGTCCCACTTTTTCTCTGTAACCCTTGACCCTTTTATCAGTGAAGAACTTATCCATCTATCTCTTCCTTAAATACACTCACTGGCCTGGCATCCACAACCATGCATGGCAATGAATTCCACAGATTTACCACCCTGAAGAAATTCATCCTCATCACAGCTCTAAAGTAAGAAGTTTCACAACAGCCATTACAGTTTCATAGATTTAATTGGAATCAGAAGCGTTCGGAACACTGCTCCTTTATCAAGTGAGGCTTGTGAGGCTTCTTAATCTGCCCACCCCAGTTCAATGCCAACTCTCCACATCTCAGTTCCAAAGTTCCTTTCCTCTGAGCTGTGTTCTCGGATCCTAGGCTGTCTTACATTTGGAAGCATCTTCCCCAAGTGTACTCTGTCCAGACCTTTCATTATCCTGTAAGTTTCAATGATATTCCCCCTTCTCATCTTTCCAAATTCCATCGAGTAAGACCCAGTTTCCTCAGAGGCTCCTCATACGTTAAGTCTATCATTCCCCAGATCAGACTTGTGAACATCCACCGGGCCGTCTTCAAGGCCAGCACATCCTTCCTTAGATCTGGGCACACAATTGCTGACAATATTCTGAATGTGGTCTCACCAGAGTCTTATAAAACCCCAGCAATACACCGTGCTTTATTTTTTAGCCTTCTGGAAATGAAACCTTGCAGAGGGACCTCTGTTATAAGAATGAATATAGAAAGATATATTGTCTGATTCTCCATTACTTCCAACTTGCCATACCTCCCTTTTCCTCATTGCCCTATATAGGCTGAAAAAAATATTGGGTATAAAAAGTATTGGATTGAATGGGGTTAAGTGAAGTTGTTTGTTTAGTGACTGTAATTGATGTGTGTCTCCCTGGATCCAATCAGTATGGCTAGAGGGTTTTCCCTCTTCTATTAATAAGGGATTCTATTCAATGTGTTGCGCCATTGAGTCAGCAGGAGCAACAGTTCCGACGCTAACAGAGATCAGTTGTTGTGTTGAGAGAGAGAGGGAGAAGAGAGATCAGAATCTGGGTACAATTAACAAGATTGTTCCAACAATGGATCTGAATCTGGGAACAATCGTTTGGAATCTTCCAACAATGCATCAGAATCTGAGTACAATGGATTGGAATGTTTCAACAATGGATCAGAATCTGGGAGCAATGGATTGCAATGATCCAACTAAGGACAGGGGTTTATTCCTGTGGATTTATCTGTTTAGTACAGATGATTGGTGGATATCACCATCCTCTCGGATTGAATATCTACTGAAGGCGATTCAATGCTTTTACTATCCCCTCCTGGCTATTATTGGTGTTCCAGGTAAGTCCCTGATTGGAACTGTACCAGGTCAATGGCCACGGGAATCACGGTAGCTGAGCAGCGGAACATAGAACAGAGAACACTACAGCGCAGTACAGGCCCTTCGGCCCTCAATGTTGCGCCGACCATTTTATGACCCTCTAATCTAAACTATTCCAATGCTATCCATATGCCTATCCACTTTCCATTTGAACGCCCTTAAACTTGACGAGTCCACAAATGCTGCAGGCAGGGCATTCCACGCCCTTACTACCCTCTGAGTAAAGAACCCACCTCTAACATCCGTTCTATAACTACCACCTCTTAATTTAAAGCTATGTCCCCTCGTGTTATCCATTTCCATCCGAGGAAAAAGGCTCTCACTATCCACCCTATCTGACGCTCTGATCATCTTATATGTCTCAAAGAGTGATTAGGGAGTGGAATGCCCTGCCTGCAGCTGTTGTAGATGCGCCAAGTTTGGTGGCGTTTAAGAGGTTAGTTGATAAGTATATGGATGAGAAGGGAATGGTTTAGTTAGGAGGGGCATTGCTTTTTATTTTGGTCGGCACAACATCGAAGGCCGAAGGGCCTGTTCTGTGCTGTATTGTTCTATGTTTCTATGTTTCTATGTCTCGATTAAGTCACCTCTTAGCCTTCTTCTCTCTAATGAAAATAACTTCATATCCCTTAGTTTTTCCTCATAAGGCCTACCCTTCATACCTGGCAACATCCGGGTAAACTTCCTCTGCACCCTTTCCAATGCCTCCTCATCTTTCTTATAATGTGGTGACCAAAACTGTACACAATACTCCAAGTGCGGCTGCACCAGAGTTTTGTATAGTTGCAACATGACGTCTCGGCTCCGAAATTCAATCCCTCTACCAATAAATGCTTACCCTCTACCACCACATGCCTTCTTAACAACCTTATCAACTTGAGTACCAACTTTCAGGGATCTATGCACCTGTACACCAAGATCGCTCTGCTCATCTACACTACTAAGAGTTCTACCATTAGCCCTATATTCGGCACACATATTACTCTTTCCAAAGTGAATCATCTCACACTTTTCGACATTAAACTCCATTTACCCCTTCTCGGCCCAGCTCTGCAACTTATCTATGTCCCTCTGCAAACTGTAACATCCATGGGAAGATCTGTTGAACAAGTGTGGGATTTTGCAGCATCGGGAAGTGTGAGGCTGCAAAATCCCGTCCCCTGTGTCCATTTCCTATTTCTAGAAAGGCTGTTCAACTATATTGATTTCTTTGTCATTTACTGTACGGGGTTCGCTGCTCTTGTTGTTTCTGTTGAATCTCTGTATCGAATTTTTAATTCTTTCATCCAATGACAATTGTCTCAGGGTAGTTTGGCTAAGTTGTCTTCTGTATGCTGTGACTTTCCAGAGACATGTGACCTCAAACGTTATTCCTTCATGAGTAAACGATTAAAACAGAATTCTTTTTACCCTCTACATATAACAGCAGTTCACTGCTAATCATCCACCCAGTCACCAAGAACGCAGAATGCATTTTATTTATCATACGTAGATAGCAAGATTTCGGAGAGAGAACATGCTTTGGAAATTTAGAAATGTATTCGTTAGTGTCACAGATTGGCTTACATTAAAACTGTAATGAAGTGACTGTGAAAATCCCATGCTCACCCCTGTCCAGTTACACTGGACAGTGTAACTCCACTGTTACTCCACTGTTGCCTGTCTAGTTACACTGAGGAAGAATTTAGCATAATTAATGCAACTACCCAGCACAAATTTCAGGGTGTGAGAGGGAACGCGAGCACGGCAAAGAAATAAATACATAGACACCGGGAAAAAGCGCAGACTCTGCATACACAGTTGCTAAAGTGGAATTGAATAAGCGACTCTTTTTTTGAGACAGAAGTGCCATGCCCTGCACCACTACACTACTCTGACTCTCCTTCAGTCAGAGAAACACAAAAACACAAACACACCCACACAAAGAACAAAGAACAAAAAACAACACGGGAAACAGGCCCTTCGGCCCAATGAGCCCGTGCAGCCACCTCGACGTTCCCACCTCGACCCGCGATCCCTGTCCATGTTTATAGATCTATGGATTAAAAACCAAATTTGAGACAATTTAGGGAGAATTTGTTTTGCCAATTAGCCTAAGAGCACATCTTTGGGATGTGGGAGGAAAGCGGAGCTCCCGGAGAAAAACCGCGCAAGCACGGGGAGAATGCGCAAACTCCCACAGACACAGGCCCAAATCCATGTATCTGCACAGCACAGCAATAGTCACTGAGCTGTCGTGTTGCCCATCAAATGGTCCAGGTCAAGCGAACACTAACGACATGAAGCACTAAAATACTCTCGAAAAAAATCCAAGAGCAGCCATCTCACGACCAGTTGCGTATTTGCCCCTCGTTAGATAACAGGGTAGACCAAAGCACCTGTAGGGTAAAAACAAATACATCAATATCATCATCTATTTACATACTTCCCAGGGACTCCCAAGGTTCATGATCCCTATTTTAAATCAGGTTTCGATACCCCTCCATTCCCATTCTGTTCATGTGCCCATCTAAGTATGTCTTAAATAACTCCAGAGTTACCCGCCCCCACCACTTTACTTGGCAGCGCATTCCATACCCCCACCACCCTCTGTGTGAAAAAACTCCCTCTAGCATCCGAATTATACCTTACCCCCCTCACCCCAAACCCTTGACCCCTCGTGCTATTCGAGTCCATCCTAGGAAAAAGCTTAACCCTGTTTACTCTATCAATCCCCTTCAAAATCTTGTACACCTCTATCAGATCCCCTCTAAGTCTACGTCTTTCTAAGGAAAACAGTCCCAATTTGCCTAACCTCTCCTCGTAACTCAGACCTTCCATACCCGGTAGCATCCTAGTAACCCTCCCCTGCACTCTGTCCAGAGTCTCCACGTCCTTTCGGTAGTAAGGCGACCAGAACTGGATGCAGTATTCCAAATGAGGTCTAGCCAACGTTTTATACAACTGCAACATTAAAGGCCATGTTTGTACTCTATACCCCTTCCTATAAAGGCTAGCATACCACATGCTTTCTTCACAACCTTCTCCACTTGCTCTGCCACCTTCAGAGACTTGTTCACCAGGTCCCTCTGCGTTTCCATACTCTTAATATGTCTACCCTTTATCATATACCTCCCCGCTACATTCTTTCTCCCGAAATGCATCACTTCACATTTATCAGGATTTAATTCCATCTGCCATCTATCTGCCCAAGCTACCAGTCTATTAATGTCCTGCTGCATCGCCTGACAATGCTCCTCACTATCCGCAAGTCCAGCAATCTTTGTATCGTCTGCAAACTTGCCGATCACTCCACTTACTCCCTCTTCCAAGTCATTTATGTATTTTATATATAGAAGAGGCCCCAGTACCGAGAGCTGTGGCACACCACTAGTGACTGACCTCCAGCTAGAAAAACATCCTTCCACTATTACTCTCTGTCTCCTATTACTAAGCCAGTTACTTGACCTTCTCAAACTAACCTCACATGAGGGACTTGGTTCACATGTAACACGTTCACATGGAACTGCACACATGTACTGATAGACATTTAAACACTTATTCCCAATCACATACAAAGTCAAAAATAACCAAAATTGTTGTAACACTCAGAATCACGCTCGTTTAAGAAACTCGTACTGTGTTCTCTTGCTCACTCTCACACTCACACACTGCACACTTACTGATAGAGGCAACACAGACACAACCACACAGAGCAAGGAGGGCTAGGGTGAATTAACCACTGCTCCCCATCCATTAATGTGGGGTTTGCAGGTAAAATCACACAACAGCCTATAAATCAGGTCCACATCCAATTCTTGGCCCTTTGCGAACTTACTGGCCATGGATATGTGGTGAATTCAGTCTCCTGCTCATTTCTGACAAGAGACAATTAATTATTTAAATTTATTTCAAAACAAATTTAAACAACATTAGTAGCCTGGGATGGAGTTCTGTGACATACTTGTCTTTGCAGCCTCGCAAGGAGGGGTTGTGTCCTAAGGAAAGCAGCTGGATAAGATGTAGTGGAAGGGAGGAGTAATTTGTCCAGGTAGTGGGGAATGCAGGGCTAGGCAGTATAAACACTTAAGGGTTCCTCATGAAGAACTGCATGCCCCACACCATGTGGGAGCACCTATTATGGTGAAGCTAGCTGCTGCAGCAAAGAGCTGACAGATGTCTCAGTGCAGGCAGCGCACTGCTGGCTGCAATTGCATACTTGGAACCCCAGAGATTCGGTATGTGGTCAGTATCCCAGACAGGACTGTGACAACTGCAAGTGATGGGGCCACTGCTGAGGGTGGTCTAACAGCCATCGAATTTTAACAGCACAAAATGAGGCCCTTTGGCCCATTAGGTCATTAAATGCCCACGCAAACCTACGTTATGGTAAGGTTATATAAGGCATTGGTGGATGCGAATTTAGAGCGTTGTCTACAGTTTTGGTCACCTAGTTATAGAGAGGATGTAAATAAGGTTGAAGCAGTGCAGAAAAGGTTCACATGGATTTTGCCAGGACTTGAGAAGCTGAGTTACAGAGAGGGATTGAACAAGTTAGAACTTTATTCCCTGGTACATTGAAGAATCAGGGGAGATTTGATAGAGGTCTAAGATTTTGAAGGGCATAGATAGAGTAAATGCAAGAAGGCCTTTTATCACTAAGGGTATGGGAGAAAAAAAACAGGAAGTTTAATGGTGAAAGGAGAACAATTTAAAGGGAATATAAGAGGGGGGCGGGGGGTTTCTTCTTCACACAGAGAGTGGTGAGAATGTGGAATGAGCTGCCAGATAAAGTGGTAAATGTGCGGTCACTTTTAACATTTAAGAAAAACTTTGATGGGTTCATGGATGAGTGGGGTGTGGAGGGATATGGTCCAAGTGTAGGTCAGTGGGACTAGGCAAACAATGGTTCGGACAGACAGGAAGGGGGGAAAACAGTTTCTCAGCTGTAATTTTCTGTGGTTCTATGGCTCTCTAGTTCAATCGAATCCCATTTTCCAGCACTCGATCCACAGCCTTGTATGCTCTGGTGTTTGAATTGTTTTTCTAAATATCTCTAATGGTTGTTCCAGCTTTGAAAATCTTTTCAGGCGCTGAGTTGTAGACCCCAACACCCTGTGGCTGCAAACATTATTCCTCAAATCCACACAAAAATCTGCGCTATACCTTAAATGCACGATTCTTTAGTTATTAACACCTCTACTAAAGGGAAAAAGTTTCTTTCTTTCTATGTGCCACAAACATTTGTTTATATCACTCAGTTCACCGAACTGAAAGCACTCCCGATCATCACCGACTACACCCGCTCCCCTACCAGCTGTCTCCGCTCTAAGGTAAAATTCCAAACCTAACCAACTTCTTTTCAGCCCAGGTAGCACCCTGGTGAATCTCAGTCGGCAAGATAGCATTGCTGCTTCACAACTCCAGCGACCTGAGTCCGATTCCCGGCTTGGGTTACTGTCTGTATAGAGTTTGCACATTCTCCTCGTGTCTGCGTGAGTTTCCTCGGGCGGTAGTGGGGAGGGGGTGGGTTCAGTTTCCTCCAACAGTCTAAAAATATTCGGGTTAGGTTGATTGGCCGTAAAATTGCCCTTTAGTGTTTTGAGGTGCGTAGGTTAGAGGCAGTTGAAATATGTAGGGGTAGGGTCTGGATGGATTGCAGTTGATGCAGACTGGAATGGCCTCTTTCTGCACTATAGAATTCTATGATCCTTCTCTAGTGCAAACACATCCTTCCTGTAGTGTAATGACCAGAGCTGAAAACAAAACTCTGGTACTGGTCGAACGAACATTTTATACATAAACATCATAACATCTATGTTATGGCTGCTAGACAGATCTTTTGACCCTTCTTGTGTGTGCCAAACCATTTTTTGCCGAGTCCCACGGACCTGCACTTGGACCATATCTGTCCACACTCCTCTCATTCATGAATCGCTCCAAGTTTTTCTTAAATGTTAAAAGTGTCCTCACATTTACCACTTTATCGGGCAGCTCATTCCATACTCCCACCACTCTGTGTGAAGAAGCACGCCTGCTGTTTGTAATTTTTATAAATGATCTGGATGAGGGCATTGAAGGATGGATTACTAAATTTGCGGATGACACCAAAGTCGGAGGAGTGGTAGATAGTGAAGAGGGGTGTTATAGTTTGCAGAGAGACTTGGACCAGTTGCAGAGCTGGGCTGAGAGGTGGCAAATGGCGTTTAATGCAGAAAAGTGTGAGGTAATTCACTTTGGCAGTAATAACAAATGTATAGAGTATAGGGCTAATGGTAGGTCTCTTAATAGTGTTAACAAACAGAGGGATCTAGGTGTACATGTGCATAGATCCCTGAAAGTTGGCAATCAAGTCGATAAGGTTGTTAAGAAGGCATATGGAGTCTTGGCTTTTATTGGTAGGGGAATTGAATTTCGGATCCACAACGTCATGTTGCAACTGTACAAAACTTTGATGCGGCCGCACTTGGAGTATTGTGTACAGTTCTGGTCCCCACATTATAAGAAAGACGTGGAGACATTGGAGAGGGTGCAGAGGAGGTTTACCAGGATGTTGCCTGGTATGGAGGGAAGGTCTTATGA
Source organism: Sphyrna mokarran (assembly GCA_024679065.1). Classification (NCBI taxonomy): domain Eukaryota; kingdom Metazoa; phylum Chordata; class Chondrichthyes; order Carcharhiniformes; family Carcharhinidae; genus Sphyrna; species Sphyrna mokarran. The sequence continues at coordinate 58,547,734 of JAGIQG010000017.1, read as the reverse complement.
AAAGAGACTGAGGGAATTGAGGTTGTTTTCATTAGAAAGTAGGCGGCTAAGAGGAGACCTTATTGAAGCATATAAGATAATCAGAGGTTTAGATAGGGTGGATAGTCATAGCCTTTTTCCTCGGATGGAGAAAGCTAGCACGAGGGGACATAGCTTTAAATTAAGGGTTGGTAGTTATAGGACGGATGTCAGAATTAAGTTCTTTACACAGAGGGTGGTAAGGGTATGGAATGCCCTGCCTGCAGCAGTTGTGGATGCGCCAAGTTTGGGGACGTTTAAGTGGTCAGTGGATCGATTTATGGATGAAAAGGGAATGGTTTAGATTAGAGGGCCATTGCTTTTTCTTAATTGGTCGGCGCAACATCGAGGGCCGAAGGGCCTGTTCTGCGCTGTCATGTTCTATGTTCTATGTTCTAATATTCCCTTTAAACTTGTCTCCTTTCACTCTTAATCCATGCCCTCTGTTTTTTCTCTCTTAGCCTCAGTGAAAACTTCTTGAAGTTGAGATTAATTTTGTCCCGCAGATTGTTTTCAAATCATGGATATGGTGATGATGATGTCTTGGACCTGATCTTGGAATCTTCCAGGTCACCCTGTAGCATTGCTCTATAGCATAGAGTTAGTACTCTGCATTACAGCATGAGAGACTCAGGTTCAATCACTGGGATTCCATCATTGCGAGTGAGGCTTTTTTGTTTAACTTTGAAACCATTTCACGCATTCCTTGTTGAGATTTCTCCTATTACAAGAGCGTGTGGTGTTTCTCTGGAAATATACACTTTGAGAAATTTCAGTTTCTCGTAACTCCACAGTGTTCAAATTGAGCCTTGTAAATTCATTCTTGATCATGGCAATCCTGTGTACATCACCAGCCAGGGCACATTGAGTTGAAGTTCCAACTTGAGATGTGAAAGACTGATCTGCTTTGATTTGAATTGTTTTGAATTATTACTGTCACATCTATTAGTATACGGTGAAAAGTGTCGTTTCTTGAGTATTTTAAAGGCAAAGCATACCGAACACAGAGAAGGAAGGATTGACGAACAGAATGTTGCGATCAAAGATCGGGTGTAGTAAAATATTATCTTACTGTGATGTGAGTCCATTGAAAGTCTGATGGAAACAGAGAAGATTCAGTTCTTCTATCGTGAGCATGGAGGCAGAATGCTTAGCACAAACGTCCCGTGGGGATCTGTGTTGATTCCTAGCTTGGGTCACTGCGTGGAATTTTTACATTTTTCCTGTGTCTGCGTGGGTTTCCACCAGATGCTCCTGTTCTTATACACAGTCCAAAATGTGCAGGTTAGGTTTATTAGCAATGTTCGACATTGCCCATTAGAGTCCAGGGATATAATTTTTCGGTGATTCGCAGGCTACATACGTGGGACTACGGGGCTAGGATTGATGGGATCGTTATCATTGCAGATTCGATGTGTCAAATCGTCCTATGTTATTTCTATGTTTCAATGAGTAGTTGGTACATGTCCTCATTTTTAGAACAATGAATAAGAACAAAGAACAAAGAGCAACACAACACGGGAAACAGGCCCTTCGGCCCAACGAGCCCGTACCGCCCTCCTAACGTCTTAATGACATATCCATGACTTTAGGCTATGCTTATTGTGGAAGATTCCCATATAGGCACCAATATAGGGACAATTTGTTACCCAATCAGCCTAAGAGCACATTTTTGGGATGTGGGAGGAAACCGGAGCACCCGGAGAAAACCCACGCAACCACGGGGAGAATGCACAAACTCCCGCAGACACAGGCTGTAAAAGATTTTAAAAATCTTTTTCTCTGATGGAATAAGGGGGGAGAGTTTATTCCTTAATTAGGCTGGGTGCTTGTGTAAGGCAGTGGGAAGTTTAGAGAGAGTCAATGGTTCGGAAGTTGGTTTTAGTGATTGACTGGTCTGCATTCACTTGTAGTCTTGAATAGAAAAGGAGCCATTCCGAGCTAGAATATTATCCATGATGCATCTGTAAAAGTTGGTCAGAATAAAAGCTGACATGCCAAATGTCCTTAAACGTCTGAGAAAATAGAGGCATTCATAGGTTTTCTTAACCATAGGTCGTCATGGAGGGACCAGGAAAGGTTGATGATGAACTAAAACGTCGAGCTCGCGACCATTTCAACTTTATTCTATTGATGTAGATAGGACCATGTATTCCACTATACTTCCTGAAGCCGAGTTGCTTTGTTGATATTGAGGAACAGATTATTGTCATCACACCAGTTCTTTAGATTCTCAATTTCTTCCCTGTCCTTGGTCTCATCATTTTTTGAGATCTGACACATAACTGTGTAGTGTCATCAGCAAAAGTATAAATCGAATTGAAGTCGATATTGGCTACACAATCACTAGCTTATAAGGAGCTGAGAACACAGCCTTGTGGGGCACCACTGTTGAGGATAATGGTGAAGGGGATGCTGCTAACTGTCGTAAATTATTTGCTGTCCGTGAGTTAGGAAGTTCAGGATCAAAGTGCAGAGACAGGATTCATGACCAGACCACGGATTTTGGATATGAGTTTCGTAGGAATAATGATGCCCAAGGCTGATTTGTAGTCAATAAACACGAGTCTGTGTTACAGCGTTCACTGTAAGGCAGTGAGATGGTGTCTGTGCACCTGTTGTGGTGGTAGGTGAACTGTAGTGTATCCAGGCAATCTGGGAGTTTGGAATTGATTCGTGCCATGACTAACCTATTGATGCATTTCAAAATATTGAGTGTATGAGTCACTGGATGATATCATCAACGGATTTACTTGATAGTAAACTTGCAAGCTTTCGACTCTATGGTTTTCATCAGGTGAATGAGGTGTCAAACCAGGTTGGATTTAAATCTGATGTTGTCAGTCTTCTTACTGCGTTTACCCCAGTTCAACGCTGGCACCTCTACATCACTATATCTTCAAGGCAGGCTGCTTGGCTTTTCTTGGTATCAGCCTCTGTTTGAGCTTTTCTTACCTTGTGCATAGATTAGCAACCTTTCTGCTGAGAGAGGGCTCATTGAGCTTCACTGGTCAGTCGGCCATCGAGGTACAGCAGCAAACACACTGAGCATTATTGACGGTAGCTATCCACTGAACTCTGAAGCTTTCTTGCACAGTTGAAAGCAAACCTGTTAATTGTGTTCTGTGCCAATCGAGAGTGAGATTATTGTTTCTTTCTGTGTTGTGCTGACAGCAGCCACAATGGTGTGGTAAATACAATAGAGATTCTGAGCTGTCAAGGCATCAGGATCTCCTTCTACCAACTGTTAGTATTGTGCAGAGGAAAGGGTGAAACCTGCACTGTTTGGTATCAGCTTTATTGCAGGGGTTTCAGTGAGCTCTCTGACAGTCGACAGATTACCACTTGTGGGAGTCCACTGTGGATTTTCTGTCAGAGTTTACTCCCTTAGACTTTTTGCCCATCAAATCTCATGCAAGATAGAGGGGCTATTTACCTGCAGCTGAGTAATCGTCAATCTAGAGGACTTCCTGGAAAGCCTTCCCCCAAGTGTTTACAATTGTGCTGCTACCATGGAGAAGCATGGTGGCACAATGGTTAGCACTGCTGATTCACAGCATCAGGGACCTGGGTTCAATTCCAGGCTTGGGTCACTGTCTGTGTGGAGTTTGAACCTTCTCTCTGTACCTTCATGGTTTTCTTCTGGATGCAAGTCTTTCCTCCCACAGTTCAAAAGATGTGTTGGATTTTTTTAGAAAAAAAGAATTCAGGCGATTCGTTGTGTGTATATGTTTTTTTAATTTCAACCCATCTTCAGTCTAAAGTCACATCTTCCCTGACTGTTATGTAATTTTATTCTTTATTTCCCTTCCTGACAGTGAACATAATCACAATTGTAATACTGAGGAGCAGAAACTGTGGTCTGTCCAAATGTGTCACTCGTTACCTGGTGGCCATGTCAGTGGGGGATCTGCTGGTCATTATCCTCGACTTGATGTTGAGACACATTCCCATTGTTTATGAAAAGCAGTTTTATTTCCTCCTATTGCTCCCCGTGTGCAACATCCACGCTGTCCTGCTTTATGCAGCCACTGACTGTTCTGTCTGGTTCACCGTCACTTTCACCTTTGATCGATTTGTGGCCATTTGCTGCCCCAAGCTGAAAAGTAAATATTGCAGTAAGAAATCAGCGACTATGATTCTGGGAACAGTAATGGTGCTGAGCTGTTTAAAGAACATTTTCTGGTATTTTATGTTATTAACTGGATATCGGCTGATGAACGACCCTTGGTTTTGTTATGTGACATCAGATGTTGTGGAATCTCCGGTTTGGGGAACGATCGAGTTCCTCCACAACATTCTAAACCCATGTGTCCCATTCATTCTGATATTGCTGCTCAATGCACTCACGGTCAGACACATTTTAGTGAGCAGCAGAGCCCGTAGGAGACTCCGGGCTCAGAGGAGTGGGGAAAATCCCAGAGACGCTGAGATGGAGAATCGGAGGAAATCCATTGTTTTACTGTTTGTTATCTCAGCCAATTTCGTCTTTCTATGGTCAATATTAATGGTCCATTCTATATGGAGTCGGATGTATTATATAGGCTATCGATTTATATGGTTAGACGCATTTGTTTTGGAATTGGGCTTCATGCTACAGCTCTTGAGCTGCTGCACAAACACCGCTATTTATGCCGTAACACAGACTCACTTTAGACAGCAGCTGAGGAATTTGCTGACGCTTCCCTTTACTACAATTCTTCAATTGATTACACACTGTGCAGAAACTGCAACCACAAGGTTCTAGTCTCTTCTATTGTGTATTGCTACATCACAACGCACCCTGACAGAGGAGAAAGAATGAGAGACAGAGACAGCCAGAGTAAGAGAAACAGTGACAGAAGAATAGAGAACGACAGAGAGAGGAAGGGTAAAAAAGAAAGGGAGCTTCATAGTGATAGAGAGTAACTAACAGGTACAGGAAAGTCAAATGACAGAGGGAGTGGGCATGAGGAAATGATGATAGAGATGGGGAGGGAATAATAGTGGGAGTGTTGTCGGTAAAATATACTTCTGAGAACAATTCTGAGACAAAGTACAGCACGTTTATTCAAAAGATCTTGGGAGATACACCTAGTACCTAACAGCAGTTCCCCAAGTGCCTCCCCGAACACAACGTAAGAGCATATATTTTCATCCCCCGGTTATGTATGAATCTTCTTAGTCTCAGCAGTTACCCAGACTGTGGATTGCCCTGCATCGTGGGAACATGGCTGCCTCAGCGTTTCTTCATGGTTAACTCAAGGCCGTAATTGTTGTGAGTGATTAGCTAACACACAGGCCAACAAATCAAGTTAAAATTAATGGACCAGTATAACCATCTATGTTTATAAGTTATGTAGCATATAATATGTATAATATGTTGGTACATGACACATAAACAGTACATAACGAATATACAATATGAATATATATTTAGGGCACTCAAGCTTCATTATTTCAGGCAAAAGCCCACAAAATTAAATACACAAACATAGATACGAGCTGGGTAAGATACATTTCTGAACATAAGGACATACGAACACAAGAAATAAGAGCAGGAGTAGGCCATCCAGCCCCTCGAGCCTGCCCTGCCATTCAATAAGATCATGACTGATCTGCAGTGGTTCAGCACCACTTTCCCGCTTTCTACCCATAACCATTAATTCACTTGTCAATCAAAAACCTATCCACTCTTGAGTTCGACATATTCAGCAAGAAAGCCTCCACCACCTAATCGGGCAGAAAATTCCAAAGATTCACCACCCTTTGCATGAAGAAACTCCTCTGCAACTCTGATCTGAACAACATCCCCCCCCCCATCTTGAGGCTGTGCCCTCTAGTCTTACTATCTTTGTTAAGCAGGAAGAGTGTGTCTCAACCTCTACCTTATCCATCCCCTTCATTATGTTATGCGTCTCTATAAGATCCCCTCTCAGCATTCTAAGCTCCAAAGAGCACAAGCCTAGCCTACTCAGTCCCTTCTCATAATCCAACGCCCTCATATCTGATATCAGCTTAGTGAAACTTTTCTGCACCCCCCCCCCCAAGGCCAATATATCCTTCCTCGAATGCAGCGACCAAAACTGCACACAGTACTTCAGCTGCGGCCTCACCAGTACCCCATACAGCTGCAATAGTACCGCCCTACTTTTATGTTCTATCCCCTTAACTATAAAGACCAACATTGCATTCGCCTTCTTAATCACCTGCTGCATCTGCATACTGTGTTTTTGCGATTCATGCACAAAGATTCCCGAGGTCCTTCTGCATTGTCGCATGCTGCAGCTTTTGCCACTTAAATAATTATCCTTCCTACCATTATTCCTACCAAAGTGGATAACCTCACACTCGCTACCAGACTATCATAAACTTGTGTACAACAGCAAGGGCAGCTGCAGCCTATGTTTCTGGGCACACAAAAACAAATATTGCGTCTATTTGAGATACACGAAAACAAGCTGCATCTAAGTTACACGTTTTTTTTTCATTCTCCAAATATTACAAAGTTCATTAACCCATTCGCTAATGCAGGGAGAAAGAGGAGTACAGAAAGTAACACAAATAAAGAGATGAATAGGGAGACTAAGTGGGAAAGGGAGACAGAAATGCAAACAGACAAAACAACTCAGAGGCCACAAGAAACAAAGCTGACTTTTCAAGGTAGTCACATACCTAAGAAGTGAGAAATGGGCATTGCAGGGCACCAGGTGAGTTCTCTGGGCTGCAAAGTTGGCAATTCTGTTTGATTCCCCTTAAAGGAGAAGTTGTGTTTGGTCTATGTCCATCTAGGAGTTAAGATCAATTCTGCAGTTGGTAAACCAGTAGAGGAACCTCATGCAAAACCTTGTCTTCATCCAGGTTCCAGTACAAAGAACAAAGAACAAAACAGCACGGGAAACAGGCCCTTCGGCCCAACAAGCCAGCACCACCACCCCGATGTTCCCATCTCTACCTACGATCCCTGTCCATGTTTATAGATCTATGGATTTATCAATAGCCATCTCTGCTTCCCTAATAAGTCTTAGTTCCTCCAGTTCCAGCTCCAGGTCCGTAACAGGGTCCTGAAGGAGGTGGAACTGGATGCACCTCTGGCAGGTGTAATCAGCTGGGACACTACCAGTGTCCCTCACCCCAAACATCCCACAGGAGGTACGTCGCACTGCCTGCACTGCCATCTCTATTATTTCCTTTACACAGAAACAAATATAAACTTAAACTTACCTGCTCACACTCCTACTTGCTTTCCTTTTTTGTTAGCTTAGAGGAGGGGGGAGGGTTGGGATACTCTACACGTGTAGAGTATCGGGATTCTTCACCTTCCCAATTTATAGAGGTCCAGGTGAAAAAAAACTCCTGCACAGGCCTCCCTGTGACAACTTCCTGTATCCGGTTTTAAAAGCTAAAAAAAAAACTAGAGACGATTTTTGGGGGGAAAAAACACAGAAATTTACTCACCAGCTCTCCTCACACCAGCCGATCCCAAGGAACAATAAGGTCGATTCTCCGAGGTAAGTAAATTTTATAGTGTAAAAAAAACTCCTGCACAGGCCTCCCTGTGACTACTTCCTATATCCGGTTTTAAAAGTTAAAAAAAAAACTAGAGACGATTTTTGTGGGAAAAAACACAGAAATTTACTCACCAGCTCTCCTCACACCAGCCGCTCCCAAGGAACAATAAGGGAACTTTATCGTTTGATAAGGTTCCCCATGGTAGGCTACTGCAGAAAGTGCAGATGCATGGGATTGAAGGTGATTTAGCTGTTTGGACTAGGAATTGGCTAGCTGATAGAAGACAGAGGGTGGTGGTTGATGGGAAATATTCAACCTGGAGTGCAATTACAAGTGGTGTACCTCAAGGATCTGTTTTGGGGCTACTCCAGTTTGTCATTTTTATAAATGACCTAGATGAGGGTGTAGAGGGTTGAATTACTAAATTTGCTGATGATACCAAAGTAGGGGGAGTTGTAGAGAGCGAGGATGGATGTTACAGTTTGCAGAGGGACATAGATAGGTTGCAGAGCTGGGCCGTGAGGTGGCAAATGGAATTCAATACGGATTAGTGTGAGGTGATTCACTTTGATAGGAATAACAGGCATATGAAACATAGGGCTAATGGAAGGACCCTTAATAGTGTTGTTGAGCAGAGGGATCTTGGGGTACAAGTACATAGCTCTTTGAAAGTTGGCACCCAGGTTGATAAAGTTGTTAAGAAGGCATACGGTGTGTTAGCTTTTATTGGTAGAGGGATTGAATTTAGGAGCCGTGAGGTTATGTTACAACTGTACAAAACTCTGGTGCGGCCGCACTTGGAGTATTGCGTACAGTTCTGATCGCTGCATTATAAGAAAGATGTGGAAGCATTGGAAAGGATGCAGAGGAGGTTTACCAGGATGTTGCTTGGTATGGTTGGAAGGCCTTATGAGGAAAGACTGAGGGACCTGAGGTTATTTTCATTAGAGAGAAGAAGATTATGCGGTGACCTAATTGAGGCGTATAAGATGAACAAAGGACTGAATAGGGTGGATAGTGAGAGCCTTTTTCCTCAGATGGTGATGACCAACACGAGGGGACATAACTGTAAGTTAAGAAGTGGTAGTTATAGGACGGATGTCATAGGCAGGTTCTTTACTGCAGGTCCCTATATGGGAATCTTCAACAATAGGCATAGCCTAAAGACAAGGATATGTCATTAGGACGTTAGGACGGCGGCGTGGGCTCGTTGGGCCGAAGGGCCTGTTTCCCGTGCTGTGTTGCTCTTTGTTCTTTGTTCTTTGATCTTTGTTTACACAGAGGGTGGTGAGGGCGTGGAATGCCCTGCCTGCAAGAGTTGTGGACACGCCTACCTTGGGGGCATTCAAATGGTCGGTGGATAGGCATGTGGATGATATTGGAATAGTTTAAGTTAGAGGGTCCACTGGCCGGCGCAACATCGGGGGCCAAAGGGCCTGTACTGCGCTGTCGTGTTCTATGTTCTATGTTCTATGATTTAAAGACCAAATTTTGGGACAATTTAGGGAGAATTTGTTTTGCCAATTAGCCTAAGAGCACATCTTTGGGATGTGGGAGGAAACCGGAGCTCCCAGAGAAAACCCACGCAAGCACGGGGAGAATGTGCAAACTCCCACAGACACAGGCCCAAATCCATGTATCTACTCAGCACAGCGATAGTCACTGAACTGTCGTGTTGCCCATCAGAAGGTCCAAGTCAAGCATACACTAACAACGTGAAGCAGTAGGATACTCTCGAAAAAGATCCAAGAGCAGTCGTCTTACGATCCATCACGTGTATGCCCCTCGTTAGACAACGAGGACATATCACGTGGACCAAAGCACCTGTAGGATAAAAACAAATACATCACTGTCATCATCATCTATTTACACACTTCCCAGGGACTCCCAAAGCTCATGATCCCTATTTTAAATCAGTTTTCTATACCCCTCCGTTCCTATTCTGTTCATGTGCCCATTTAAGTATTTCTTAAATAGCTCCAGAGTACCTGCCTCCACCACTTTACTTGGCAGTGCATTCCATACCCCCACCACCCTCTATGTGAAAAAGCTCACTCTAGCATCCAAATTATACCTTAACCCCCTCACCCTAAGCCCGTGACCCCTCGTTTTATTTGAGTCCATCCTAGGAAAAAGCTTAACCCTGTTTACTCTATCAATCCCCTTCAAAATCTTGTACTACCTACATAGAACATAGAACATAGAACATTACAGCACAGAACAGGCCCTTCGGCCTTCGATGTTCTGCCGACCAAAATAAAAAGCAATGCCCCTCCAAACTAAACCATTCCCTTCTCTTCCATATACTTATCAATTAACCTCTTAAACGCCACAAAACGTGGCGCATCTACGACAGCTGCAGGCAGGGCATTCCATTCCCTAATCACTCTTTGAGTAAAGAACCTACCTCTGATATCCGTCCTATAACTCATACCCCTTAATTTAAAGCTGTGTCCCCTCGTGCTAGCTTTCTCCATCCTAGGAAAAAGGCTATCACTGTCCACCCTATCTAAACCTCTAATCATCTTATATGCTTCAATAAGATCCCCTCTTAGCCGCCTCCTTTCTAACGAAAACAACCTCAAATCCTTCAACCTCTCTTCATAGGACCTGCCCTCCATACCAGGCAACATCCTGGCAAACCTCCTCTGTACCCTCTCCAATGCCTCCACATCTTTCTTATAATGTGGCGACCAGAACTGCACACAATACTCCAAGTGCGGCCGCACTAGAGTTTTGTACAGTTGCAACATGATGCTGCGGCTCCTAAATTCAATCCCCCTACCAATAAAAGCTAAGACTCCATAAGCCTTCTTAACAACTTTATCCACTTGACTGCCTACTTTCAGGGATCTATTGACACATACACCAAGATCCTTCTGTTCCTCAACACTATTAAGAGCCCTACCATTAGCCCTATACTCTACACATTTATTGTTCCTGCCAAAGTGCATTACCTCACACTTTTCCACATTAAACTCTATTTGCCACCTCTCGGCCCAGCTCTGCAACTTGTCCAAGTCACTCTATCAGATCTCCTCTAAGTCTATGTCTTTCTGAGGAAAACAGTCCCAATTTGCCTAATATCTCCTCATAACTCAGATCTTCTTTGCCAGGCAGCATCCTGGTAAACCTCCTCTGCCCTCGCTCCAGAGTCTCCACGTCCTTCCGGTAGTAAGGCGACCAGAACTGGATGCAGTATTCCAAATGAGGTCTAAACAGCTTTTTATACAGCTGCAACATTAAAGGCCAGCTCTTGTACTCTATACCCCTTCCTATAAAGGCTAACATACTATATGCTTTCTTCATAACCTTCTCCACTTGCTCTGCAAGCTTCAGAGACTTGTTCACCTGCACCCCCAGGTCCCTCTGCGTTTCTATACTCTTAATAGTTCTACCCTTTATCAAATACCTCCCCCCTACATTCTTTCTCCCGAAATGCATCACCTCACATTTATCAGGATTGAATTCCATCTGCCATCTGTCTGCCCAAGCTACCAGCCTATCTATGTCCTGCTGCATCGCCTGACAATGCTCCTCACTATCCGCAAGTCCAGCCATATTTGTATCGTCTGCAAAGTTGCTGATCACTCCACTTACTCCCTCTTCCAAGTCATTCATATATATTACAAATAGAAGAGGTCCTATTACCAAGCCCTGCGGCACACCACTAGTGACCGACCTCCAGCTAGAGCAACACCCTTCCACTATTAGTTTCTGTCTCCTATTACCAAGCCAGTTCCTTATCCATCTAGCTACCTCTCCTTGTATCCCATTTGCCTTGACCTTCTCGACTAACCTCCCATGAGGGACTTTGTCAAATGCCTTACTAAACTATCTTCCTACAAAGAATCAGCTTTGGGAACGGTCTTTCAGCCAATTCATAGCATTCAATAAAGTAACTGAATGTTTTCCTCATCGAACACTCTGATACATTATCATCTGAGAAAAGAACTGCAGTTGACCTGTGATGTGTTGCTGTATGGAATCAGGCATTATTGTTACAGTGATGGCCAAAAGGAGATTAACAAAAAATTGTGTTACCCTTCAGGGCTTGGGATATCATTGATTGCAAATCAGGAACCAACAAAGAACAAAGAACAACACATCACGGAACAGACCACTTGACCCAACGAGCCCGTGCCACCATTTTAACTGTGTGAATTCCCTCTTCCATCCATGACCCTTGTCTATGCTTATGGAAATCCAAATTGGAAACCAGATTGAGGGGAGACAATTTATGGACAATTTATTACACCAGTCAGCCTAAGAGCACATCTTAGGTGCTGTGGGAGGAAGTCGGAGCACCCAGAGAAAACCCACACAGTAACGGGGGGAATGTGCAAACTCTCACAGCCACTGCCCTCTATGTATCTGCACAGCAAACACTGCCACTGAGCTGTCGTGTTGCCCATCGACTATTCCAGTTTAAGCATACACTAACAATGTGCATCACTAGGCTACTCTTGAAACAGCTAAGAGCAGACCTCGCACGACCCACAGCCTATATGCCTTTGTTGGACAACAAGGCAGACCAAAGTACCTTTGGATTAAAAGAGAAAAACAAGAATAACATGCACATCTTATGCAAACATTGAAGGGCCCCAGAAGCTCAAAAGTAAAACGAATGAACCAGAAAATATGTTGGAAAATCCATAGGAATCAGTTGATTCCCAGGAACGTCCCAAGGCACTGGATCCCTATTTAAAACGGTCTCCTATATCCCTCCATCTGTATTCCGTTTGTGTGCCCATATAAGTATCCCTTAAATAACTCCAGCTTGCCCTGCCTCCACCACCTTACTATTGCAGACCAGAACAGCTCATTTGCCTGATGAAGGCTACAAAGGCCGAAAGCTAGCAAGTTTACTATCAAATAAATCGGTTGGATTTAAAATTGGTGTTGTCAGACTTATTACTGAGTCCACCACCTTACTTGGCAGTGCATTCCATATTCCCAGAATCCTCTGAGTGAAAAATCTCCCTCTAACATCCAAATTATACCTCGCCCCCCCCCCACCCTCACCCTAAGCCCGTGGCCTCATGTAACATTTTCAATCTAGGATAAAGCTTATCACTGTTTATCTATACCCTTCATAATCTTATACACCTCTATTAGATCTCCCCATATTCTCTGTCTTTCTGAAGAAAACAACCTTAATTTGCCCAATCTTTCCTCGTAACCCAAACGTTCCATACCAGGCAGAATCCTGGTAAACCTCCTCTGCACTCTCTCAGGGCCTCCACCTCCTTCCGGTAGTAAGGCGACCAGAATTGGACACAGTACTCCAAATGAGGTCTGAACAAAGTTCTATACAACTGCAACATTAAACGCCAGCTCTTGTACTCCAAACACTTTCCTATAAAGGCGAGCATACCATAAGCATTCTTTGCAACCTTCTCCACCCATGCCACCTTCAAAGACTTGTGCAGTTGCACCCCAAGGTCCTTCTATGCTATCCTTTATCATGTATCATATAACACCCCCGACATTATTTCTCCCAAAATGCGTCACCTCACATTTATCAGGATTAAATTCCATCTGCCATTTATCTGCCCAATATACAAGCCTATCTATATCCTGCTGACACTGCCCCTCATTGTGCGCAAATCCAGCCATCTTCGTGTCATCTGCAAACTTGCTGACCACACAATTTACTCCCACTTCCAAGTGATTTATGTATATTACAAATAGAAGAGGTGCCAGTACTGAGCCCTGCGGCACACCACTAGTGACCGACTTCCAGCTAGAAAAACACCCTTCCACTATTACTCTCTGTCTCCTATTACCAAGCCAGTTACTGATCCATCAAGCTACCTGTCCTTGTATCCCATTAGCCTTGACCTTCTCAACTAACCTCCCTTGAGGGACTTTGTCAAACGCCTTACTGAAATCCATATAGACATCAACGGCTCGCCCTTCGTCCAGGGTTTTCATCACCTCCTCAAAAAATTCTACCAGATTTGTTAAGCATGACCTCCCATTAACAAATCCATGTTGCGTAACCTTAATCAGATCGCAACGTTCTAATTGCCTATACATCCTATCTCTAAGAATCCCCTCCAAAGCCTCCCTACCACTGACTTCAAACTCACCAGCCTATAATTTCCAGGGTTATCCCTACTACACATTTTAAACAACGGTACAATATTAGCTATTCTCCATTCCTCTGGGACCTCACCTGTGTCCAAGGAAGGGACAAAGATTTGCATCAGAGGACCAGCAACTTCACCTCGCACCTCCGTAAGCAGGCTGGGATAAATGCTATCAGGCCTCGGAGATTTATCAGTTTTAATGTCACCTAGAAGCTCTAACACTTCCTCCCTCGCTATGCATATTTCCCTCAACTGGTCCACAGCTCCCTCAGAGACAGGAGCTGTCAAGAAACCCCTCTCCTTCGTGAATACCGACGCAAAGTATTCATTCAGGATCTCCACCATTCCCTCAGGCTCTAAGCACAGTTCCCCTCCTCTGACCAAAAGAAGGTCCGACTTTTCCTCTAACCACCCTGTTATTTCTAACATAGGAGTAAAAGGCCTTTGGGTTTTCCTTAATCCTATCCGCCAAAATCATTTCATGCCCCCTTTTTGCCCTTCTAACTCCCCGTTTGAACTCCCTCCTACTCTCTTTATATTCCTCCAATGTTGTCTCCGTGCCCAACTGCTTTGACCTATCATACGCCTCTCTTTTCTTTCTAACCAAGTTCTCAATATCCCTAGTAATCCACGGCTCTCTAATCCTACCTTTCCCATCTTTCCTCTTGGCTGGCACATATTTATCTTGCAACATTTTCAGTATTCCCTTGAGAGTCCCACATGCCTAGCATGGACTTAACCTCGAACAACCGTTCCCAATCAGTTTCCCTCAGTTCCTGCCTAATCCGACCGTAGTTAGCCTTCCCCCAATTCAGCACACTGCCCCTAGGGCAAGAAGCATCCTTTTCCATCTCTATCTTAAAGTAGACAGAATTGTGGTCACTGTTAGCCACATGTTCCCCCACTACAATATCAACTACTTGCCTGGCTCATCAATCCAATATAACCCCTTCTCTAGTCAGTCTAGCCACATACTGCTCCAACGATCCTTTCATTACACATTTTACAAATTTCTGCCCGTCCCAACCCCCAGATCTATGTATTTTCCAATCCACCCTCGGGAGATTAAAATCTCCGACTATAACAACTCTGTTCTTTCTGCACCTATCCAAAATGTCTTTACGTATGCTTTCTTCAACTACCCGCAGACTGTTGGGTGGCCTATAATACACCCCTAGCATAGTAATCGCCCCCTTTCTATTCCTCAACCCCACCCACAGAGACTTCATTCCTAACTCCTCTGTATTGTCCTCCCTCTGCACAGCCGTGATGCTCTCCCTAACTAACAACCCACTCCCCCACCTCTTCTGGATCCTCCTCTGTCACGCCTGAAACACTTATACCCAGGAATGTTCAGTTGCCACTTCTCCCCTTCCTTTAACCACGTTTCCGTCACCGCAACCACATCCAAGTTCCTCACAAACATTAAGGCCCTAAGTTCATCTGTTTTCCCGTTACGCTCCTCGCATTGAAACAGACACACTCCAGACCTCCAAGGCAACTCGGAACCTCCTTCTCCCCGGTGTATTTCTTCCTCATCCAAGCTTACTCTATCTCCCATCTCACCCTCTACCGACCTATTGGTCTCAGCCCCTCCCCGCTTCCATATTAGTTTAAATCCTGCCGAAACACTCCAGCTAACCTCCCAGCTAAGATATTCATGCCCTTGCCATTTATGTGTTCCCGGTCACTTCTATACAGATGCCCTTCTTTCACAAAGATTTCGCAGTTATCCACAAATATAAAATCCTCTGCCCTACACCAGTCCTTCAGCCACACATTCAGCTGTAGGATCTCATTTCTCCTGGCTCTGCTATTACCCGGCCTTGGAAGCAGCCCTGAGATCGCCACCCTGGAGGTTCTGCTCTTCATCTTACCCCCCAACTCCCTGAACTGCCTTCGTATAACCTCCCTGCACTTCCTTCCTACATCATTCTCTCCTACATGAATAGTCACATCTGCCTGGCTCCCCTCACCCTTCAAAATGCCCTCTACCTTGTCAGGCTCACCTTACACCCCTGCTTCAGGGAGGCAAACTACCATCCTGAAGTCCCGCCTTGGACCACAGAAGCACCTATCTATTCCTTTAACCCTCCCATCCCCCACCACTATCTCCCTTTTAGCTCTTTCCTCCCCTTTGAGGTACTCTGGTCCTCGTGTCTTGCCTTTTGTACCCCTCTGCCCTTGATATTTTGGGGGGCTGCAATGGAGAAGTCTTTGGACTATGTCCTCTCTCCTTTTTCCCCTTCCTGACAGTAATCCACCTGTAAGGGTCAGTTTCCACCCACTTAGGCTCCGGGTCCGCCACCTTATTCTGCCTCCCTTCCATGATTTGATTTATTTTGTCACATGTATTAGTATACAGTGAAAATTATTGTTTCTTGCGCACTATACACCAAAGCATATTGTTCAGAGAAGGAAAGGAGAGAGTGCAGAACATAAATTTACAATCATACATAGAGTGGAATGAAAAATCAAAGGCAGCAGGGAAGAAGCTGTTTTTGAGTCCGTTGGTACGTGGCCTCAGACTTTTGTATATTTTTCCAAATGGAAGAAGTTGGAACATAGATAACTACAGCACAAATTCGACCCACAAATTGCGCCGATCATATGTATACCTACCTGGCCATAGAACTATCTGTAACTCCCAATCCCATTAAATCCCATGTACTCATCCAGAGTCTCTTAAAAGACCGCAGCGAGTTCGCCTCTACCACCATTGATGGTAACCGATTCCATTCACTCACCACCCTCTGAGTGAAAAACTTATCTCTAACATTTCTTCTGTACTTGCCCCCCAGCACCTTAAACCTGTGTCATCTCGTAGCGACATTTCAGCCCTGGGAAATAGCCTTCGAGAATCCACTCTATTCCTCTCAACATCTCATAAACCTCTATCAGGTCGCCTCTCAACCTTCGTCACTCCAGGGAGGAGACCTAGCTCTCTCAACCTATCTTCATAATGCATGCCCTCCCAATCCAGGCAATATCCTCGTAAACCTCCTCTGCACCCACTCAATAGCTTCCATATCCTTCCTACAGTGAAGCGACCAGAGCTGCACACAATACTCCAAGTGGGGTCTGACAAGGGTCTTATAAAGTTGCAGCATTATCTCCCGACTCCTAAATTCAATTTCTCTATTCATGAAGGCCAGTACACCATATGCTTTCTTGACCACATCCTTCACATGCGAGGCAGATTTAAGAGTCCTGTGGATCCGGACCACGAGATCCTTCTGCTCCTCAACACTGCCAAGTCTCCTACCCTTGATATTGTACTCCTTCATCCCATTGGTCCTGCCAAAATGGGCCACCACACATTTATCCGTGTTGAAGTCCATCTCCCACTTCTCCGCCCAGTCTTACATCCTACCTTTGTCTCGCTGCAACTTCAGACATCCCTCCAGACTATCCACAATACCACCAACTTTTGTATCATCGGCGAACTTACTAACCCATCCCTCCACTTCCTCATCCAGGTCAATTATGAAAATGACAAACAGCAATGGTCCTAGAAAGATCCCTGGGGCACTCCACTGCTGACTGACCTCCATGCAGAAGAAGACCCATCCACAACTACTCTCTGCCTTCTGCAAGCAAGCCCCTTGGATCCCATGCCCACTCACCTTCTCAAGAAGTCTTGCATGGGGGACCTTATCAAACGCCTTGCTGAAATCCATGTAAACCACGTCCACTGCTCTTCCTTCATCAATATGTTCAGTCACATTTTCGAAGAATTCAACGAGGCTTGTAAGGCACGATCTGCCCTTGACAAAGCTGTGTTGACTCTTCCTGATCATATTGAATTTCTCTAAATGCTCATAAATCCTATCTCTCAGAATCCTCTCCATCAACTTACTGACCACTGAGGTCAGACTCACTGGTCGGTAATTGCCCAGGCTATTCCTGTTCCCCTTCTTGAAAATAGGCACTACATCTGCAATCCTCCAATCTTCTGGAACCTCTCCCGTCTCCATTGACGACGTAAAGATCATCGCCAGTGGCTCTGCAATCACTTCCCTCACCTCCCACAGTAACCAGGGGTACATCCCATCTGGACCCGGCAACTTATCTACCTTGATGGAATTTAACAGTTCCAACACCTCCTCTTTCTTAATGTCCACAGACTCAATCTTTTCAGTTTGCCACATTCCTGTAGTACAACCCCGCAGATCACTCTCCAATGTGAATACTGAGGCGAAGTACTTACTAAGCACGTCTGCCATTTCTTCTGATTCCACACAGACTTTTCTTCCTTCACCTTTTATAGGTCCTATTCCTTCTCTTGTCATCCTTTTACTCTTCAAATATTTTTGGAATGCCTTGGGATTCTACTTAGTCTTACCCGCCAAAGCCTTCCCGTGACCCCTTCTGGCTCTTCTAATTTCCTTTTTAAGCCCCCTTCTACAAGTCTTATACGCCTCTAGATCTTTAACATCCTCTAGCTCCCTGAATCTATTGTACAACTTTCTTTTCTTCCTAACTAGGTTCATCACAGCCTTTGTGCACCACTGTTCTCTTGACCTGCCAAAACTTCCTTGTCTCACTGGAACGTTGTCGTGCAGAGCTCATGACAAACATTCCTTGAAAATCCGCTACCTTCCTACAGTACTTTTCCCCAAGAATACCTCCTTCTAGTTTACACTCCCAATTTCCTGCCTAATGATTTCATATTTCTCCCTACTCCAGAAAAACACTTTTTACCCTGCCTGATCCTATCTCTTTCCAATGCTATCGTGAAGGAGATAGAATTATGATCACCATTCCTGAGATGCTCTCCTACTGAGAGATCCGTCCCCTGTCCTGGTTCATTAGAACTTAGAACATAGAACATTACAGCGCAGAACAGGCCCTTCAGCCTTCGACGTTGCACCGACCAATTAAGAAAAAGCAATGGCCCTCTAACCTAAACCATTCCCTTTTCGTCCAAAAAACTTATCTACTAACCTCTTAAACGCCATCAAACTTGGCGCATCTACAATTGCAGCAGGCAGGGCATTCCATACCCTTACCACCCTCTGGGTAAAGAACCTACCTCTGACATCCGTCCTATAACTACCACATTAGCCAGCACCATGTCAAGTACAGCCTCTCCCCTCGTAGGCTTATCCACGTTCTGTGTCAGGAACCCCTCCTGAACGCACCTAACAAACTCCTCAGCATCCGAACCCCTTACCCTGGGGACATTCCAGTCGATGTGTTTTTTTTTGTCTCCCATCGCCACAATTCTGTAATTTCTACGTTTCTCTAGGATCTGTTTCCCTATCTTCACCTCAACTTCCCTGTCACTGTTGGGCGGCCTACAAAAAACACCCAGCAAAGTTTTCGACCCCTTGCTGTGCCTAACTTCCACCCAGAGAGACTCTGTAGACAGTCCCTCCACGGCATCCTCCTTCTCTACAGCTGTGACACTGTCCCTGATCAACAGTGCCACTCCCCCACCTCTTCTACCTCCCTCCTTGTCCTTCCTGACGCATCTGAATCCTGGCATTTGAAGTACCCAGTCCTGTCCCTGAGACATCCAAGTCTCTGTAATGGCCACCACATTACATTTCCAAGCAATCCAGGCCCTGAGCTCATCCACTTTATTCACTACACTCCTGGCATTAAAATAGACACATCTCAGATCCTCAGTCTGGGCGCTTCCATTCTCTATCACCTGTCTAACCTCCCTCTCATACTGTCTATAATCCTTCTCTACTTGGGAGCTAACCTCCTCGCTCCCAGTCACCTCATCTCGATTCCCTCCCCCCAATCTTTCTAGTTTAAAGTCCCTTCAGAAGCCCTGGCCAGCCTTCCCGCCAAGATACTGGTCCCCCTTGGATTTAAGTGCCACCCATCTTTATTGTACAGGTCACACCTGCCACTAAAGATCCCAATGATCCCGGAACCGGAACCCCACTCTCTTGGCCACGCATTCATCCTCCACTTCATTCTATTCCTTTTCTCCCAGATTCCCGTGGCGCAGGCAACAATCCTGAGATTCTTCAGTAGGGTGGAACTCTCTGCTGTTCGCATGGAGGGCAGAAGAAACGTTTCAAAGACGCACTCAAAGCCTCCCTGAAGTCGTTTGACATTGACAGGACCACCTGGGAAACACTGGCACGAAATCGCCCTACCTGGCACTGCCTCATCCACAAAGACTGTCAAAATCACGAAGCAAAGTGTATTGCTGAAGCACAACTTAAGCGCGAGCTGCGCAAGTCCAGATCCACCAACGCGACAACTATAGGGTCTACACAAGTCTGTCCAATATGTGCCAAGATATTCCATGCCTGAATTGACCTGATGAGTCAACTTCGGACACACTACAACCAGCCTCAAAATGACTAATTGTGTCGAGGGCCTCATCGATGATGATGGACAAACAACATTAATAACACCTCTCTGTCAACACAGAAACGATCCCCAATGTTAACTTTAATTAGTGACACACATCCAATGATCACTGTAAACAATGAAGTACTCCCCACTGATCAATGTAAATATTGAGGCTCCCCAAAGTTCACTGTAAGTACTGATACACTTACCAATGATCAGTGTAAACACTTTAGGGGGTGTGTAAGTATTTACAGTGATCAATCGGGAATGTGCCAGTGTTTACAGTGAATCACTGGGGAGTGTGTCAGTATTGTCTGCCTGGTGCTTGGTCCAGGATGTCTCATCAGGACTGCAGAGGAACCTGGAGTGGGCGGGTAAGAATCCGGTCATTGTTTTCATGCAGGTGCCAACGACATAGGCAAAGTAAGAACCAAGGATTTGCAGAGGGAATATGATAACCTGGGGATCAAATTAAAAAGCAGAACTGACAAGGTGGCTATCTCTGGATTACTACCAGAACCACGTGCAAACTGGCGAAGGATAAATAGGATAAAGGAGATGAGTGTGTTGCTCAAGGATTGGAGTGGGAGGAACGGGTTTCAATTTATGGGGCATTGGCCCTAGTATTGGGGCAGATGGGGCCTGTTCAGATGGGATAGTCTTTGTCTAAATTGTGCTGGGACCAGAGCCCGGGCGAATCGTATAACTAGGACTGTAGGTAGGGCTTTAAACTAATTGGGGGAGGGGTCCTGGGTGTAGGGATGGGGGAAATTACAAAATCTAAACTAAAGGATAGGGTACATGTACGGGTAAACGTTGAGAAAGTTTCGCTAATTAAAAGAGTAGGGGGCATGAGAGAGTTAGTAACGTTTCTGCAAATAAGGTCCAGACAAAGGGCTGGTGTAAAGACACTTTACCTGAATGCACGAAGCATTCGAAACAATGTGAATGAGCTGATGTCACAAATCAGCACAAATGGATATGATCTCATGGCCATTATGGAAAAGAGGTTGCAGGGAGACAGGGACTGGGAACTGAATATCCAGAGATATCAGGTGTTTAGGAAGGATAGACGGGAGGAGAAAAGGGGGTGGAGTGAATTAACGATAACATCAGGGCCGTAGCAAGAGAAGATATAGGCTCCAAAGAGCAAAACGTGGAATCATTGTGGATGGAGGTAAGGAATAGTAAGGGGAGGAAGACGCTGGTGGTTGTGGTCCATAGGCCCCCAAGTAATAACTTTGAGGTGGGGCAGGCTTTAAATAATCAAATAATTGATGCGTGCAAGAACGAAATATTGAGAATTATAGAGGATTTTAATCTACATATAGATTGGATAACCCACGTTGGGCACCGTGGTCTTTGAGGAAGGGTTCTTGGAATGCTATCAGGATAGTTTCCTTGAACAGTATGTAAGGGAAACTACGAGTGAGCGAGCTATCTTAGATCTGGTACTGTGTAACGAGGCAGGTAGAATTAGGGATCATTTGTGAGGGATCCTTTTTTTGGGATGAGCGGTCATAGTATGGTTGAATTTCTGATGCAGATGGAGGATGAGAAAGTAGGGTACCGAACCTCTGTCCTCTGTTTGATAGGATGAGAGCGGAATTGAGAGTGTGTAGAAGGATGGGTTAATAAATTTGCTGACGATACAAAGTCAGATGGACGTTACCATTTGCAGAGGGACATAGATAGGCTGCAGAGTTGGGCCGAGAGGTGGCAAATGGAGTTTAATATGGAAAAGTGTGAGGTGATTGACTTTGGTAAGAGTAACTGGAGTATAGAATATAGGGCTAATAGAAGGAGTGTCTTAGTAGTGTCGAAGAGCAGAGAGATCTCGGTGTAGAGGTGCATAGTTCCCTGAAAGTTGGTACCCAGGTTGATAAGGTTGTTCAGAAGCTGTACTGTGTGTTAACTTTAATTGGTATTGGATTGAATTTCGGAGCTGTGAGGTCATGTTGCAACTGTACAAAACTCTGGTGCGGCCGCACCTGGAGCATTGCGTACAATTCTGGTCGCCACATTATAAGAAAAATGTGGAGGCATTGGAAAGGATACAGAGGAGGTTTATCAGGATGTTGCCTGGTATGGTGGGAAAGTCTTATGAGGAAAGGCTGAGGGACTTGAGGTTATTTTTATGAGAGAAGAAGGTTAAGAAGTGACCTAATTGAGGCATAAAAGATGATCAGAGGGTTAGATAGGGTGGACAGTGAGACCATTTTTCCTCAGATGGTGATGTCTAACACGAGAGGACAAAGCTTTAAATTAAGGAGTGGTCGTTATGAGATGGATGTCAGAGGTAGATTCTTTACTCGGAGGGTAGTAGGGGCTTGGAATGCCATGCCTGCAGCAGTTGTGGACTTGCCAACTTTAAGGGCATTCAAATGGTCAGTAGATAGGCATAGGGATAACATTGGAATAATTTAGGTTAGATAGGCATTAGATGGCTCTACTGGTCGATGCAACATCGAGGGCCGAAGGGCCTGTACTGCGCTGTAATGTTCTATGTTCTATGAATTGGAGAATGTAGATTGGGGGCGCAAATTGGTTGGTAGGACAGACGAGGAACAACAAAGGATTTTTAAAGAGATTTTTTTCGGTACTCAGCAGAAATATATTCCGATGGTTAACAACGATGTAAGAAAAGGGATAACCAGCCGTAGTTATCAAAGAAATGAAGGAGAGTATTAAATTTAAAGCTGATCCGTTCACAGTGGCTAAAAATGGTGGGCGATTAGAAGGTTGGGACAGATTTAAAAAACAACAAAGAATGACTAAGAAGGTGATAAAGAAAGGAAAGATAGAGTATGAAGCTAAACCAGCTCTAAATATTATAAAAAAGACACTAAAAGTTTTTACAAATATATAAAGTAGAAGAAACTGGCTAGAGTGAAGTTGGGTTCTTAGAGGACGAGGGGATTTAGTGGTGGGTGATGAGGAAATGACTGAGGCTTTAAACAAGTTTTTTGTGTCGGTCTTCATGGAGGAGGGCATAGATAGTTTGCTGGATATTAAAGATAGAAGAATGCTGGGAAATGAGGTGCTTAATGTGATTACTGTGAAAAGAGTGGTACTACTTTGGAGAGAATTATTAGGGATAGGATTTACAGTTATTTAGAGAGAAATGAATTGATTGGGGATAGTCAGCATGGTTTTGTGAAGGGTAGGTCGTGCCTTACTAACCTCATTGAGTTTTTTGAAAAAGTGACTAAGGAGGTGGATGGGGGTAAGGCGGTTGATATGGTATATATGGACTTTAGTAAGGCGTTTGATAAGGTGGCCCATGGAAGACTTCTGCAGAAAATGCAGATGTATGGGATAGAGGGTGATTTAGCTAATTGGGTTAGGAATTGGCTAGCAGATAGAAGACAGAGGGTGGTGGTTGATGGGAGATATTCATCATGGAGTTCGGTGACAAGTGGTGTACCTCAGGGGTCTGTTTTGGGGCCCCTGCTGTTTGTAATTTTTATAAATGATCTGGATGAGGGTATTGAAGGATGGATTAGTAAATTTGCAGATGACACTAAAGTCGGTGGAGTGGTAGATAGTGAAGATGGGTGTTATAGTTTGCAGAGGGACTTGGACAAGTTGCAGAGCTGGGCCGAGAGGTGGCAAATGGAGTTTAATGTGGAAAAGTGTGAGGTAATGCACTATGGCAGAAATAATAAATGTGTAGAGTATAGGGCTAATGGTAGGATTCTTAGTAGTCTTGATGAACAGAGGGATCTTGGTGTGTATGTGCATAGATCCCTGAAAGTAGGCAGTCAAGTCGAGAAGGTTGTTAAGAAGGCATATGGAGTCTTAGCTTTTATTGGTAGGGGGATTGAATTTCGGAGCCGCAACGTCATGTTGCAACTGTACAAAACTCTAGTGCGGCCGCACTTGGAGTATTGTGTGCAGTTCTGGTCCCCACATTATAAGAAAGATGTGGAGGTATTGGAGAGGGTACAGAGGAGGTTTACCAGGATGTTGCCTGGTATGGAGGGCAGGTCTTATGAAGAGAGGTTGAAGGATTTGAGGTTGTTTTCGTTAGAAAGGAGGCGGCTAAGAGGGGACCTTATTGAAACATATAAGATGATTAGAGGTTTAGATAGGGTGGACAGTGATAGCCTTTTTCCTAGGATGGAGAAAGCTAGCACGAGGGGACACAGCTTTAAATTAAGGGGTGATAGTTATAGGACGGATATCAGAGGTAGGTTCTTTACCCAAAGGGTGGTTTGGGAGTGGAATGCCCTGCCTGCAGCAGTTGTCGATGCGCCAAGTTTGGTGGCGTTTAAGAGGTTAGTTGATAAATATATGGAAGAGAAGGGAATGGTTTAGTTTGGAGGGGCATTGTTTTTTATGTTGGTTGGCGCAACATCGAAGGCCGAAGGGCCTGTTCTGTGCTGTAATGTTCTATGTTCTACTTGATAGACTAACGGGGCTGAAGGTAGACAAGTCCCCGGGACCGGATGGAATGCATCCCAAGGTCCTGAAAGAAATGGCTGAGGTGACAGCGGATGCCTTAGTAATTATTTATCAAAATTCGCTGGACTTTTGTGAAGTGCCAGAAGATTGGAAAACGGCTAAAGTTACGCTGCTGTTTAAAAAAGGTAGCAGACAAAAGGCGCGGAATTATAGACTGGTTAGTTTAATGCCTGTCGTTGGAAAAATTCTAGGATCCGTCATCAAAGAAGAAATAGCGAGGCATCTGGAAAAGAATAGTTTGATCAAGCAGGCGCAGAACGGATTCATTATGGAGAAGTTGTGTTTGAAGCATTTAATGGATTTCTATGAGGATGTGACTAGTGTGGTTGACAGAAGAGAACCGATGGATGTGGTGCTTTTAGATTTCCAAAAGATGTTTGATAAGGTGCCTCACAAAAGATTACTACAGAAAGTTAGGGTGCACGGAACTGGGGGTAAGGTGTTCGTATGGATAGAGGATTGGTTGTCTAATATGAAGCAGAGAGTTAGAATCAATGGATGCTGATCTGGTTGGCAGTTGATGACTAGTGGAGTGCCATAGGTATCAGTGCTGGGGCATCAACTGTTTACCATTTGCATAGATGATCTGGAAGAGGGGTTGAGTGTAGGGTAACGAAATTTGCTGATGCCACGAAGATGAGTAGAAAAGCAAATGACATGGAAGGTGTGGAAAACCTGCAGAGGGATCTGGATAGGCTGAGTGAGTAGGCAAGGACCTAATAGATGGAGTGTAATGTTTGCAAGTGTGACATTATCCACTTTGGTAGAAATAATAGTAGGAGGGATTATTATTTAAAAGGCGAAATGTTGCAGCATGCGATGGTGCAGAGGGAGCTGGGGGTCCTTGTGCACGAGTCGCAAAAACCCACTCTGCAGATGTAGCAGGTGATCAAGAAGGCGAATAGAATGTTAGTGAGGGGGATAGAATATAAAAGCAACTGTACAAAATACTGGTGAGGCCGCAACTGGAGCACTGTGTGCAGTTTTGGTCGCCATATTTGCAGAAGGATATATTGGCGTTGGAGGGAGTACAGAGAAGGTTCACTTGGCTGATAGTGGAGATGAGGGGGTTAGACTATGAAGAGAGATTGAATAGACTGGGTCTCTACTCGTTGGAATTTAGAAGGCTGAGGGAGGATCTTATAGAGACATATAACATAATGAAGAGGATAGATAGGGTAGAGTAGAGAGATTCTTCCCGCTAGAAAGGACAATAAGACTCGAGGGCAGAGCCACAAAGTAAGGGGGGAGGGGCAATTTCGATCAGAGTTGAGGAGCAACTTCTTCACTCAAAGAGTGGTCAATCTCTGGAATTCTGTGCCCGTTGAAGTGATGGAAGAACCAAGCTGAATATATTTAAGTCACGGATAGATAGATTTCTGACAGACAAGGGAATTAAGAGTTAAAGGGAGAAAGCGGGAAAGCAGAACTCATCCACTTCAGATCAGCCATGATCTTATTGAATGGCGGGGCAGGTTTGAAGGGCGAGATGGCAAACTCTGGTCCTATTTCTTATGTGCTTATTTACAGTATTCATTGGGGATTGTGTTGCATTTACAGTGATCATTGGAGATTGTATCAGTATTTACAGCGGTTTCTTATGGTGTCTCCTTATTTACAGTGCTCATTTGGGAGTGTTGTCAGTATTTATAGTGATGACTGGGCATTCTGTCAGTACTTAGAGTGAACTTTGTGGAGTCCCAGTGTTTACAATGCTCATTGAGGAATGTGCCAGTATTTACATTAATCAATGGGTAGTGTGTCAGAACATTGCTTTAAATACTGATGCACACCCCAACGATTATTTTAAATACACTCCCCAGTGATCACTGTAAATACTAACACTCTCCCCATTGATCACTGTAAATACTGACGCGGTCCCCAATGATAATTGTAAATATTGGCCCATTCTTCAATGATCAGTATAAATACTGAAACACTCCCCAAAGTTCCCTGTAAATACTGATGCATTTCACAGAGCTCAAAGTAAATACGGGCACACTTCCCCAATGATCACTGTAAATACTGTTACACGCCCCAATGATCACTGTAAATACTGACACTCCCCAATGATCACTGTAAATATTTCACACTCCCCAATGATCACTGCAAATACTGACCTACTCCCCAGTGTTCACTGTAAATGCTGACCCACTCCCCAGTGTTCACTGTTAATAATGAAAGGCTCCCCAATGATGTCTGTAAGTAACGGCCCACTCCCCAATGATCACTGTAAACACTGACACACTCCCCAATGATCACTGCAAATATTGGCACACTCCCCAATGATCACTGTAAATACTGTCACACTCCCCAGTGTTCACTATAAATACTGACACATTCCCCCATATTCACTGTAAGTGCTGACACACTCCGCGGTGATCACTGTAAATACTGACACAATTTGCAATGATCATTGTACATACTGACACACTCCCCAGCGATCAGTTCACATATTTGTAGAATACCTTAGGGTTCTCCTTCATCTTACCTGCCAAGGTCTTCTCTTGACCTCTTCTGGCTCTCCTAATTTCCTTTTTAAGTTCCTTCCTACAAGCCATATACTCCTCTAAATCCCTAACATCGTCCAGTTCTCTGAACCTATTGTACAGTTTTCTTTTCTTTTTAACTAGATTCATTACAACTTTCATGCACCACGGTTCATGTAACCTACCAAAATCTCTCCTGTCTCATCGGAACGTTGTCGTGCAGAACTCCAACCAAACATTCGTTGAAAATCTGCGCCCTCACTTTAGTACTTTTCCCCGAGAGTACCTCCTTCCAATTTACTCATCTGGTTTCTTGCCTGGTGGCTTCATATTTCCTCTTATTCCAGATAAACACTTTTCTAGCTTAGCTGATCCCTTCTCTTTCCAATGCTAGTGTAAAGGAGATAAAGTTATGGTCACTATCCCCAAAATGCTGTCCCACTGAGAGATCTGACACCGTTCCAGGTTCATTAGCCAATACCAGATCGAGTAAATGGTTTAGTTTGGAGGGGCATTGCTTTTTATATTGGTCGGCGCAACATCGAAGGCCGAAGGGCCTGTTCTGTGCTGTAATGTTCTATGTTCTATGTTCTATGTACAGCCTCTTCCCTTGTAAGCTTATCCGCATACTGTGTCAGGAAACTCTCCTGAACACACCCAAACATCTTACCCTAGGGATATTCCAATCGATGTTTGGGAAATAAAAGTCTCCCATCACGACAACTCTGTTATTATTACACCTCTCCAGGATCCGTTTCCCTATGTGCTCCTCAACATTCCTGACATCATTGGGTGGCTTATAGAAAAATGTTATACATCTCCTTCTTGTTCCGTAGTTCCACCCACAGAGACTCCGTAGACAGTCCCTCCACGGCGTCCACCTTCTCTACAGCCGTGCCACTATCCCTGATCAATAGTGCCAGTTCTCCACCTTTTTTCCTTCCTTCCTGTCCCTCCTGAAACATCTGCAACCGAGTAGCTGAAGTATCCAGTCCTGTTCCTGACACATCCACGTCTCTGTAATGGCCACCACATCACAATTCCAAGCAGTGATCCACGCTCTAAGTTCATTCATCGTATTCACTACACTCCTCGTGTTAAATTAGACACATCTCAAACTTTCAGTCTGAGTGCTCCCATTCTCCATCACCGGTCTATCCTCCCTCTTACACTGTCTATAATCCTTCTCTATTTGCGAGCAAACCTTCGCGCTCCCAGTCACTTTCATTTATATTGAACTGATACCCTTTGAGTGTGAACGACATTAGAAATGGCAAACGATGCGACCCAATATATTGATGCGAGTTCTTTGTAATAATTATCTTATTAATCTTCTCCACCTGCTTTGGCGCAGACCCCTGAATATATTCCCTTTTCAATGTTACTTCCTCTTTTTTGAATATTGATCTATGATCTGATTTTAGCAACTTCAGTCAAGTCCAGCGCTTTAAGTTCCTCCCATAATCCGAAAGACGTTTTGGTTAGGTGCATTGGCCATGCGAATTTCTCCCTCAGTGTACACGAACAGGCCCTGGAGTGTGGAGACTTGTGTTTTTTCACAGGAATTTCATTGTAGTGTTAATGTCAGCCTACTTGTGACACTTTAAATGTTGACTTCACTTTAAATGTCCCGAATGACATTCGGACATTGAGTCGCTTGATATGTGACCTTAGATTTTCATAGCTTTTTTCCCGATCGAAGAAGGTGGAAGGAAGAGAGAATGTCTGAAGTCCTTGATTTTGCTGGCTGCTTTGTCAAGGAAGCAGAAGTTTAGAGAAAGTTCATGGATTGAAGGCTGGTTCGTGTGATGTGTGGGCTTCATTCACGACCTTTTACAGTTTCTTGTGGTCTGTGACAGGGCAGGAGCCATCCCAAGTACTGGAGTTTTAATTTGACTGCTGAATTAATCAGATAATCATAGAATTGCTGCACTGCAGGAGAAGGCCATTCAGCCTATTGAGCCTTTACCAACAACAACCACATCTAAGCTCAATCGCCGGTACCCCCTGTATTTTTTCTGCTGGACCCCTGATACTGAAGGCTCATTTATCTCGGCAAGTTCTTTGAACCTGGACATCCCTGGACATTAAAAGGCAATTCAACAGAGCTAACCATTCTAATTTTGCATATCCCTGGACACGAAGGGACAATTTCGCACAGGCAATCTACCGAAATTGCACATCTTTGACACCAAAGGAGAATTTAGTTTGGTCAATACACCTAACCTGCACATATCTTTTGGAATGTGGAAGCAAATTAGAGCACCGGAGAAAACCTACAGAGACGCAGTGAGAACGTGCAGACTCCACACAGACATTCCCCAAGGCTGGAATCAAACCCAGATGCCTACAGATATGAGGTAGCAGTGCCAACCACAGTACTTGTGACACTATTAAATAAAATTTAAACTGATGTGTAATTTCATCTTTCCTGGATATTTCTCTGATTCATTCACAAGTAGTGAATCAGAGTTGGATTATAAAGATTTACACAGATTATTTTCTAATTACATGGCACTGGATCTGAAGCCTCGATCGAAAAGAATTAACAAGTCGTTCTGTGTCCTTCGATGATTATGACAAAAAAATAAATATTTACCTTCTGCTATGAATGACACAGATTTGCTTTAATATTATTTGATCAGAATCACTTCGAAATCATCATTTGTCTCAATAATTAATTGGTTTAGGACACTCATATCATTATTACCATCAATCTGGGCATTCCATTCAGTAAGAATGTTTTCATAATTTGTAATTATTACTTTAAGAAGTCTTACAACGCCAGGTTAAAGTCCAAGCAGTTTATTTGATAATAAATTGGTTGGACTTTAAGCTGGTGTTGTGAGACTTCTTACTGTGTTTATCCAGTCCAACGCCGGCATCTTCACATCGTGATATTTTAATTATTACCCAGTGTTGATCCATTCATTCAAAATCATACAATCGTCGACTCATAGGATCCCTACAGTGCAAAAAGAGGCCGTTCAGACCATTGAACCTGTATCAACGGCAGCCCACCCAGGCCGTATCCCTGCAACACCGCATACTTACCCTGCAATTCCCCTGAATTCGGCTGATTTGTGTGATGGACTGAAAGCCCAATCCATCATACCATAGAAACCATAGAAAATTTACAGCTCAGAAACAGGCTTTTTGGACCTTCTTGCCGATGCTGAACCATTTTTTGCCTAGTCTTATGAACCTGCACTTGGACCATATCCCTCCAAACCCCTCTCATCCATGCACCTGTCCAAGTTTTTATTAAATATTAAAAGTGACCCCGCATTTACCACTTTATCTCACAGCTCTTTCCACACTCCCACCAGTCTCTGCGTGAAGAAGCCCCACTTAATATTCCCTTTAAATTTTTCTCCTTTCACCCTTAACCCATGCCCTCTGTTTTTCTCTCCCCCAGCCTCAGTGGAAAAAGTCTGCTGCACTCGCTCTGTCTATACCCATCAAAATCTGATACACCTCTATCAAATCTCCCCTCATTCTTCTACGCTCCAGGGAATAAAGCCCGAACCTATTCAATCTCTCTCTGTAACTCAGCTTCTGAAGTCCTGGCAACATCCTCGTGAATCTTCTCTGCAGTCTTTCAATCTTATTTACAACCTTCCTATAATTAGGTGACCAAAACTGGACACAATACTCTAAACCAGTTGAGGGAAATATCAATACCAAGGGAGGAAGTGTTACAGCTCCTAGGTAGCATTAAAACTGATAAATCTCCGGGGCTTGATGGCATTTATCCCAGGCTGCTTAGGGAGGTGCGAGGTGAAATTGTTGGGCCTCTAAGCAAATCTTTGTCTCTTATTTAGACAATATTGTCCAAAATTGTCTCTTCTTTGAATATAGAAACTCAGAGGGACCTGGGGGTACAGGTGCACAAGTCTCTGAAGGTGGCAGAGCAGGTGGAGAAGGTTTTGAAGAAAGCATATGGTATGCTAATGTTGTACTGTTGTTTAAAACGGGTAGTAGGGATAACCCTGGAAATTATAGGCCGGTGAGTTTGACGTCAGTGGTAGGGAAGCTGTTGGAGGGGATTCTTAGAGATAGGATATGTAGGTACTTAGAGCGTTGCGATCTGATTAAAGATACGCAGTGTGGCTTTGTTAAAGGGAGGTCGTGCCTTACGAATCAGATAGAATTTTTTAAGGAGGTGACGAAAATGGTCGATGAAGGGCGAGCCGTTGATGTCGTGTATATGGATTTCAGTAAGGCGTTTGACAAAGTCCCTCATGGGAAGTTAGTTGATAAGGTCAAGGCTCATGGGATACAAGGACAGGTAGTAAGATGGATAAGTAGCTGGCTTGGTAATAGGAATGATGTAGGGCGGTCTTAACAGGGATCTTGGCTTCATGTCACACTATCAGTAACCCCCGTGACTTGCCTGGGTTAGCAAAAAGCCTCCCTTACTGTGCTGTCTGGAGAAAATACACATTTCTCTAACCAATGCTCAGTGTTCCCTTCACACACATTGTTAGCCACTTCAACACTTGAATAGCAGGTTAGATGTAAGGATTCGCATTCTAATCAGCAATCTGTGACTGACTGTGCTGATATGTGTGCTATTGCAGACCAGAACACTGCATTTGTCTGACGAAGATGAAAAGGTCGGAAGCTCGCAGATTTACTGTCAAATAAATTGGTTGGATTTAAAATTGGTGTTGCTAGATTCTTACTTGGTAATAGGGGACAGAGAGTAATAGTGGAAATGTGTTTTTCTAGCTGAAGGTCGGTCACTAGTGGTGTGCTGCAGGGCTCGGTACTGGGACCTCTTCTAAATGTATAAATATAAATGACTTGGAAGAGAGAGTAAGTGGAGTGATCAGCAAGTTTGCAGATGACGTGGTAGGACGCGGGAACCGTGGTGCATGAAGGTTGTGGTGAACCTAGTCAGGAAGAAAAGAAAAGTGTATAAAAGGTTCAGAGAGCTAAGAGATGTTAGGGATCTAGAGGAGTATAAGGTGTGTAGTAGGGAGCTTTAAAAGGAAATTAGGAGAGCCAGAAGGGTTTAAGGCCTTCTACAAATATGGGAAAAGTAAAAGGATGCGAAGAGAAGGGATAGGACCTATAAAAGGTGAGGGGGGAAAGTCTGTGTGAATCCGGAAGAAATGGCAGAGGTGCTTAACGAGTACTTTGCCTCGGTATTCACGGTGGAAAGTGAACTGGGAGGTCGTACTGGGTCGTACTGGGAGGTTTGAGGCAAACGGAAAAGATTGAGTATGTGGATGTTAGGAAAGAGAATGTGTTAGACCTGTTAAATTCTATCAAGATAGACAAGTCGCCGGGACCGGATGGGATGTACCCCAGGTTATTGTGGGAGGTGAGGGAAGTGGTTGCAGAGCCCCTGGCGACGATATTTGCGTCGTCCATGGAAACGGGAGAGGTTCCAGAGGATTGGAGGATTGCGGATGCGGTTCCTTTCTTTAAGAATGGGAGCAGGGAGAGTCCAGGAAATTACTGACCGGTGAGTCTGACTTCAGTGGTTGGTAAGCTGATGGAGAGGCTTCTGAGGGATAAGATTTATGAACATTTGGAGAAGTTTCCAAAGAAGATATAGCCAGATTAGGCAGGATCTTAGGGAAACCGACTGGGATAAGCTGTTCGAGGGTAGGTTGACACTGCACATGAGGGAGTCTTTCAAGGGAAAACTAAAATATTTACAGGAAAGACACGTGCCGGTAAGGAGGAAGGATGGGAAATGTATGATTAGAGAACCGTGGGTTACTAGGGATGTTGAGGACTTGGTCAGGAAGAAGCGGGAGGCGTACGTTAGATCCAGGCAATTGGGGACAGAGGCAGCGCTGGAAAAATATAGAGAGTGTAGACGCGATCTTAAAAGGGGTGTCAGAAAGGCAAAAAGGGGCCACGAAATGGATTTGGCAGGTAGGATTAAGGAAGGTCCTAAGGCATTTTACTCCTATGTAAGGAGCAAAACGATGGTTAGAGGGAAGATTGGACTTCTCAGGGATAGAGGAGGAGAACTATGCTTAGAGCCTGAGGGAATGGGGAGATCCTGAATGAATACTTTGCATCGGTATTCACGCGGGAGAGGGGCCTGATGTCTGATGCCGGCTTTGAGGAATTTGAGGACCCGTTAAAGGAAATAATCATTACGAGGGACGAAGTGTTGGGGCTTTTAGGTAGCATAAAGACTTATAAAGCTCCGGGGCCTGATGGTATTTATCCCAGGCTGCTAAGGGAGGTGAGAGATGACATTGCTGGGCCTCTGACGCAAATCTTTGTCTCTTCTTTGGACACAGGTGAGGTCCCAGAGGACTGGAGGATTGCAAATGTAGTACCGTTGTTTAAAAAGGGTCAGAGGGATAACCCAGGGAACTATAGGCCGGTGAGCTTGACTTCAGTTATAGGTAAGCTAATGGAGAGGATCCTCAGGGACAGGATGTATGAGCATCTGGAGCGCTGCGATCTGATCAGGGATATGCAGCATGGCTTCGTTAAGGGGAGGTCGTGCCTTACGAATCTAGTGGAATTTTTTTGAAGAGGTGACAAAAACGGTTGATGAAGGACAAGCCGTTGATGTTGTCTATATGGATTTCAGTAAGGCGTTTGATAAGGTCCCTCATGGTAGGCTGATAGAAAAGGTGAAGGCGCATGGTATACAGGCCCAGGTATGTAGATGGGTTGAGAACTGGCTTGGGAGGAGGAGACAACGGGTAGTAGTGGAAGGCTCTTTTTCCAACTGGAGTTCTGTCACTAGTGGTGTGCCACAGGGCTCTGTACTAGGACCCCTTCTGTTTGTCTGTATAAATAACTTGGAAGAGGGGGTAGGTGGTGTGATCAGCAAATTTGCTGATGACACTAAGATGCTTGGATTGGCGGGTACTGAGGAGCAGTGCCTGGCAATACAACAGGACATAGATAGGCTGGTAGATTGGGCAGATAGATGGCAAATGGAATTTAATCTGGATAAATGCGAGGTGATGCATTTTGGCCGGAATAATGTGGAGGGGAGTTATAGGATAAAAGGTAAAACTATCCGGAGTATAGAGATTCAGAGAGACCTGGGGGTGCAAGTTCACAGGTCTCTGAAGGTGTCAGTGCAGGTGGAGAATGTGGTAAAAAAGCGTATGATATGTTAGCCTTCATAGGAAGGTGTATAGAATACAAGAGTAGGAGTCTGATGTTGCAGGTGTATAGAAAGTTGGTTAGGCCTCATCTGGAGTACTGCGTTCAGTTCTGGTCGCCGTACTACAGGAAGGATGTAGAGGCCTTGGAGAGAGTGCAGAGGAGATTTACCAGGATGCTGGCTGGTATGGAAGGGCTGTCTTACGAGGAAAGATTGAAAACACTGGGGTTGTTTTCCTTGAAAGACGTCGGCTGAGAGGGGATCTTTTAGAGGTATATAAGATTATGAGGGGTATAGATAGAGTAAATGGTGGTAAGCTTTTTCCACCATTAGAAATGGATGGAACGAGGGGTCACGGGCTCAGGGTGAGGGGGGCTATGTATAAGACGAATATTAGAGGCCAGTTTTTCACACAAAGAGTACATAGAACATAGAACAATACAACACAGAACAGGCCCTTCGGCCTTCGATGTTGCGCCGACCAATATAAAAAGCAATGCCCCTCCAAACTAAACCATTCCCTTCTCTTCCATATACTTATCAACTAACCTCTTAAACGCCACCAAACTTGGCGCATCTACAACTGCTGCAGGCAGTGCATTCCACTCCCGAACCACCCTTTGGGTAAAGAACCTGCCTCTGATATCCGTCCTATAACTATCACCCCTTAATTTAAAGCTGTGTCCCCTTGTGCTAGCTTTTTGCATCCTAGGAAAAAGGCTATCACTGTCCACCCTATCTAAACCTCTAATCATCTTATATGTTTCGATTAGGTCCACTCTTAGCCGCCTCCTTTCTAACGAAAACAACCTCAAATCCCTCAGCCTCTCTTCATAAGACCTGCCCTCCATACCAGGCAACATCCTGGTAAACCTCCTCTGTACCCTCTCCAAAGCCTCCACATCTTTCTTATAATGCGGGGAAAAGCCTGGCCTTCAATAATACAATAACGCCTGGCCTTCAATACTGGCCTTCAATAATCGAGGAATAGAGTTTAGCAGTCAGGAGGTAATGATGCAGCTCTATAAGACTCTTGTCAGACCCCACTTGACCTATTGTGCCCAGTTCTGGTCGCCTCACTATAGGAAGGATGTAGAGGCTATTTAGAGAGTGCAGAGGAGGTTTACAAGGATGCTGCCTGGACTGGGAGGCATGCCTTATGAAAATAGATTGAGGGAGCTGGGACTCTTCTCACTGGAGAGACGTAGGTTGAGAGGCGACCTGATAGAGGTTTATAAAATATTGAGAAGAATAGATAGGGTGGATTCTCAGAGACTATTTCCCCGAGCTGAAATGGTCACTACGAGAGGACACAGAATTAAGGTGCAGGGAAGCAAATAGAGAGGGGATGTTCGGGGTATGTTTTTCACTGAGAGGGTGGTGAGTGAATGGAATTGGTTGCCGTCGGAGGTGGTAGAGGCAAGCGTGCTGGGGTCTTTTAAAAGCCTTCTGGATGAGGTGCTTAACGAGTACTTTGCCTCGGTATTCACGGTGGAAAGTGAACTGGGAGATTGTACTGCAGGTTTGAGGCAAACGGAAAAGATTGAGTATGTGGATGTTAGGAAAGAGAATGTGTTAGACCTGTTAAATTCCATCAAGATAGACAAGTCGCCGGGACCGGATGGGGTATACCCCAGGTTATTGTGAGAGGTAAGGGAAGTGGTTGCAGAGCCCCTGGCAATGATATTTACATCGTCCATGGAAACGGGAGAGGTTCTGGAGGATTGGAGGATTGTGGATGTGGTTCCTATCTTTAAGAAAGGGAGCAGGGATAGTCCAGGAAATTGCCAACCGGTGAGTCTGACTTCAATGGTCGGTAAGCTGATGGAGAGGCTTCTGAGGGATAAGATTTATGAACATTTGGAGGAGATTGGACTGATTAGAAATCGTCAGCACGGTTTTGTCAAAGTCAGGTCATGCCTTACGAGCCTAGTTGAGTTCTTTGAAAATGTGACTGAACACATTGACGAAGGAAGAGCGGTGGAAGTAGTGTACATGAACTTTAGCAAAATGTTTGATAAGGGCCCCCATGCAAGGCTTCTGGAGGAGGTGAGAGGGCATTGGATCCAAAGGGTTTGGCCTTGTGGATCCAGAACTGGCTTGCCGGCAGAAGGCAGAGAGTGGTTGTGGATGGCTCTTGTTCTGCATGGAGGTCGGTAACCAGTGGAGTGTCCCAGGGATCTGTTCTGGGACCCCTGCTGTTTGTCATTTTCATAAATGACCTCAACGAGGAAGTCGAGGGATGGGTTAATAAGTTCGCCAACGATACAAAGGTCGGTGGTATTGCGGATGGTCT
Source organism: Sphyrna mokarran (assembly GCA_024679065.1). NCBI lineage: Eukaryota > Metazoa > Chordata > Chondrichthyes > Carcharhiniformes > Carcharhinidae > Sphyrna > Sphyrna mokarran. The sequence continues at coordinate 58,511,458 of JAGIQG010000017.1, read as the reverse complement.
GGAGGGATGTCAAAAGTTGCAGCGGGACATAGAGAGGATGCAAGACTGGGCAGAGAAGTGGCAGATGGACTTCAACACGGATAAATGTGTAGTGCTCCATTTTGGCAGGAATAATGGGATGAAGGAGTTCAATATAAGGATTAGGGGTCTTAGCTGTGTTGTAGAGCAGAAGGATCTCGGGGTCCGGGTCCATAGACTCTTAAATCGGCATCGCGGTGGAGGAAGTGGTCAAAAAGTGTACAGTGTACTGGCCTTCATTAATCGATGTATAAAGTTAAGGAGTCAGGAGGTAATGATGCAGCTCTATAAGACTCTTGTCAGACCCCACTTGGATTATTGTGCGCAGTTCTGGTCGCCTCACTATAGGAAGGATGTAGAGGTTATTGAGAGTGTGCAGAGGAGATTTACAAGGTTGCTGCCTGGATTGGGAGGCAGGCCTTATGAAGATAGGTTGAGGGAGCTTGGATTCTTCTCACTGGAGAGATGTAGGTTGAGAGGCGACCTGATAGTGGTTTATAAAATGTTGAGAGGAATAGATAGGGTGGACTCTCAGAGACTATTTCCCCGAGCGGAAACGGTCAATGCGAGAGGACACAGATTTAAGGTGCAGGGAAGCAAATACAAAGGAGATGTCAGGGGTATGTTTTTCACTCAGAGCGTGGTGAGTGAATGGAACCGACTGCCATCGGAGGTTGTTGAGGCAAACTTACTGCGGTCTTTTAAGAGACTTCTGGATGAGTATGTGGAAAAGAATAGGATAGGGGGTTATAGATAGGTCTGTGGATTGGTAGATGTGATCGGCACAACTCGTGGGCTGAAGGGCCTGTTTGTGCTATATCGTTCTATGTTCTAATGTAGGGAGTGACAAGGTTAGGAAGAGAGGGAGAGAGATGAGATAACAGAGGGAGAGATATAGAGATTCGTAGTGGGAAATATGGGGCGGGGAAATAATGGCAAGGAAGAGAGAGATCGGGGAAATGTGCATGTAACAGGGCAACTGATGTAACGGCGCAGTAGGCAGGGATAGACGGAGAGAGGGCTGGAGAGACGGGACTATGGAGGGAGTGATGGGTCATGGAAGGAGCGATAATGCAAGAGAGGAAGAGATGTGGCAACAGAGGGAGAGATTGATCGGGGGTGGAGAGAAGGATGACAGAGAGAAGGATTGCACAATTCAGTACTTGACGGGCCTTGGTAGGTAGAGATAGGCGAAATAGCAGAGAGCAGTTGAGAGAGGGGTCAAAGGAGTAAAGCAGGGAAAGACTGATGAAGCTACAGTTCTTCATAGGGGGAGATGAGGTGAAGGAGGGCAGGCAGAATGAGCGGGGGGGCGGACTAATATAGGAAGAGAGTGACCGGGTGAGAGAGGGAAGGTTTGAGGCACGGAAGGATAGGGAGAAGGAAGGAGTGACGGGCAAGCAGAGAGAGGTGGGCTGAGGGACAGAAGGATGGTGTGAGGGATGAAGAGAGAGAAATAAAGCAGAAGAGAGAGAGAAAAGAGAGAGCGAAGCAAGGGAGAAAGAGCGAGAGTGTGAGTGCGAGAGAGAATGGGAAAGTGAGAATGGGAGCGAGCAAGAGAGAGAGGAGAGAGAGAGCGAGAACGTGCGAGAGAGAGCGGAGAGAGAAAGAGCTGGGCAAATGATGATAAATGTGTGAAGAATGGAGAGGCAGCATGATGGAGGAGAGACGGGACAAGGGAAGGAGAGTTGGGGTGAGGAAAGGACAGCTGTGTACAGGGAGGCCGAGAAAGCTGCTGGAGCAAGAGATGGGGTAAGGGTCACAGGGATGTAGAGATAGTGGAGAGAGGGAAAGATGGGGAGGTGGCAGAGATCAGGTGAGGGATAGAGAGACAGGAAGGGAGGAAGGACAAGTGTCTCCTTCTCCCTGCCTCACTCGCACCCTCCCCCGCCTCCCCATTCCACCATTCTCCATCCTTCATCCACTGTTTCGCAATCTGAACCAGTTCATAGAGTCTTAACAAGCCGCTCTTCAGCCGAGATTTGACAGTGTAAAGTGAGATTAGATTCTATGCAAATTTGGAGGGTCATGGAGCAATTTACCGATTTGTGATGGAGAGCAGTTTTGCAGGTTGTAAGATATTAGAGGCATATGTAATTTTATTAGGCTGAAGAAGTTTAACTCGAGAGTGATGATTGAAAAAATGGAGTGTTGCAAAATCAAATACTTGTTTTTAAATGTTGTTGTAGCTCCCGGAAAACAATGTCACTCAGCGACAGGACTGTTTGGTGAATGGGACTGAGAAAGTTTCATACAAGACTGGACGATTGTGGCAATGACTGTGGAGAGTGGATTGTGGAGACTGGGCAGCAGTGCATTGGAGAAAACAATACAATAGTGGAGGCCTTCAGAAGCTAAAATAATGTTCTCAACTTCGGCCACAGGTCTCTGCTGTCCCCCGAGTCCGTGGTCGAGGTTTGACCACAGCTGATCACAAAGATACCGTATGTATCGGGGGCCGCGTAGGGGCAGAGAGATAGAGATTGTCAGTGATCACTCAGTGATTTCAGAGGGCACGGATTCCAACAAATGTTTCTACAAGTTACGAAGTGAAACGATGACTGATATATTAAAAACAACGATGATTTCCAGCATCTGCAGCATTTTGTTTTTTAAACAACTCGTTTTCTCTTATATCTTGAACGCTGTGATGAGCTGGGAATCGAACCAGAGGAAGTGTAGAACATAGAACATAGAACATTACAGCACAGAACAGGCCCTTCAGCCTTCGATGTTGCGCCAACCAATATAAAAAGCAATGACCCTCCAAACTAAACCATTCCCTTCTCTTCCATATACTTATCAACTAACCTCTTAAACGCCACCAAACTTGGCGCGTCTACAACTGCCGCAGGCAGGGCATTCCACTCCCTAACCACCCTCTGGGTAAAGAACCTACCTCTGATATCCGTCCTATAACTATCACCCCTTAATTTAAAGCTGCGTCCCCTCGTGCTAGCTTTCTCCATCCCAGGAAAAAGGCTATCACTGTCCACCCTATCTAAACCTCTAATCATCTTATATGTTTCGATGAGGTCCCCTCTTAGCCGCCTCCTTTCTAACGAAAACAACCTCAAATCCCTCAGCCTCTCTTCATAAGACCTGCCCTCCATACCAGGCAACATCCTGGTAAACCTCTCTGTACCCTCTCCAATGCCTCCACATCTTTCTTATAATGCGGGGACCAGAACTGCACACAATACTCCAAGTGCGGCCGCACTAGAGTTTTGTACAGTTGCAACATGACGTTGCGTCTCCGAAATTCAATCCCCCTACCAATAAAAGCTAAGACTCCATATGCCTTCTTAACAACCTTATCGACTTGACTGCCTACTTTCATGGATCTATGCACACATACACCAAGATCATCAACACTATTAAGAATCCTACTATTAGCCCTATACTCTACACATTTATTATTCCTGCCAAAGCGCATTACCTCACACTTTTTCACATTAAACTCCATTTGCCACCTCTCGGCGCAGCTCTGCAACTTGTCCAAGTCTCTCTGCAAACTATAACACCCCTCTTCGCGATCTACCACTCCAGCAACTTTAGTGTCATCTGCAAATTTACTAATCCATCCTTCAATACCCTCATCCAGATCATTTATAAAAAATACAAACAGCAGGAGCCCCAAAACAGACCCCTGAGGTACACCACTTGTCACTGAACTCCACGATGATTATCTCCCATCAACCACCACCCTCTGTCTTCTACCTGCTGGCCAATTCCTAATCCAATTAGCTAAATCACCCTCTATCCCATACATCTGCATTTTCTGCAGAAGTCTTCCATGGGCCACCTTATCAATCTCCTCACTAAAGTCCATATATACCACATCAACCGCCTTACTCCCATCCACCTCTTTGGTCACTTTTTTCAAAAAACTCAATGAGGTTAATAAGGCACGACCTACCCTTCACAAAACCATGCTGACTATCCCCAATCAATTCATTTCTCTCTAAATAACTATAAATCCTATCCCGAATAATTCTCTCCGATACTTTGCCCACAGTCTCTTCGTAGGGGAGACTGTGTCTATCATCTTACAGCCTATATTTCACGGAGTATTTCAATTAGCCTTCTGTCTTCTTCATCTCAATTTCTCCAGATCTCAGTTCTCATCCTTTGTTCAACTCTTCCTGACCCGCCACACACCTGTCAATTTTCTGGTAGAATCAGTATGTCACCTCTTGCCATGCCCTGCTGGGAGATCCCACCTGCAGAGTCATTGCAGATTATCCGAGAGTTTCTCGTGCACTGCTCCTGATGCTCAGTGGTATTTAGAACATAGAACATAGAACACTACAGCACAAACAGGCCCACAAGTTGCGCTGATCACATCTATACCTACCAAGCCACAGACCTGTCTATAACCCTCTATCCGATTACTTCCCATATACTCATCCAGAAGTCTTTTAAAAGATCCCAGCGAGTTCGCCTCTACCACCACCGACGGTAGCCGATTCCATTTACTCACCACCCTCTGAGTGAAAAACATACCCCTAACATCCCCATTCCTGCGACTTTATTTCTGGTCCTCTGAATGGCCGTCATTTTCCCATTTCCTGTGATTATTTGTATTGGATGAAACATGTCTGTGCCTAATTTCTTTCACATCCACCCTTCTCTGTTCCCTCTCGTCCATCGCTATCTTGTCCTGGAAAATGCTTAATTCGCCAGGCCCTCTATTGCCGGTCTTCCAGCAGTCACCTCTAGCACCACAATTCTGGATGTTTAAGCTAATTTTATTCTTTACATTTAGTTATGAATTGATTCAATACTTGATGTAATCGAATATCTAATCATGCTATTTAACTGAGTTCGACTGAGTCACCGCATAAATGAAGGTGGTGACTTAAATTCCGGACCCTATATCAACTAAGCTGCCGGCAACAACATAAAATATATAAAACGGAAACAAATGACAGAAATATGAAACTGCACGATATGGCGAAGTGTAAAATTATAGACTTCCTTCTGGTCTCTAAACCTGAGTCACTGCGATTCAACACTTTGTTCTGACCCCACAGTGGGATTCCATTGGCCACTAAAATATATCAAATTGGTAGAACATTGAGTAAGGTATTTAAACCAAACGGTGTCAATGGGCTTAAAATCTTTTCAAACGTTCTGAATACATGTCTAATTGTATAATTGGTTCAAACCATTTCATCTCGGATCAGTAAAATAGTTTTTTTTAATTAGAACTTTGCCATGGTACATCCCCGATTGTTGTCTTTGGTTTAAATCTGAAACAGATGGCAATGCTTTTTAAACAGAGCACAATTCCAATTCTTGCTCGAACCATGGACATTTTTTTTTTATTTTTGGTGCAATATTTAGATTGTAGCGTGTGACAAAAAATGGCGACAAATCCATCAAAAGTGAAAGTGACAGGCCTGGAAAGAATGGTCCAGTGATGCACAGAGAAAAAAAAAATAGTGAACGCTACATATTCAAATACGTCCCAAAGAAGTAGCTGAAACATAATAAGACTCGATTCGATTGAGAATGCCTTCAGTTATAATGATCAGTAGGTCCGTTGTTGCCATTGCCACTTGTAGTCAAGTCCAGAGGTCACAATTTCCCCGGGACAGAATCACGGTTGCCACTAAGTTAATTTAAAGAAAGAGAAGGCAATATAAACATTAGTTGAATTACATGAATTCTCAGCGTCTGCTCATTGGTAGATTGGATTTTAGCATCAATAAATTGTGGGCTAGGTTGTGACCACGTTTTGGTGAACGTGAACTATTAATCCGACAGTCAAACATAATCATTTCCATATATCGGTTCAATATTAACACATTCTATCACCGCTTCCAGCCCAGACAAGGATCCCATTGGGGAAATGCAATGATCTCTGGCCATTCCTTGGCATGGTAGTAGGCGATTGATAAATGCACAAATTATCTGAGTTTGGAAACAAGTAAATGATACGTTGCAAATCTGTTCAAAGTTCAGACGCTCATTTTTACGGAAGACTATTTAAAGAAAAATCTGTGAGGTACTGTGATTAAGTATGTTCAGGTGAAGTGGCGTTCTCGTCTGCAAGTGCACACCATAATGGCATGGTATGACTGCATGAAACAAAATGTGAAATGCCGTGTAATATCTGCCTTGTTCTGTGCATAGAGAATAGTGTTGTTTCCAACCAGTGGAGACAAATATTAAACAAAGAACAAAGAACAAAACAGCACGGGAAACAGGCCCAACCTGCCCGCGCCGCCACCCCGATGTTCCCACCTCCACCTGCGATCCCTGTCCATGTTTATAGATCTATGGATTAAAAACCAAATTTGAGACAATTTAGGGAGAATTTGTTTTGCCAATTAGCCTAAGAGCACATCTTTGGGATGTGGGAGGAAACCGGAGCACCCGGAGAAAACCCAGGCAAGCACGGGGAGAATGCGCAAACTCCCACGACACAGGCCCAAATCCATGTACACAAAGAACAAAGAACAAAGAGCAACACAGCACAGGAAACAGGCACTTCGGCCCAATGAGCCCAAGCCGCCGTCCTAACGTCCTAATGACATATCCTTGTCTTTAGGCTATGCCTATTGTTGAACATTCTCATATAGGGACCAATATAGGGACAATTTGTTACCCAATCAGCCTAAGAGCACATTTTTGGGATGTGGGAGGAAACCAGAGTACCCGGAGGAAACCCACGCAACCACGGGGAGAACGCACAAACTCTCGCAGGCACAGGCCCAAATCCATGTGTCAGCACAGCAACAGCTTTAGTCCCTGAGCTGTCGTGTTGGCCATCAGATGGTCCAGTTTAAGCATACACTGACGACGTGAAGCACTAGGCAATTCCTGAAGCAACCTCCAAGAGCAGCTCTTGTATAACATGCCGCATGCATGCCCCTTGTTGGTCAACAAGGTGGACCGAATTGCCTGCGGAAACAAATAAGACTTAATTAAAAATGCTGAAAAAAAACTATGACATTCCCGAGACGAAACTAAAGGATAGTCTACTACTATTTGGTCCTCCCGATATTCAAACAGTCCTGCTATATCCCTCTATCTGCAGACCGCTCATGTGGCTGTCCAAGAGACCCTTAAACAACCTTAGCGTGCCTGTTCCCACCACCTTACTCGGCAGTGCATTCCACACCCCCACTACCCTTTGTGTGAAAAACTGGCCTCTAATATTCGTCTTATACATAGCCCCCCTCACCCTGAGCCCGTGACCCTCGTTCTATCCATTTCTAATGGTGGAAAAAGCTTACCACCATTTACTCTATCTATACCCCTCATAATCTTATATACCTCTAATAGATCCCCTCTCAGCCAACGTCTTTCAAGGGAAAACAACCCCAGTGCGTTCAATCTTTCCTCGTAAGACAGCCTTTCCATACCAGGCAGCATCCTGGTAAATCTCCTCTGCACTCTCTCCAGGGCCTCTACATCCTTCCTGTAGTACGGCGACCAGAACTGGACGCACTACTCCAGATGAGGCCTAACCAACGATCTATACACCTGCAACATTAGACTCCTACTCTTGTATTCTATACCCCTTCCTATGAAGACTAACATACCATACGCTTTTTTTACCACATTCCCCACCTGTACTGGCACCTTCAGAGACCTGTGAACTTGCACCCCCAGGTCTCTCTGCATCTCTATACTCCGGATAGTTTTACCTTTTATCCTATAACTCCCCTCTACATTATTCCAGCCAAAATGCATTACCTCGCATTTATCCGGATTAAATTCCATTTGCCATCTATCTGCCCAATCTACCAGCCTATCTATGTCCTGTTGTATTGCCAGGCACTGCTCCTCAGTACCCGCCAATCCACTCAACTTAATGTCATCAGCAAATTTGCTGATCACACCACCTACCCCCTCTTCCAAGTCATTAATATACACCACAAATAGAAGGGGTCCTAGTACAGAGCCCTGTGGCACACCACTAGTGACAGAACTCCAGTTGGAAAAAGAGCCTTCCACTACTACCCGCTGTTTCCTCCTCCCAAGCCAGTTCTCAATCCATCTACAGACCTGGCCCTGTATACCATGCACCTTCACCTTTTCTATCAGCCTACCATGAGGGACCTTATCAAACACCTTACTGAAATCCATATAGACGATATCAACGGCTTGTCCTTCATCAACCGTTTTTGTCACCTCTTCAAAAAATTCCACTAGGTTCGTAAGGCACGACCTCCCCTTAATGAAGCCATGCTGCGTATCCCTGATCAGATCGCAGCGCTCCAGATGCTCATACATCCTGTCCCTGAGAATCCTCTCCATTAGCTTACCTATAACTGAAGTCAAGCTCACCGGCCTATAGTTCCCAGGGTTATCCTTCTGACCCTTTTTAAACAACGGTACTACATTTGCAATCCTCCAGTCCTCTGGGACCTCACCTGTGTCCAAAGAAGAGACAAAGATTTGCGTCAGAGGCCCAGCAATGTCATCTCTCACCTCCCTTAGCAGACTGGGATAAATACCATCAGGCCCCGGAGCTTTATAAGTCTTTATGCTACCTAAAAGCCCCAACACTTCGTCCCTCGTAATGATTATTTCCTTTAACGGGTCCTCAAATTCCTCAAAGCCGGCATCAGGCATCAGGCCCCTCTCCCGCATGAATACCGACGCAAAGTATTCATTCAGGATCTCCCCCATTCCCTCAGGCTCTAAGCATAGTTCCCCTCCTCTGCCCCTGAGAGGTCCAATCTTCCCTCTAACCATCGTTTTGCTCCTTACATAGGAGTAAATGTGTATCTGCACAGCACAGCAATAGTCACTGAGCTGTCGTGTTGCCCATCAAATGACCCAGGTCAAGCGTACACTAAAGACGTGAAGCACTAGGATACTCTCGAAAAAAAATCCAAGAACAGCACTCTCATGACCCATCGCGTGTAAGCCCCTCGTTAGACAACAAGGTGGACCAAAGCATCTGTAGGATAAAAACAAGTACATCAATATCACCACCTATTTACACACTTCCCAGGGACTCCCAAGGCTCATGATCCCTATTTTAAATCAGTTTTCTATACCCCTCCATTCCCATTCTGTTCATGTGCTCATCTAAGTATTTCTTAAATAACTCCAGAGTATCTGCCTCTGCCACTTTACTTGGCAGCGCATTCCATACCCCCACCACCCTCTGTGTGAAAAAACTCCCTCTAGCACCCAAATTATACCTTACCCCCTTCACACTAAGCCCGTGACCCTTCGTGCCACTCGAGTCCATCCTCGGAAAAAGCTTAACCCTGTTACTCTATCTATACCTCTCATAATCTTGTACACCTCTATTAAATCTCCTCTAAGTCTACGTCTTTCTAAGGAAAACAGTCCCAATTTGCCTAAACTCTCGTCGTAACTCAGACCTTCCATCCTGGTAAACCTCCTCTGCACTCTCTCCAAAGTCTCCACGTCCTTCCGGTAGTAGGGCGACCGGAACCGGACGCAGTATTCCAAATGAGGTCTAACTAACGTTTTATACAACGGAAACATTAAAGGTCAGCTCTTGTACTCGATACCCCTTCCTGTAAAGGCTAACATACTATATGCTTTCTTCACAACCTTCTCCACTTGCTCTGCCACCTTCAGAGCCTCGTTCAGTATTGAAGAAGAGGGGACCAGTTCCGATGGGATTGTCTTCATCTGAATCATGCTGGGTCCAGAGTCCTGGCGAATCGTAAAACTGGAGCTGTAGATATGACCTTAAACTAATAGTGGGGAGGGACTTGGAGTGGGACGGTTCAATTGAATGGAGAATTAGACAATCAAATTTAGAGAGAGTAGACGTGCAAGTGAATGATGAGGACTTTAAAATAGGCGAAGGAACCAGAGGCTCAGGAGAGGTTAGTAAAATTTCAAAACCACGCAATCGAAGATACAATATCGAAGGTGGCAAGAATCTAATCTCAGACGGAGCAAAAAAAAATGACAAGTATGAAAAGAGAGGTGGTCGCTTGTTGCTGTGCTGACACATGGATTTGGGCCTGTGTCTGCGGGAGTTTGCGCGTTCTCCCCGTGGTTGCGTGGGTTTCCCCCGGGTGCTCCAGTTTCCTCCCACATCCCAAAGATGTGCTCTTAGGCTAATTGGCAAAACAAATTCCCCCTAAATTGTCTCAAATTTGGTTTTCAATCCATCGATCGATCAACATGGGCAGGGATCGCAGGTAGAGGTGGGAACATAGGGCTGGCAGCGCGGGCTCATTGGACCGAAGGGCCTGTTTCCTGTACTGTTTTGTTCTTTTTCCTTTGTCATTTGTTATTTTTATAAATGACCTAGATCAGCGTGTAGAAGGATGGGTTAGTAAATTTGCTGTCAACACCAAAGTCGGTGGGGTTGTAGACAGTGAGAATCGATGTTACAGTTTGCACAGGGACATAGGCAAGTTGCAGAGCTGGGCCGAGAAGTGGCAAATGGAGTTTAATGTGAAAAAGTGTGAGGTGATTCACTTTGGTAAGAGTAAAATGTGTACAGAATATAGGGCTAATGGTAGGACTCTTAGTAATGTAGGTGAGCAGAGAGATCTCTGTGTACAGGTGCATAGATCCCTGAAAGTTGGTACTCAAGTTGACAACGTTGTTGAGAAGGCGTATAGTTTGTTAGCACTTATTGGTAGAGGGATTGAATTTCGGAGCCGAGACGTCATGTTGCAACTGTACAAAACTCTGGTGCGGCCGCACTTAGAGTAATGTGTACAGTTTTGTTCGCCACATGGTAAGATGTGGAGGCATTGGAAAGGGTGCAGAGGAGGTTTACCAGGATGTTGCCTGGTATGGTGGGTAGGTAAGGCTAAGGGAATTGAAGTTATTTCATTAGAGAGAAGAAGGCAAAGAGGTGACTTAATTGAGACATTAAAGATGATCAGAGGGTGGATAGTGAGAGCCTTTTTCCTCGGATGGAGATGGCTAACACGAGGAGACATAGCTTTAAATTAAGGGGTGGTAGTTATAGGACGGATGTTAGAGGTGAGTTTTTTACTTAGAGGATAGTAAGGGCATGAAATGCCCTGCCTGCAGCAGTTGTGGATTCGCCAAGTTTAAGAGAGTTCATATGGTCAGTGGATAGACATATGGTCAGCATTGGAATAGTTTAGAGGGTCATAAAAGTGGTTCCATTGGTCAGCGCAACATCGAGGGCTGAAGGGCCTGTACTGTGCTGCAATGTTCTATGTTCTATGTTCCAGAAACAAAACTGGTCAGAAGACATAATATCTCTGTGGCTAGAGTTGAGGAATGACAAAGACAAAAAGGCTCTGATAGGAGTTGTGCACAGACCCTGGAGCAATAGTCAGAATATGAGCAGAAGAATAAATCAGGAAATATGAAAAACATATCAAAAAATAATTATGGAGAACATCAATATGCAGGCAGAGTGCGAAAATTAGATAGGTAATTGATCACAAGAAAATGAATTTGTACAATGTCCATGAGATGTTTTACGAAAGCATTTTCTGACAGAGTGAACTAAGGAACAGACAATCCTGGTTTTGGTGATGTGTAATGAGGCAGACTTGATTAGCAAACTTAAGGTGAAGGAATTTCTCGGAAGCAATGACCACAATATGATAGAATTTTCCCGGCAGTTTGAGAGGGAAAGTTGGAAACAGATGTATAGCAATTGGATAAAGGTAGCTACACATGCATGAGGGAGGAGCTGGCTGGAATTGATTGGAACTGAAGTCCAGCAGGGAAGAATGTGGAACAACAATGGCAGATGTTTTCTGAGGATTATTCAGGAATCAGAACAGAAATTATCCTAATGAAGGGAAAACGGGCTAATGGAAGGACAAGATATTCATGGCTGATTCAAGGACAACATTAAAAACAAAAAAAAAACATTCAAAGTGACTAGGGTTAATGGGAAGCCAGAGAATTGGGAAGCCTTCAAGAGCAAGGAGGCATAAACTAAAAAAAGGTGGGAAAAGATGAAGTATGAGTGCAAACTAACATGAAATGTAAAAAAAGAATATATTAAAGAAAAGATAGAGGCAAAAAATAAACATTGGACCACGGAAAATGAGGCTGAATATTAAAAAAATGCAAAGGAAGAAATGTCAAAATAATTGAATAGGTACTTTGCATCAGTACTACGCAGGAAGATACCAGTGGAATGTTAAGACTCCATGCAACGTCTGCAACGTCATGTTGCAACTGTACAAAACTCTAGTGCGGCCGCACTTGGAGTATTGTGTGCAGTTCTGGTCCCCACATTATAAGAAAGATGTGGAGCATTGGAGAGGGTACAGAGGAGGTTTACCAGGATGTTGCCTGGTATGGAGGGCAGGTCTTATGAAGAGAGGCTGAGGGATTTGAGATTGTTTTCGTTAGAAAGGAGCGGCTAAGAGGGGACCTAATCGAAACATATAAGATGATTAGAGGTTTAGATAGGGTGGACAGTGATAGCCTTTTTCCTAGGATGGAGAAAGCTAGCACGGGGGGACACAGCTTTAAATTAAGGGGTGATAGTTATAGGACGGATATCAGAGGTAGGTTCTTTACCCAGATGGTGGTTAGGGAGTGGAATGCCCTGCCTGCGGCAGTTGTAGATGCGCCAAGTTTGGTGGCGTTTAAGAGGTTAGTTGATAAGTTTATGGAAGAGAAGGGAATGGTTTAGTTTGGAGTGTCATTGCTTTTTTCATAATTGGTCGGCGCAACATCGAAGGCCGAAGGGCCTGTTCTGCGCTGTAATGTTCTATGTTCTATGTTCTATAAGAATCAGGAGGCACAGGTGAATGTAATGGCCATCACTAAGAGAAAGTTCTGGGGAAGCTGAAAGGTCTGAAGATGGACCGGATGACTACACCCAGGTTCTAAAACAGATAGGTGAGGAAATTGTGGAGGCACTGGGGCTGATCATTCATGAATCATTGGAGGCAGGGAGGGATCCAGAGGGCAGGAAAGTAGCGAACATAAGAATGGAGTTTAAGAAGGGAGTGATGGAGCAGACAGGGAATTATAAGCCAGTTAGCCTGACTTCGCTAACTAACAAGATTTTAGAGCCTATTATTAAACTTGAGATCAAGGATTACTTGGAAGTGCAAGATAACATACCCCTGAGACAACACTGTGTCTTCAAGGGGAGGACATGTCTGACTCATCTGTTAGAGCTCTTCGAGGAGATAAGAAAAAAGTTAGCTAAAGGATAAACAGTAGACGCGATTTATTTATATTTTCAAAAGCCTTTTAACAAGGTGTCGCATAGGAAACTGTTAAATAAGTGAAAAGCTCTGGTGTTAAGGTTAAGATCCTGGCATGGATAGACAATTTGCGGACTGGCAGAAGGCATAGGGTGGGGTTAATGTTTTTCTTCCATAATGGCAGTCGGTGACGAGTGGTACGTCTCAGGATTCGGTGCTGGGAACACAAATTTTGACAAATACGATAAAAAACTGGAAGAAAGAACTGAATAACCTGTTCTAAGTTTGCACATGATCCAAAGATATGCAGAGCGACAGATATTACTGAGGAAGCAGGATGGCTGCAGAAGGATTTGGACAGGTTCGGAGAATAGAACATAGAACATAGAACATAGAACATTACAGCACAGAACAGGCCCTTCGGCCTTCGATGTTGCGCCGACCAATATAAAAAGCAATGCCCCTCCAAACTAAACAATTCCCTTCTCTTCCATATACTTATCAACTAACCTCTTAAACGCCACCAAACTTGGCGCATCTACAACTGCTGCAGGCAGGGCATTCCACGCCCGAACCACCCTTTGGGTAAAGAACCTACCTCTGATATCCGTCCTATAACTATCCCCCCTTAATTTAAAGCTGTGTCCCTTCGTGCTAGCTTTCTCCATCCTAGGAAAAAGGCTATCACTGTCCACCCTATCTAAACCTCTAATCATCTTATATGTTTCGATAAGGTCACCTCTTAGCCGCCTCCTTTCTAACGAAAACAACCTCAAATCCCTCAGCCTCTCCTCATATGACATGCCCTCCATACCAGGCAACATCCTGGTAAACCTCCTCTGTACCCTCTCCAATGCCTCCACATCTTTCTTATAATGTGGGGACCAGAACTGCACACAATACTCCAAGTGCGGCCGCACTAGAGTTTTGTACAGTTGCAACAGGACGTTGCGGCTCCGAAATTCAATCCCTCTACCAATAAAAGCCAAGACTCCATATGCCTTCCTAACAACCTTCTCGACCTGACTGCCTACTTTCAGGGATCTATGCACATACACACCAAGATCCCTCTGTTCCTCTAGACTACTAAGAATCCTACCATTTGCCCTATACTCTACACATTTATTAGTTCTGCCATAGTGCATTACCTCACACTTTTCCACATTAAACTCCATTTGCCACCTCTCGGCCCAGCTCTGCAACTTGTCCAAGTCCCTCTGCAAACTATAACACCCCTCTTCACTATCTACCACTCCAAATAGACAAAGACAAAGAAGTGGCAGATGAAATACATTGTGGAAAAATGTGAGGCCATCCACATTGGAAGAAAGAATGGAGACATAGACTATTTTCTAAATGGGGAATGCTTAGGAAATCAGGAACACAGACGAACTTGGGAGTTATTGTTCAAGATTTGCTTAACGTGCAGATTCAAATCGGCAGTTAGGAACGCAAATGTAATGTCAGCATTCACGTAGCAACTGCTACAATGCAGGAGAAGTGATATACTTGTGAGACGTCTCTGGTCAGACCCTATTTACAGTGCTGTGAGCAATTTTGGACTGCGTATCTAAGGAAGGATGTACTTGTCTTGGGAAAGGTCACGTGAATGTCCTAGGAATTAAGAGTTTGTCGCACGAGGACCTGTTGTGGGTTTGTACTGATCAGAATTTGGAAGGATGAGGAGGCATTACCTGAGAAACTCCTTTGGATTGCCTCCAATGTTAAGACTCCCTTTTAAGGACTGGGACCGAATCTGTACGCAGTTTTCCAGATGAGGTCTTAGTAACATCCTTTGCTATTGCGACAAAAGCTCCCAATTTTTAATCCCCTACCTGTTCACAATAAAAGTCAAAATGGTGTTTTCCTCCTTAACTACGTGCTGAAGCTCCCTGTTATCTTTTATCGTTCTTGCCCTCAAACCTAAGTCCTGCTGTATTTCACTCACCTGCAATCTCTCCCTGTTCAGATTTGCCCTTTGATTCCTCCTGCCTGACCTCACACTTGTCAAAACTAAACTCCATTTGCCAGGTTTTCGCGTAGTCAGCTAATCTATCTAAATTCATTTGCAGAATCACAGCGTTCTCATCAGAATAAGACCTTGAATCTATCTTAGCATCATCAACAAATTTGGTTACCTTCCTCATGGCCATCAATGTAAATCGTGAAACACTGCGGGCCTGCACTAGTTATGTCTTTGCACTGTGAAAATGATCTGTTTAACTAAACCCTCTGTTTTCTATGTAACAGTCAGTTTTTAATCCATGCTAACACACTTCGTCGAATTCCATTTCAATGACTTCATGCACCATCTTTCTGTGAAACTCCATTTCAAATGTTCATGCAAAGCCGGGATTTTCATAACTGAGGTAGATTCATTGCTGTGTACACTCAGATAAGCACTGATTGTAATGACGTAGATAGCTTTGAACCTGGTTTTCTCGTACCAGATCTAGATTGAAATCAAGAGATAATCTAATGGCCACCAAATATATTCAGTAACTTGGCTCCTCATCTTTCAGTGTTACAGATTCCAGTTTCACCATTCTCTGAGTGAAGATATTTCTCCTGACCTTAGACCTAAATGGAGTTTCCCACTACCTGAAACTGTGAACCTTTTCTTCTAGTCCCCAACCACCAGAGGAAACAACATCTTTGCACCCAATCTGACAAGACTTATCGGAATTTTATACCTTTCAATTAGATCTCCTTTCATTCTTCAAAAAAGCCAGAGAGTATATGTCCAGTCGACCAAATCTCATACAACAATCTTGCCATCCATTGAATCAGATTGTTGAATCTTCTCAGCATCCCCCTGTAAGAATTTCATTCTCTTCCCACAAATGCTGTCTGATCTACTTTGTACTTTCCCAATTCTATTCCAGAATTTGTGGAGTTATGAGCAGTGCTGAATGTTGTGCAATCATGAGTGAACAATCCACTTCTGTCTGACTTTATGATGAAGGGAGTTTATTGATTAAGAAGCTAAAAATGATTGGGCTGAGGACTATAACTCTGTGGAATTCCTGTGGCAATATGCCGGACTAAGACAATTGATTTTGAGATAATCGGCACATTCACTGAAAGGTGGAAAAAGAGAGGATGTGCATTGTGACAGAGGAAACAGGAGGATTTTTTTTTTAATATAGTGCGTGGCTTGGATCTAGAATGCACTTCCCAAACATGTGTTGGAAGAGGATTCAATCATGGACCTGAAGAGAAATTTGAATTGGAACCTCAAGTGAAAATATTTACAGGATTAAGGGGAGAGTAGGACATCAGACCAGACACCTCAACTGTTCCTTATACGACAAATATTTCATCCCAAGGAGATTTCTCGTAATCTGCGTCTGGACCCTTTCCAAGGCAGTCGGTGTTCCGTAGTTACAGGGCCCAAAACTGCTCACAATACTCCAAATGGGCTCTGACCAGAGGCTTACACAGTTTCAGTAGTACATCTCTACGATTGTATTCTAGCCCTTTCAACATGAATGCTCACATTGCACTTGCCTTCCTAACTGCAAACTGAACCAGCACCTTAACCTTAAGAGAATCTCGAGCAATGGCTCCCAAGTCCCCTTGTGTTTGTGATTTCCAAGCATTTTCTCATTTAGAAAATAGTCAATGCTTCCCTTCCTAGTGATCGGATTAGGGATACGTAGCATAGCTTTGTGAAGGGGAGGTCGTGCCTTACAAATCTGGTAGAATTTTTTGAGGAGGTGATGAAAACCATGGACGAAGAGTGAGCTGTTGATGTCGTCTATATGGATTTTAGTAAGGCGTCTGAAAAAGTCCCTCATGGGAGGTTAGTTGAAAAAGTCAAGGCTCATGGGATACAAGGACAGGTAGCTAGATGAATAAGTAACTGGCTCAGTAATAGGAGACAGAGAGTAATAGAACATAGAACATAGAACACCACAGCACAAACAGGCCCTTCGGCCCACATGTTGTGCCGATCATATCTGTACCTACCAGGCCATAGAACTATTTGTAATTCCCAATCCCATTAAACCCCATGTATTCATCCAGAAGCAAGAACAACATAATAGTGGAAGGGTGTTTTTCTAGCTGGAGGTCGGTCACTAGTGGTGTGCTGCAGGGCTTGGTACTGGGACCTCTTTTATTATAATATGTATAAATGACTTGGAAGGAGGAGTAAGTGGAGTGATCAGCAAGTTTGCAGACGATACCTGGCACCTGAATCCCAGGGGGACTAATATCTTGGCGGGAAGACTGGCCAGGTTTACTGGGGGGACTTTAAACTAGAAAGGTTAGGGGGAGGGAATAGTGATGTGGAGACTGGGAGCAAGGAAGTTAGCTCCAGGGAGGGAAGGACTCTAGGAAGGATGAGAGGCAGGTTAGACGAGTGGGGGAGAAGGGAAATGTCCAGTCTGAGGGACTGAGCTGTGTCTATTTTAATGCCAGGAGTGTAGTAAATAAGGTGGATGAACTTAGGGCGTGGATTGCTGCTTGGTATTGTGATGTGGTGGCCATTACAGAGACTTGGATGTCTCAGGGACAGGACTGGGTACTACAGGTCCCGGGATTCAGATCCTTCAAGAAGGACAGGGAGGGAGGCAAAAGAGGTGGTGGAGTGGCACTGTTGATCGGGGACAGTGTCATGGCTGCAGAGAAGGTGGATACCGAGGAGGGAATGTCCACGGAGTCTCTGTGGGTGGAAGTTAGGAATAGCAAAGGGTCGGTGACGTTGCTGGGTGTATTCTATAGGCCGCCCAATAGTGACCGGGAAGTTGAGGTGCAGATAGGGAAACAGATACTGGAGAGATGTAGAAATAACAGAGTTGTTGTGATGGGAGACTTCAATTTCCCAAACATCGACTGGAATATCCCAAGGGTAAGGGGTTTGGATGGGGACGAGTTTGTTAGGTGTGTTCAGGAGGGTTTCCTGACACAGCACGTGGACAAGCCTACGAGAGGAGAGGCTGTAATGGACCTGGTACTAGCTAATGAACCAGGACAGGTGATGGATCTCTCGGTAGAAGAGCATCTTGGGGATGGAGATCATAATTCTATCTCCTTCACCCTTGAATTGGAAAAAGGCTATCACTGTCCACCCTATCTAAACCTCTAATCATCTTAGGGTGGACAGTGATAGCCAGGAGGGGTCATGAGAAGGCCTTGGCTGGTAGGATTAAGGAGAATCCCAAGGCCTTCTACAAATATGTCAAAAGTAAAAGGATGAGAAGAGAAGGGAAAGGACCTATAAAAGGTGAAGGGGGAAAATTCTGTATGGAACCGGAAGAAATGGCAGAGGTGCTTAATGAGTACTTTGCCTCAGTATTCACGGTCGAAAGTGATCTGGGTGGATGCACTACAAGTTTGTAGCAGACTGAAAAAATTGAGTATGTAGATATTAAGGAAGCGGATGTGTTAGAACGTTTAAATGCTATCAAGATAGACAAGTCTCCGGGACCAGATGGGATGTACCCCAGGTTGTTGTGGGAGGTGAGGGATGTCATTGCAGAGCCCCTGGCGATGATCTTTGCGTCGTTGATGGAGACGGGAGAGGTTCCGGAGGATTGGAGGATTGCGGATGTGGTCCCTATTTTCAAGAAAAGGGAAGAGGGATAGTCCTGGAAATTACCGACCGGTGAGTCTGACCTCAGTGGTTGGTAAGCTGATGGAGAGGCTTCTGAGGGACAAGATTTACGAGCATTTGGAGAAGTTTAGGTTGATTAGAAATAGTCAGCATGGTTTTGTAAAAGGCAGGTCGTGCCTTACAAGCTTAATTGAGTTCTTCGAAAATGTGACTGAACACATTGACGAAGGAAGAGCAGTGGACGTGGTGTACATGGACTTCAGCAAGGCATTTGACAAGGTCCCACATGCAAGACTTCTTGAGAAGGTGAGAGGCCATGGGATCCAAGGGGCTTTGGTCTTGTGGATCCAGAACTGGCTTGCCTGCAGAAGGCAGAGGGTGGTTGTGGATGGCTCTTTTTCTGCATGGAGGTCGGTGACCAGTGGAGTGCCCCACGGATCTGTTCTCGGACCCTTGCTGTTTGTCATTTTCATCAATGACCTGGAAGAGGAAGTGGAGGGATGGGTGAGTAAGTTTACCGATGACACGAAGGTCGGTGGTGTTGTGGATGGTCTGGAGGGATGTCAGAAGTTGCAGCATGACATCGACAGGATGCAAGACTGGGCGGAGAAGTGGCAGATGGACTTCAACGCGGATAAATGTGTTGTGGTCCATTTTGGCAGATCCAACGGGATGAATGAGTACACTATCAAAGGTAGGAGTCTTAGCTGTGTGGAAGAGCAGAGGGATCTTGGGGTCCGGGTCCATAAGACTCTCAAATCGGCCTCCCAGGTGGAGGATGTGGTTAAGAAAGCTTACGGTGTACTGGCCTTCATTCATCGAGGGATTGAGTTCAGGAGTCAGGAGGTAATGCTGCAGCTTTATAGGACCCTTGTCAGACCACACTTGGAGTACTGTGCGCAGTTCTGGTCGCCTCACTATAGGAAGGACGTGGAAGCTATTGAAAGGGTGCAGAGGAGATTTACAAGGATGTTGCCTGGATTGGGAGGCATGCCTTATGAAGACAGGTTGAGGGAGCTGGGACTGTTCTCCCTGGAGAGACGAAGGTTGAGAGGCGACCTGATAGCGGTTTACAAGATGTTGAGAGGAATAGATAGGGTGGACTCTCAGAGACTATTTCCCAGGGCTGAAATGGTCGCGACGAGAAGGCACAGATTTAAGGTGCAGGGAAGCAAGTACAGAGGAGATGCTAGGGGAAAGCTTTTCACTCAGAGGGTGGTGAGTGAATGGAATTGGCTGCCGTCGGTGGTGGTCGAGGCGAACTCGCTGGGGTCTTTTAAAAGACTTCTGGATGAGAACATGGGATCCAATGGGATTGGGGGTTTATAGATAGGTCTATGGCTGGGTACGTTTTGATGTGTTCAGCACAACTTGTGGGCCGAAGGACCTGATTGTGCTATAGTGTTCTATGTTCTAAGTATATGTTCTATGATACAAAGATGGCTGGACTTGCGAATAGTGAGGAACGTTGCCAGGTGATGCAGCAGGACATAGGCTGGTAGCTTGGGCAGATAGATGGCAGATGGAATTCCATCCTGATAAATGTGAGGTGATCCAATTCGGATGAAAGAATTTAGGTGGGGGGAGGTATATGATAAACGGTAGACCTATTAATAGTATAGAAACGCAGCAGGACCTGGGGGTCTACATGTCTCTGAAGGTGGCAGAGCAGGTGGAGAAGGTTCTGAAGAAAGTATATAGTATGACAGCCTTGAAAGGAAGGGGTATAGAGTACAAGAGCTGACCCTTTATGTTGCAGTTGTATAAAACGTTGGTTAGACCTCATTTGGAATACTGTGTCCAGTTCTGGTCCAAATACTATCTGAGGGACATAGAACATAGAACAATACAGCACAGAACAGGCCCTTCGGCCTTCGATGTTGTGCCGACCAAAATAAAAAGCAATGCCCCTCCAAACTAAACCATTCCCTTCTCTTCCATATACTTATCAACTAACCTCTTAAACGCCACCAAACTTGGCGCATCTACAACAGCTGCAGGCAGGGCATTCCACTCCCTAATCACTCTTTGGGTAAAGAACCTACCTCTGATATCCGTCCTATAACTATCACCCCTTAATTTAAAGCTGTGTCCCCTCGTGCTAGCTTTCTCCATCCTAGGAAAAAGGCTATCACTGTCCACCCTATCTAAACCTCTAATCATCTTATATGTTTCGATTAGGTCCCCTCTTAGCCGCCTCCTTTCTAACGAAAACAACCTCAAATCCCTCAGCCTCTCTTCATAAGACCTGCCCTCCATACCAGGCAACATCCTGGTAAACCTCCTCTGTACCCTCTCCAATGCCTCCACATCTTTCTTATAATGTGGGGACCAGAACTGCACACAATACTCCAAGTGCGGCCGCACTAGAGTTTTGTACAGTTGCAACATGACGTTGCGGCTCCAAAATTCAATCCCCCTACCAATAAAAGCTAAGACTCCATATGCCTTCTTAACAACTTTATCCACTTGACTGCCTACTTTCAGGGATCTATTGACACATACACCAAGATCCTTCTGTTCCTCAACACTATTAAGAGCCCTACCATTAGCCCTATACTCTACACATTTATTGTTCCTGCCAAAGTGCATTACCTCACACTTTTCCACATTAACTCCATTTGCCACCTCTCGGCCCAGCTCTGCAACTTGTCCAAGTCACTCTGTAAACTAAAACACCCCTCTTCACTATCTACCACACCACCCACTTTAGTATCATCTGCAAATTTACTGATCCATCCCTCAATACCCTCATCCAGATCATTTATAAAAATTACAAACAGCAGGGGCCCCAAAACAGACCCCTGAGGCACACCACTTGTCACCGAACTCCACGATGAATATCTCCCATCAACCACCACCCTCTGTCTTCTATCTGCCAGCCAATTCCTAATCCAATTAGCTAAATCACCCTCTATTCCACACATCTGCATTTTCTGTAGAAGTCTTCCATGGGCCACCTTATCAAACGCCTTACTAAAGTCCATATATACTACATCAACCGCCTTACCCCCATCCACCTCTTTGGTCACTTTCTCAAAAAACTCAATGAGGTTAGTAAGGCATGACCTACCCTTCACGAAACCATGCTGACTATCCCCAATCAATTCATTTCTCTCTAAATAACTATAAATCCTATCCCTAATAATTCTCTCCAATACCTTGCCCACCACAGAAGTAAGACTCACTGGCCTATAATTCCCAGGAAGGTCTCTCTTCCCCTTCTTAAACAATGGGACCACATTCGCTATCCTCCAGTCCTCCGGAACCACACCCGTAACCAACGAGGACCTGAAGATCAGAGCCAGAGGCTCTGCAATCTCCTCTCTTGCCTCCCAGAGAATCCTAGGGTAAATCCCGTCCGGCCCAGGGGACTTATCCAACTTCAAACCCTCGAGAATTTCTAACACATCCTCCCTATCTACTACAATACTCCCCAATTTGCAACCCTGTACCTCAGTGCTCTCCATAGCTACATTTCCAGCACTCTGCGTGAATACCGAAGAGAAATATTTATTCAGTGCCTCACCAATCTCTTCAGGCTCCACGCACAACTTCCCACTGCTGTCTATGACTGGCCCTAATCTTGCCCTAACCAATCTTCTATTCTTAACATATCGAAAGAAAGCTTTAGGATTCTCCTTAATCCTATCAGCCAACATCTTCTCGTGTCCCCTCTTAGCTCTCCTCAATTCACTTTTTACCTCCTTCCTGGCTAATCTATAGCTATCCATTGCACTATCTGAGCCTTCAAGCCTCATCCTGACATAAGCCTCCTTTTTCTTCTTAACCAGCAAATCAACTTTTTTCGTACACCTTCTCCCCGTCCGCCTCTTGTTCTTCTCAGCAAACTCTTCCCACAAACAATGATGTCATAATGAGCCACTACTGTCAGACTTACTGATGTATTTCTACATTTGGTGATTCAAGTCTTTTTTTCAGCATTAAGCGCGACTTTACTTAAATATTTTTGAGAACTTGAAGCGACTTAAAATATTCTGTACCAAATGGATGTCTCATCTTGGAAGGGAGAATGCAAATCGAGGTCACACATGAAGAGAAGAGTTCTCTTTTTGTGACATGAGGTTAGGAGATTATTTTTATCGATCACAGAAAATTATTTGTTTGTAGACTCTATCCCTCATAAAGCCATATCAGCTTCAAATTCAATATATTCAATTTTGATTTCAATGGTTTATTTTGATAAATAAATGAGGGTTAGAGCGTGAAAAAAGGAAATTCGAATCGAGGTTCAGTTAGAATTTCCATGTCACTGTTGAATGGTGAGGAAGGCGTGAATTGTCTACTCCTGTTCTAATATCACGTATTCTGTTAGTCGCATTAAGCACAATTCGAAGGAAAGCCCAAGTTTCACCTGATAATTGCAGTAGGGAGTTCTCTTCCAATAAGCTCGTTAACTGTTAAATTCCATCAAAGTAGATAAGTCACCGTGTCCGGTTGGGATGTACCCCAGGTTACTGTGGGAAGTGAGGAAAGTGATTGCAGAGCCCCTGGCGGTGATCTTTGCGTCGTCGATGGAGATGGGAGAGGTTCTGGAAGATTGGAGGATTGCGGATGTGGTGCCTATTTTCAAGAAGGGGAATAGGGATAGCCCGGGCAATTACAGAGCAGTGAGTCTGACCTCAGTGGTCGATAGGTTGATGGAGAGGATTCTGAGAGATAGGATTTATGAGCATTTAGAGAAATTCAATATGATCAGGAATAGTCAACACGGCTTTGTTAAGGGCAGATCGTGCCTTACGAGCCTAGTTGAATTCTTCGGAAAAACATTGACGAAGGAAGAGCAGTGGACTTAATTTACATGGATTTCAGCAAGGCATTTGATAAGGTCCCCCTGCAAGACTTCTTGAGAAGGTGAGATGGCATGAGATACAAGGGGCTTTGGCCTTTTGGATCCAGAACTGGCTTGCCTGCAGAAGGCAGAGAGTAGTTGTGGATGGTCTTCTTCTGCATCGAGGTCAGTCACCAGTGGAGTACCTCAGGGATCTGTCCTAGGACCCTTGCTGTTTGTCATTTTCATAAATGATCTGAATGAGGAAGTGGAGCAATGGGTGAGTACATGGAATTTAATGGGATTGGGAGTTACAGATAGGTCTATGGCCTGGTAACTACAGATATGATCGGCACAACTTGTAGTGTTCTATGTTTTATTTCTATGTTAAGCCAATCTAATATACAATCACAGATATCCTTCAGAAATGTTCTCTGCCCTAATGTCTAATTTAACAGTACCCACTGTGAGACTAAATAAATAACCTCTTTATAATTAATCAGAATTGTGACCACAATTATTTTCCACACAGGTGCCGGAATTAAACCATGCACAGATTGGGAAAATATCACAGATATCTGCACAACGGCCAGCAGCAGATCAGCGTGCAACACATTAAACAGCATGTGACTCATTTAATAGATTAAAACCAAACACTGGTTCTCATGTTGATTCAAAGCATTTCAATAGATTTGTGACTTACCAGGAACACCAATGACAGCAATGACTGTATAAAATATTTTCTTGACCATTTGTATTGGAAGATACATTTTATTCCGTGTAAAGATCTATCTGACTGTAGTGGGAGAAGTCTGCACAAGATTAACTTTGAGATGTTTTCACGATCTCTGTAAATTATATTCTGCAAAATGTCCACAGGGTATTGAAGTTACAACATTTTTTTTAATTTTGAACAGACAGTTGACGCCAATTGAGTCCCTGTTGTCCTGGATTATTTTGAGCTCTGGTTTTAAATTGGAGAAAAGTCGTTCCATGTCATTTCTCAGGAGTGCTAACTTGAAGCTGTGTTCACTCAAAGATATTCAAGCAAGCAACACCAACCACATTTGCAGTTGTTTAGGGTGAATTCTCTCAGCTACAATACCCAATTCAGCGCATACAGGTCAGCCCATTCCACATCCGAGTGTGATCACCCGCACTACTGTTCATTCCCTTATTATCACACTGAACATGTTCTCTCCAACATTGATAAATTCGCATTCTATCTCTATGCTTTGATCCAAAGTACCTGATATTTTCTCATCACATTTTCAAATAGCTCCAGTAGTTTTTGACTCTCACACAGATGACAAGATCCTATGATAATGAAAAGACAATCTCTGTCAGAATCTTCTATGGTTCAGTAAGATCAGCTCTTTTTCCTCTAAACTCCAATTGTTATGGGTGCAAGTTGCTCCGTTCATCCTCAGGTGACAGCTCCTTCATTCAAGCTAGTCAATATTCTATGAACTGTCTTTGATATAAGTTATTACCACGCTAGTGTGTTAAAGCATCCGCAACAACTATGGGTATGGTCTCACCAATGTAATGACCAACTGTAGCAGGAGTTCAGTGGATATGAGCTACAGTCCTACTTGAGTAGAGTTCAACATTCCATTCCTTGCTATTCTTGTAGGATAACATTTCCTGATCATTGTATGTAAAAGCAACTTCTTTTTGATTGTAAATTTCTATCGTCCCTTTGCATTTAAAGAACAAACTGGGCATCTGTTCTTCCCACCAACTCTTTCTTCCCGTCTCTCAATTGTCCCAGTTTGTATTCAATGTGACATATCCAGCCTATTGCTTTACCTTTCCCATACCCTCCGTGTCCTCCTGACATTTTGCTTGGTCACCTTGTTAGTGTGAACAAGTGTGTGCTTAACACATTAATCTAAAACATTAATCATATGCATACATTCTAAATACACAATGACCCTTATTTGACCAAAGTGGCAAAACAATAATATCGCTATGCTAAATGTGTAGCAGTTAGCCAGATTCCCATTTCCCAGATAGATGTTTCATCTTTTCTGGCTGATAATGAATTAACTTGTGAGAATTTTCTTTTCACAGCAACCGTCTATTCGGCATATTATTAAATGTATTTATGAATTACACGTACTAATCGAGTGATTCTCCTTTCGTCTACCCCGATTCTTACATCCTCAATGAGCACCAAGATATTTGTCAACTCCACTTTCTGCATCAACAAGCGATACTGCCTCCATTGATTATACCATGTTTCTTTTTCAGTGTTTCCTGTTACTTTTTGTATAACATTGAAACTAACTATTTTGCCAATCCCATTATTAATCATATCAATCTGTCAGGAGCTTGTGCCAGGACTAAATTTGTCAAAATTCCAACTTATATCAAGACTTATTTGAGGGCACTAAAGAAAGAGGACTATGTTTGCAGGTGACATAAACATATCGTGAGAGAGACATGAAAAGATTGAATGCAAAAAAAAGATAAGTTGTGACAGTGGGCAAATTCTGAGATGAAGATGAAGAATGAGGTAGGAAAGTGAGCACTTGATCACTTTGGCAAGATTAGGGACTGTTACTTAGACAAAGAAACGCTGCACCATTTCACGTTGAAATGTTTTCAGTGTTCTAGGGCATGAGTCAAAACAGGTAAGCATGCAGGCTGAGAAAGTTGCTAAGAAGGCGAATGAAAATATATGTTTAATCACCAGAGGAATGAAACACGGAATAAGGATGTTATGCCTCTGTTATACACGGATTGGCGAGACCACATCAATAATGTTGTCTGTCTCACAGCGTCTATGAGCCAGTTTCGATTCCAGCCTTGGGTGACTATGTGTGGAGTTTGTCGGTTCTCCCTGTGTCTATGTGGGTTTTCCTCACATTCCAAGTATGAGCAGGTTAGGTGAATTGGCCATGCTAAATCGCTCCTTTGTGTTTGTTCGAAGGCGTCTGCATTATCAGAATACCGTGATAAATCTCTGGGGCTACGGGTAAAGGACCTAGTGCAATGCTCTGTTGAAACAAATCTATGTTTTGCCCATGAATAGGAATCACTCGCTCTCACTTTGCTGAATTGCAGCCTCGCATTGCTCAACATTGCAGACCAGGTTTCGTTGCTGAAATAAATACAGAGACCCCGCTATCTTTTCACCATTTTCCCTTTATTTATGAAGGTTGTTGTACTCATAACAATATTTCAGGTACAAAACCAGAATCAACAGTGTCAGTAGCCCTGACGCTCCTTCGTCTCTCTCTTTCTCCCTCTCACTCTGACTACACTTCAAGATGTCTCATTGGACTCATTATCCCCTCCTGCGTATGTCCAAGAAACGTCAGTGACACATATCCTTAATGGGTCTCCTGTGACGTTTCAGTGCCGGATCCTGTTTCTGCAACTCCGTGTCCAATGTGGGCAGTCTGAATCAAAAAATACGTTTGTCTCTGATGCTACAGTCACCAGTGCTCTGGTTCACTCTGGTTCACTATACATGCGGCTGTGTCCACAGTGTCCAATTAAAATAAGGTACTCCAACAGGAGTGATGGAGTACCTGTGGAGATCTGTCCGGAAGGAAGCTCCACGTTTCTTGGCTGGAAGGGCAGAATCGGCTGCAAGGCGAACTGCATTTTTAAGGCCCACATCTGGTCCAGATGGTTTCTCTGGATGGCCCCATCCGTGTGTCCTATGTTGGATATCGGCCGTGTTCTAGGCTCAACTGCAGCCATGTGGGATCATGGTATAATACATTCCCAGTAGTGTTTTATTTTCCATCAGTCTGCAATTGCTTATCCTGGCTACGTTCACATGGCCTCTTCTTTGGATTCTTACTCCGTTCCCATCTCCTCCCACCAGTTTCGGGAAGATCAGAGATAGAGTTGTTGTCTACCTATGAACAATTCTGTGGGTGCTGTTCTATCACTGTTTGATGGTTTTCTCCTGCCGTCAAATAACCATCGGGACAGTTGGATTCCATAAGGCTACCTGTTTTCTTTAAAGCACCTATTAAAGTCTGAACTACTTCACAAAGCTATTCGACGATTGGTTTTACTATGCCATTCTGATATGTCGAATCCCATTTAACTTCATGAATCTGGCGAAATCCTTGCTGCAAAAAAAAAGCCTCATTGTTAGAGGTCAGCAGCTGTGGGATCACATGCCTGGAAAAGAAGTGTGAAGTTCTCAGCTGTTATTTTTGTGATCTCTGAGTGTACCCTACAGCCATTCAATCATTTAGAGCGGGTGTCCACAATGACTGGAAACACTGCACTTGCCTGAGGAAGACACGGGAATGTTGAAAGTTCGCTTTTTTACTATCAAATAAATCGGTTGGATTAATAATTGGTGTTGCTAAATTCTTACTGAGTTCTTACCACCCCAATCCAACGCCAGCATCTTTACATCATGGAAACATTGAACCCATCAATGGGCCTGCATAATCTATGCAGATTGGAATCCATGACCAACCCGGGCATTTCCACTGATGTAGGGAACAGCTGTTGGCAACACTTGTCTTTGCTAGTATTGCTGGCATCGACCCACAAGCGCTGCAATTTCCATGCCAATTCAGGGACACTCAGCTCCTGGCCAGCATCTTCACTTTGGATACTCTTGTGACTCAGTTCAGCCAATATGCACCAACAGCCTGGCTTGGAAAACCACTCGTGGCTCCAGAGCAGTATGCTATCTTCTAGGGTGAGTTGATATATTTTGCAACAATGAGGGTGGAACTAGGGCAGTACTGTATTTTTTCCCATTTCCGCCATCGCTAGTTGTTCAGCTTCTGAGAAGACCCTGTCCTATTATCTCCCAATACGTATATTCTGTGCAGCCACGGGACGGATATTCAGAAAATTCATATTCGTTACCGGCTCTTCAACTTGTAGCACCATCGCTGGGCTGTTTGGTAAAGCAGATGACACGTGGCTAATGCATTTGCGATGTGTCCTTCTGGCGAGTGCTTAATTATAGTGGGCCAATAACAATGCCCTCAGCTGAATGCAGGCCGATGTTATCAACGGCAGCACTTTATCCCCTTTCATTCGTCATAACAACAGCTCGTGATTGGCGATAATCACACGTTTACACCATTACATTTATTGATAGATGTTTCATTCCATATAAACCAACCCTTCTTTAGTAATAAAGGCGTGCATTCTTTCTGATCTCCCAAAGGTCTTCGAGGCAGTCTTCATTGGACGTTCCTCTCTATTTGGCCACCTAAATTTTAATACCACACCAGTGTCATACATCCGAGATTTTCCCGAGGATAGAACAATCAGGAATTCATAGGCCAAAAGGCCCAACTCATGGGCATCGTTGAGGTCAGTATAGTTATGGTATCCTTTGGAACAAGGTAGTATCTCGAACATGGACAGATGACTAGAATTGTTGAAGGGATCAATTGCCATTATATTGAAATAACAAGGAAAGGTTGTGTCACGACAAGTAAATTTAGATTGGTGGTAACTGCAACAATATGGCAACTATTTAACCATGTATACTTTTCGGACAGACTCTGGAGCCTCTGATGAACTATTTTCTGATGGACTCTTCAGGTAAACTGTAAATGAAAATCTAAACGTGTCTGTTAAGCAAATGTAACTCATACTGATTGTTGTGAAAGCTGACTTTATGATCAGGGCACCTCTTGTCCTATGCCCTGATAAGAATTACACATCTCACATCCAGGGCTTTATTCTTATATAAGCCTGGGCTTCGTGGCCTGGCAGGACGTGATAACAGTAAGAAGTGTCACGACACCAGGCTTAAGTCCAACCAGCTTATTTGATAGTAATCCCACAAGCTTTCGGAAATAGTGTTCCTTCGTCAGGTGCGAAAGGTATGGTTCAACCTTCCACACACCTCACGAAGGAACACCATTTCCGAAATCTTGTGAGATTAATATCAAATAAACTGGTTGGATTTAAACCTTGTGCTGTGAGGCACCTTACTGCGGTTACTCCAGTCCAATGCGAGCATCCCTCCATCAGGACGTGACGAAGACAGGAGAGGGAGAGATTTACCTCTTACCTGAACCCGTGCGGTACCTTCAAACATTCATGAAACTGAAGGATCTTTTTCTCTCCAGAGCTGTCTGAATGCATAGTAACAAATGCATTCTCCTTTGTCACAATCACGAATATTCTGTACGAAGCGAATCTCAAACTGCAAAATTACTCATCGTCAGAAATCTGAAACAAAAACTATGTAAAAACATTGATTTTCATATGATTTGTGTTCATTAGAACTCATCTGCCTGATATGTTCACTGCAAATCCCTTTTGACATTATTTTTCTTCAGGAGCAAGGTTTGTTCAGACCGTTCAGTCAATTAATTTTAAAATATCACGCTTTACCAGGTTTGATGTGTTGAACTCTGAGAAACATTTTTATCATTTGGAAATCAGGCACTGAAACTTCCAACCTCATGGCTAGTGTTTCAACGCAAAATTCCCCGAGTCCTGCTTGAACTGTAAAATTTGGATTTATGTTATCCATGTTCTAGGGAGTTGTAACTTCAATGAACTGAAACATATTCTCGAATGGCTGTCAATTTGCCATTGACAATTGCCATTTCTCTCTTTTTACATCGAACATAGAACATTACAGCACAGAACAGGCCCTTCGGCCTTCGATGTTGCGCCGACCAATATAAAAAGCAATGCTCCTCCAAACTAAACCATTCCCTTCTCTTCCATATACCTATCAACTAACCTCTTAAACGCCACCAAACTTGGCGCATCTACAACTGCTGCAGGCAGGGCATTCCACTCCCGAACCACCCTTTGGGTAAAGAACCTGCCTCTGAGATCCGTCCTATAACTATCACCCCTTAATTTAAAGCTGTGTCCCCTCGTGCTAGCTTTTTCCATCCTAGGAAAAAGGCTATCACTGTCCACCCTATCTAAACCTCTAATCATCTTATACGTTTCGATCAGGTCCCCTCTTAGCCTCCTCCTTTCTAACGAAAACAACCTCAAATCCCTCAGCCTCTCCTCATAAGACCTGCCCTCCATACCAGCAACATCCTGGTAAACCTCCTCTGTACCCTCTCCAATGCCTCCACATCTTTCTTATAATGTGGGGACCAGAACTGCACACAATACTCCAAGTGCGGCCGCACTAGAGTTTTGTACAGTCGCAACATGACGTTGCGGCTCCGAAATTCAATCCCTCTACCAATAAAAGCCAAGACTCCATATGCCTTCCTAACAACCTTCTCGACCTGACTGCCTACTTTCAGGGATCTATGCACATACACACCAAGATCCCTCTGTTAATCTAGACTACTAAGAATCCTACCATTTGCCCTATACTCTACACATTTATTATTTCTGCCATAGTGCATTACCTCACACTTTTCCACATTAAACTCCATTTGCCACTCTCGGCCCAGCTCTGCAACTTGTCTAAGTCCCTCTGCAAACTATAACACCCCTCTTCACTATCTACCACTCCACCGACTTTAGTGTCATCTGCAAATTTACTAATCCATCTTCAATACCCTCATCCAGATCATTTATAAAAATTACAAACAGCAGGGGCCCCAAAACAGACCCCTGAAGTACACCACTTGTCACCGAACTCCAAGATGAATATCTCCCATCAACCACCACCCTCTGTCTTCTATCTGCTAGCCAATTCCTAACCCATTTAGCTAAATCACCCTCTATCCCATACATCTGCATTTTCTGCAGAAGTCTTCCATGGGCCACCTTATCAAACGCCTTACTAAAGTCCATATATACCACATCAACCGCCTTACCCCCATCCACATCCTTAGTCACTTTTTCAAAAAACTCAATGAGGTTAGTAAGGCACGACCTACCCTTCACAAAACCATGCTGACTATCTCCAATCAATTCGGTGAGAGAAAATCATGAAGAATTGAACGGCAGACCAAATGAGTCGAACTTGCTTTGGGATTGATGTATTGATCTCCATAACAGGTACATGGAAGTCCCATTTCACAGACCGCGGGTTACACTCGGTTGAGGTCAGCAATATTTACCATGTGTTTCTTCTCTGCGAGGAGATTAGGTGAAAAGACTATCCCATGGGTTTGGATTGAGAAAAAGTTGTCAGGAAAGCACTGTCTTGGTAGCAATGACCATTATAAGTTTCCTCCCGGTAGGTGTTCAATGAAGGACACACCATTCCCTCTAGAAATGTTGTTTTCCTTTCCAAACGTTTTGAACTGTAATCAGCAACATAGTGTAACGTTTTGAACTGTAATCAGCAACGGAGTGTTGTGCCGCCATTTTAAGGAGGGTTTAAAACAGCTAATATATTTGGTCTGGTGAACAGCTGTCTGCCAGTTTGGAATGTTCCTGATAAATAGTTGTTTTCCTGAAAGGCTCGGTAATTCTGTTAATTCTTTGCGAAGGCATTTGTTAATGTGTGGAGCATTGTTGATTGACTGAAAGCAATTATTTCAAAGTAGGAGATTGTGAGCTGAGCTGATGGGAACAAGCTTGGCAGGACTGAATATTGCCGAAATATTTCAGTGGAATAGTCGAATTGGCACAGCTAAAATCGAGGAGATTGCTCTTCTGTATTGTTCCGCTCTGGGGCGGCTAATGTTTCATGAAACGTCATGCAGTTTTGTGGCACTGAACGGTTTAAAGAGATAATTTGTCTGAATTGGAGGTTGAAAATTTCCGAGACAGAATCATCAAAACGGAGTTTGCAATGCAACTGCAGTCTTACTCAATACGGTCCCGCACTGTTTTCGGTGAATTTAATAAGTGATGATGATTAAGAGTTTCCCTGATTCGGTATGAAACAGGAAATGTCCTTAGGCAATTAATTCTCCTCTCCACCTGCCAATAGCTGGAAAATATTGATATTAATCACAATGAAGCAGAAAATTCTTACACTACGTGGAAAGAACGAGTTTGGGTCGTTCTGCGTCACTGAGCTACATCATGGCTCTAGTGGAACATTCCCTGAGATGTGGTCCAGTTTCCATCCCTGTTTGCGTGTCACTTATAAGACCGATATTTATTATAAAACCTTTCTGTCTTGGAGAATGTCATTGTAAACCACTCTTTAAACCACTGTTGCCCCCATACTATCAATAAATCACCTGTGATCGTCAATGCAGTAGTGAATGGGTTAATGGACTTTGTAATACTTGGGAGAAGAAAAAAATATATCGAGCAACTTACACGCAACTTGTTTTCACATATCTCAAGATAAATGCAACTTTGTTTTCGTGTGCCCAGACAGGGAGGCTGCATCTGCCCTTGCTGTTTGTTGTACGCAAGCTTATGATAGCTCGTTCAGAAATGTAGGTGACCCTGCTAGTAGTTATGTTTGTGTCTTTAATTTCGTGGACTTTCGTCTAACATAGTGAAGCTTGCATTTCCTAAATGTATTCAAATATATGTGTGTGTATAGAGATATATATATGTGTGTGTGTGTGTTTATAGACACACACACACACACACACACACATATAAAGACTGACATATTATACATATTGTACGTTATACAACTTCTGAGCACAGATTGTTATACCGGCCCGTTAATTGCTGGCTTGTATCTTAGCTAAGGGCTAATCACACATGTCAATTGCGGCCTCGAGATGACCATGAAGAAATGCCGAGGCAACCGTGTTCCCATGATGGAGGGAAATCCACAGACTGGGAAATAGCTGAGACCAAGAAGATATTTATACCCGCTAGTTACCAAGACGTAACTGGGGAGTATAAATATGTGTTCTTAAGTTGTGTTCGATGAGGTACCTGAGGAACTGCTATTAGGTGCCAGGTGTGTCCCCCAAAATATTTTGAATAAACTTGTTGTACTTTGACTCACAATTAGTTTCAGAAGTATCTTTACCCACAATAGTCAGAATTTTTGAGTCAGCCAAAGTTATATTGTGTTGTCCATATGTTGCCCGACCCCTGTCACACTATCTGTAACCCCCATGACTTGCCTGGGTTAGCAAAAAACCTCACTCACTGTGCTGTCTGGAGACAATGCACATTTCTCTAACCAATGCTCAGGGTTCCCTTCACCCACATTGTTAGCCACTTTAAGACTTGAACAGCAGGTTAGGTATAAGGATTCGCATTCTAATCAGCAATCTCTGACTGTCTGTGCTGATATGTGTGCTATTGCAGACCAGAACTCTGCAATTGCCTGACGAAGACTAAAATCGAAAGCTTGTAGATTTGCTATCAAATAAATCGGTTGGATTTAAAATGGTGTTGCCAGACCTCTTACTCAGTTTCTGATCCAGTATTGGAACATCTCGGTCTATTGCTCCAGATTCTGATCACGTTTTGGAACATTACTGTGTATTTTTCTGTGATTCTGATCCTGTATAGGAACATTGCAGTCCATTGATCTCAGATTCTGACGCAATGTTTCCTGTGTATCTCAGACTTTGCTACATCTTCAATCAGGAGATTTGATGGGACAGTGTAGAAGGACTGTGTTGCGTCTACATTCAAGGTATTTGAGGAGACAGTGTAGAGGAAGATTCCCTGTGTATCTCAGACTTACGACATATACAATCAGTGAATTTGATGGGACAATGTAGAGAGAGATTTCCTGTGTAACTCCGATTGTGCTTCATTTACAGTCAGGGTATTTGATGGGACAGTGCAGAGGGAGATTTCCTGTGTATCTCAGACTGTGATGTGTCTACAATTTATTGGACAGTATAGTGGGAAATTTCCTGTGCATCTCAGTCTGTGCTGCATCTATAGTCAGGGTATTTGATGGATCAGTGTAGCGGGAGATTTCCTGTGTATCTCAGATTATAACAAAGAACAAAGAGCAACACAGCATGGGAAACAGGCCCTTCGGCCCAATGAGCCCGCGCCGCCGTACTAACGTCTTAATGACATATCCATGACTTTAGGCTATGCCTATTGTGGAAGATTCCCATATAGGGACCAATATAGGGACAATTTGTTACCCAATCAGCCTAAGAGCACATTTTTGGGATGTGGGAGGAAACCGGAGCACCCGGAGGAAACCCACGCAACCAAGGGGAGAACGCGCAAACTCCCGCAGACACAGGCCCAAATCCATGTGTCTGCACAGCAACAGCGATAGTCTCTGAGCTGTCATGTTGTCCATCTGATGGTCCAGTTTAAGCATACACTAACGACTTGAAGCACTAGGCCACTCCTGAAGTAACATCCAAGAGCAGCCCTCACACGACCTGCCGAATGCATGCACCTTGTTGGTCAACAAGATGGACCGAATTGTCTGTGGAAACAAATAAAGTATTTAGACAGTCCTCCTACATCCCTCTATCTTCAGACCGCTCACGTGGCTGTCCAAGAGACCCTTAAACAACCCTAGCGTGCCTGCTCCCACCACCTTACTCGGCAGTGCATTCCACACCCCCACTACCCTTTGTGTGAAAAACTGCCCTCTAATATTCGTCTTATACATAGCCCCCCCTCACCCTAAGGCCATGACCCCTCGTTCTATCCATTTCTAATGGTGGAAAAAGCTTACCACCATTTACTCTATCTATACCCCTCATAATCTTATATAACTCTAATAGATCCCCTCTCAGCCGACGTCTTTCAAGGGAAAACAACCCCAGTGTTTTCAATCTTTCCTCATAAGACAGCCCTTCCATACCAGGCAGCATCCTGGTAAATCTCCTCTGCACTCTCTCCAAGGCCTCCACATCCTTCCTGTCGTACGGCGACCAGAACTGGACACAGTACTCCAAGTGAGGCCTAACCAACGTTCTATACACTTGCAACATCAGACTGCTACTCTTGTATTCTACACCCCTTCCTATGACGGCTAACATACCATACGCTTTCTTTATCACATTCTCCACCTGTACTGACACCTTCAGAGGCTTGTGAACCTGTACCCTCAGGTCTCTCTGCGTCTCTATACTCCGGATAGTTTTACCTTTTATCCTATAACGCCCCTCTACATTATTCCAGCCAAAATGCATCACCTCGCATTTATCCGGAAAAAATTCCATTTGCCATCTATCTGCCCAATCTACCAGCCTATCTATGTCATGTTGTATTGCCTGGCACTGCTCCTCAGTACCCGCCAATCCAAGCATCTTAGTATCATCAGCAAATTTGCTGATCACACCACCTACCCCCTCTTCCAAGTCATTTATATAAACCACAAACAGAAGAGGTCCTAGTACTGAGCCCTGTGGCACACCACTAGTGACAGACCTCCAGTTGGAAAATGAGCCTTCCACTACTACCCGCTGTCTCCTCCTCCCAAGCCAGTTCTCAACCCATCTACATACCTGGCCCTGTATCCCATGCGCCTTCACCTTTTCTATCAGCCTACCATGAGGAACCTTGTCAAACGCCTTACTGAAATCCATGTAGACGACATCAACGGCTTGTCCTCCATCAACCGTTTTTGTCACCTCTTCAAAAAATTCCACTAGATTCGTAAGGCACGACCTCCCCTTAACGAATCCATGCTGCTTATCCCTGATCAGATCGTAGCGCTCCAGATGCTCATACATCCTGTCCCTGAGGATCCTCTCCATTAGCTTACCTATAACTGAAGTCAAGCTTACCGGCCTATAGTTCCCTGGGTTATCCCTCTGACCCTTTTTAAACAGGAGTAAAATGTCTTAGGATTTTCCTTAATCCTACCTGCCAAATCTATTTCGTGGCCCCTTTTTGCCTTTCTGACACCCCTTTTAAGATCCCATCTACACTTTTTTTTTAATTATTAAGCAACACAGCACGGGAAACAGGCCCTTCGGCCCAACGAGCCCGCGCCACCGTAATACCAAATCATTATCCTATTTTAATATTCCTATATAATAATATATATATTAATCCTAATTTGGAAAATTTTCACCATAGGGACAATTTGTTACCCAATCAGCCTAAGAGCGAATTTTTGGGTTGTGGGAGGAAACCGGAGTGCCCGGAGAAAACCCACGCAACCACGGGGAGAACGCGCAAACTCCCGCAGACACCGGCCCAATTCCAAGTGTCTGCACAGCCACATCGATAGTCTCTGAGCTGTCATGGTGCCCTTCAGGTGGTCCACATAAAGCACTCATATACGACATGAGGTACCAGGCAACCCATGAATCAACATCCAAGAGCTGTACCCGCACCACCTGCCGAATGCGTGCTCAAATTATGGACCGAATTACCTGTGGAAAAAAGCCGTAGTTAAACAGTCCTAATATATCCCTCTATCTGCATACCGCTCATGTGGCTGTCCAAGAGACCCTTAAACAGCCCCAGCGTGCCTGCTCCCACCACCTTACTCGGCAGTGCATTCCACACCCCCACTACCCTTTGTGTGAAAAACTGCCCTCTAATATTCGTCCTATACATAGCCCCCCTCACCCTATGGCCATGACCTCTCGTCCTATCCATTTCTAAAGGTGGAAAAAGTTTACCTCCATTTACTCTATCTATACCCCTTATAATCTTATACACCTCTATGAGATCCCCTCTAAGCCGACGTCTTTCAAGGGAAAACAACCCCAGTCTATCTAATCGTTCCTCATAGGACAGTCCTTCCATACCAGGCAGCATCCTGGTAAACCTCCTCTGCACTCTCTCCAAGGACTCCACATCCTTCCGATAGTACGGAGACCAGAACTGGGCGCAGTATTCCAAGTGAGGCCTAACCAAAGTTGTATACAACTGCAACATCAAACTCCTACTCTTATATTCTATACCCTTTTCTATGAAAGCTAACATACTATACGCCTTCTTTGTCACCTTCTCCACCTGTGAGGACACCTTCAGAGACTTGTGAACCTGCACCCCCAAGTCTCTCTGCGTCTCTATGCTCCTTATAGTTTTACCTTTTATCCTATAATTCTCTTCTACATTTTTCCGGCCAAAATGCATCACCTCGCATTTTTCCGGATTAAATTCCATTTGCCATCTATCTGCCCAATCTACCAACCTGTCTATGTCCTGTTGTATTGCCTGACACTGCTCTTCTGTACCCGCCAATCCAAGCATCTTGGTGTCATCAGCAAATTTGCTGATCTCACCACCTACCCCTACTTCCAAGTCGTTTATGTAGACCACAAATAGAAGAGGACCTAGTACTGAGCCTTGTGGCACTCCACTAGTGACAGGCTTCCAGCTGGAAAAAGAGCCTTCCACTACTACCCTCTGTCTCCTCCTTCCGAGCCAGTTTTCGACCCATCTACATACCCGACCCTGTATCCCACTCTCTATATTCTTCCAGCGCTGTCTCTGTCCCCAGTTGCCTGGATCTAATGTACGCTTCCCGCTTCTTTCTGACCAAGTCCTCAATATCCCTAGTAACCCACGGTTCTCTAATTCTACCTTTTCCATCCTTCCTCCTTACCGGCACGTGTCTTTCCTGCAAAGGAAATTATGCTGCATCTATATCTTTCTTTGGCTTTCCAGTGAACACAATCCTGATTCATTCAACCTCTTCTCATAGCCAACGGAGGTGACTTCTCTCTAAGTTAACTTACCGTTGTGAATACCATTCCTCTCACAATAGCTGCTTCCCCCACCATCACACCCTCACTTCCACCCCATCTGTCCTTCATTTTTCCTGTTTTTCACTTTCACTCACTCAAAAGTTTCCTCGTTTTTTCTTATCCATTCATTTTCCCAGCCTCGCAGCCTGTTTAGATTCAGGCCATGTCACAAGTCGTCCCTCTCTCGTGCTCAACTCTCTCCTTCCACATCTGAACACGCTTCTGAACATTGTATCAGCTGTGACTCTAGTGTCATGTGGAGCCTGCGCATTGCTTGTCTCAATCTGTTACTTTATTGCTCCAAGAGGTGATGTGTTTGTACCTGCTGCATGGCCTGAATTTTCTGAGATGTCTCATTGTTTCTGAATATTTTCTCAGTTTGAGGAGCTGCATTTGATTTTGCAATATAAAAAAAAAATATTTGCAGACTAAATAGTTCTAAATTATTGATCAACAGAATTTTGCAATATATGCGAAACTCCATTCCACTTAAATCACATTGCAGAATGTCCATAGTTAAAGATCACACAGAGAGACTCAGTAATTGTTGAAACTCAATTATTAAAATGTCACCGCCCAGTGACGGATATCAGTGAAACTATCTGAGATCAAGAGGTGGGATTGATGGTCTTTGAGTGGACAAAATGTTCCCTGTTATTATTAGTTGATAAATGTGGTCAACAGAATTCTAGTGTTTGGAAAGAAGTAAATCAATCCGAAAAATAAATATTTCCCAACACTGAACTCAGTTTCGTAATGTTTGTTCACGTATTTAGAAAAAAACAGCTTCAAACCAAGTTGCTGCGACAACGTCCCTAAGGTGAATTTACAGATTACAATTTAAAGGCTTGGGGACATTTCACCTCAGAGTTGAAGACAGAGAGACTGCCAGCAGCTCATCACTTCATACTAAAGATGAATAATCCAATCGACATGGCTCAGAAAATATTCTACCCAATCATTGCCGTTGTTGGTGTTCCTGGTAAGTGTCTCTAATCATTGAGGTTGTGTACATCTGTAAGCGGCTCTTGATTTTAAACTCTTCCTGAAAACGCTCCATGCTGACCTCATTGTCACTGTTTTAAAGACTCCAGGTGAACAATGTAATGTTCTTAAATCAAATGGTTTGAAATATCTCTGTGTTTTAATCATTTTCATCAACTGCCTCTGAGCCTCTGTGTGTTACTGACAGGTTCACAATTCAATGACTATTCCCATATTAGAAACATAGAAAATGGAACAATGCAGCACAGTACAGGCCCTTCGGCCCTGAATGTTGTGCCGAGCTATGTCAGAACCCAAGATCAAGCTATCCCTCTCCCTGTTATTCTGGTATTCTGCATGTACCTATTCAATAATCGTTTGAAAGTTCCTAAAGTGTCCAATTCCACTATCACTACAGGCCAACCACTCTCTGAGTAAAGAATGTACCTCGGACATCCCTCTTACATTTCCCGCCATTAACCTTATAGTAACGCTTGTATCATAGTGAGTGCATACAGGAAAACCTCTAACCCAAATCCTCTGCCATTTTCCCTTCACAACGCCATAATGTTTGACCTCTGTTTAACCTGATCCTTCCTTTTCTTTCTCACTCCGTAACATCAGCCCTTCATCAGTCTGTCTTCCAACTCTCTCACCTCCTCTAGCACAAGCCACACAATGGAGATACGGAAACATGTAGGTAGTGTCATGAGATAGAGGTTGAAGCCAGGCTAAATTTTCAAAGAGGAACACCTTGCTCTATAGTCTATGAAACATGTGTGGGAAGATGTGAATTGTTCTCCATTAATATTTAGTTGTTCATTAACA
The DNA here is from genome assembly GCA_024679065.1 of Sphyrna mokarran. Lineage (NCBI taxonomy): Eukaryota > Metazoa > Chordata > Chondrichthyes > Carcharhiniformes > Carcharhinidae > Sphyrna > Sphyrna mokarran. Next base: position 58,471,699 of record JAGIQG010000017.1, on the reverse strand, counting down.
GAAATATCTGACACTCACAATTAACAATTTAATTATTTAACCAAGAGGTAACTATAGTTAAAGAAGTAATATTGTGTTTAAAGCAAGATTCTATGGGAATGCTGCTCAAATAAATAAAAGCACCATTCATTAACAGAAAAAAGAACACAGTTGCGTCACTCGCAGAAATGTATACAACTAGATTTTGTGGCCTTGGAAAACTTTTGGCGTTCGTCTTTCTATGCTGCTGCCTGCAATTTATTTTTGATTTAGATAGATAAATGGAGAGGGCTATTGAGTGATATTCAAAGCTGTAGCGAGCTGCTCTCTCCCTCTCTTGGCTTTGCAGTTTGAAGCTCTTCATTTGAACTGCAAGTAGGCAGTGATCTCCTGTTTTTAAAGAACATAAAACACAGAACATAGAACATTACAGCACAGAACAGGCCCTTCGGCCTTCGATGTTGTGCCGACCAAAATAAAAAGCAATGCCCCTCCAAACTAAACCATTCCCTTCTCTTCCATATACTTATCAATTAACCTCTTAAACGCCACCAAACTTGGCGCATCTACAACAGCTGCAGGCAGGGCATTCCACTCCCTAATCACTCTTTGAGTAAAGAACCTACCTCTGATATCCGTCCTATAACTCATACCCCTTAATTTAAAGCTGTGTCCCCTCGTGCTAGCTTTCTCCATCCTAGGAAAAAGGCTATCACTGTCCACCCTATCTAAACCTCTAATCATCTTATATGCTTCAATAAGATCCCCTCTTAGCCGCCTCCTTTCTAACGAAAACAACCTCAAATCCTTCAACCTCTCTTCATAGACCTGCCCTCCATACCAGGCAACATCCTGGTAAACCTCCTCTGTACCCTCTCCAATGCCTCCACATCTTTCTTATAATGTGGGGACCAGAACTGCACACAATACTCCAAGTGCGGCCGCACTAGAGTTTTGTACAGTTGCAACATGATGCTGCGGCTCCTAAATTCAATCCCCCTACCAATAAAAGCTAAGACTCCATATGCCTTCTTAACAACTTTATCCACTTGACTGCCTACTTTCAGGGAGTAGTTATAACTCCTGTTTATAACTGACTATGAATTTTTCTGCATAAGGATTGATCTGATCGTATCCACAACAATAAATTAACATTTGATACTTCCCTGATAACTGAGTGTCTTTGAACTGATAGACTCAAAAAAAACTCAAAATTTAAAAGCCTGCAACGCATATTACTGAGGCAACCTTGATGCTTGGTCTTTGCTACAAATGTTGCAGTCTGTGCACTCTATCTGTATCCACATTTTAAGCCTCCAAGCACTGACACAAATCCAGCTTTAAAGGGACACAATACCAGCTATCAAAGGGACCACACATCACAAACTCAGCTTCACAGTACCAGACATTGAGTGAGAGCACCAACCATCACCACCACAGTAAACTGCGTTCAGATGGAATCTGGGCATTTTGTTTCACCCTCACATTTATCTCTACGCGTCTCAAGTTAAAGGTCATTCCAGTCATCAAGAATTATTTACCGTAATGAGATTAATTTTTAATCTGACCTCACTGCTATTAATTTAGAGTTTTGTGATGGAAATGGTGCACAGGAAAATCCAAAAAACAGAGGCAGCTTCAAAATTCAAGTCAGAGTTTACGATAATTGTTTTCTGTGTGTTTCCGGTTTTAATGTACAAACTGAGGCTGGAATATTGGTTGCACAGTAAGATCCCGCAGGCAGCAATGTGATATTGACTGAATGTCCTCTCAGTTCTCTGAAGTCCTTCGGTCCCATTTTTCAAGTTTAATCTTTTCTTTCATAGTCAAGGTCTTGAAACCTTCTTTGCAGTTAGTGGGCTGTTTTTTAAAAAGTTCGTCATTGTTTCAAGGCAGGCAAAGGGACAAAGACAGTGTGTGCATAGCAAGACCCTATAGCAGCTGCACTGTGAAACTAATCAAATGAGACACAAATTTTCCCCTGCACCCATCCTCACACCTGCTGGGAGAATATTCATCCCAAGTCTGGAGAATTCGCTTCACATCCCTGGAAAAGTGGAACTTTGTCTGTACAACAAGACGGGTTTTAAAACAAGTTCTGCAGCAAGATTGCACAAGGTGCAGTAAGAAGTGTGGAATGTCTTTCACAATGTTTGATGAAATGTAACCCTGAAAACTGTGAGCTGATTCACTTTGGAGCGACTTATTTGACAAGGAAGTACTCAGTGAAGTCCAGGAAGATCTAAGGTGGAATGTGATCTTGGTGTATTTGACCACAAGTCTTTGAAAGCATGTTAGTGGAGTAGCGAAAATGGCATATGGGATACTTGCCTTTATCTATCGAGGCACAGATTACAAAAGTAGGGAGTAATCATGGAGTCGTATAGAACTTTGGTGAGGCCCCAGCTACAGTGCTGTTTGCAGGTTTGGTTGCCACATTTTAGGAAGGATGTGATTGAATTGGAGGGGATGCAGAGGAGATTCCCCAAGATGCTGCCTTGGATGGAAGATCTACGTAATGAAAAGAAGATGTGTAGGTTTGGGTTATTAACGTTTTAGCAGAGAAGGCTGAGGGGCGACCTGATCCAGGTGCACAAGATTATGAGGGACAAGGACAGAATGGATAAAGAGCAACTGTTCCCCTTTCCTGAAGGGTCAGTCACATGAAGACATTGTTTCACCGTGGGGGGGCGGGCGAAAAAATGATTTTTTTTTACCCAGAGGGTGGTAATTGTCTGGAATGTGCTGCCGAGGAGGGTGGTGGAGGCGGATGCCTCACATTCTTTAAAATGTACCTGGATCAGCACTTACCACGTCATAAGCTTTTTTTTTCTTTTTTCACTTTTTTAAGGGTTTAAGGGTCTCTTGGACAGCCAATTGAGCGGTCTGCAGATAGAGGGATATAGCAGGACTGTTTAAATACTTTATTTGTTTCCACAGGCTATTCGGTCCACCTTGTTGACCAACAAGGCGCATGCATTCGGCAGGTCGTGCGAGGGCTGCTCTTTGATGTTACTTCAGGAGTGGCCTGGTGCTTCATGTCGTTAGTGTATGCTTAAACTGGACCATCAGATGGGCAACATGACAGCTCAGAGACTATCGCTGTTGCTGTGCAGACACATGGATTTGGGCCTGTGTCTGCGGGAGTTTGCGCGTTCTCCCCGTGGTTGCGTGGGTTTTCTCCGGGTGCTCCGGTTTCCTCCCACATCCCAAAAATGTGCTCTTAGGCTGATTGGGTAACAAATTGTCCCTATATTGGTCTCTATATGTCATTAAGACGTTAGGACGGCGGCGTGGGCTCGTTGGGCCGAAGGCCCTGTTTCCTGTGCTGTGTTTTTCTTTGTTCTTTGTTCTTTGTACTTATTCCTCTAATCTAGGGGGGTGAGGAAAATCAGGCAAGGTCTTTTGTCAAGGGAAGGTCGTGCCTTACGAGCTTAGTGGAGTTCTTTGAAAATGTGACTCAACACATTGACGAAGGAAGAGTGGTAGAACATAGAACATAGAACATAGAACATTACAGCACAGAACAGGCCCTTCGGCCTTCGATGTTGTGCCGACCAAAATAAAAAGCAACGCCCCTACAAACTAAACCATTCCCTTCTCTTCCATATACTTATCAATTAACCTCTTAAACGCCACCAAACTTGGCGCATCTACAACAGCTGCAGGCAGGGCATTCCACTCCCTAATCACTCTTTGAGTAAAGAACCTACCTCTGATATCCATCCTATAACTCATACCCCTTAATTTAAAGCTGTGTCCCCTCGTGCTAGCTTTCTCCATCTAGGAAAAAGGCTATCACTGTCCACCCTATCTAAACCTCTAATCATCTTATATGCTTCAATAAGATCCCCTCTTAGCCGCCTCCTTTCTAACGAAAACAACCTCAAATCCTTCAACCTCTCTTCATAGGACCTGCCCTCCATACCAGGCAACATCCTGGTAAACCTCCTCTGTACCCTCTCCAATGCCTCCACATCTTTCTTATAATGTGGGACCAGAACTGCACACAATACTCCAAGTGCGGCCGCACTAGAGTTTTGTACAGCTGCAACATGATGCTGCGGCTCCTAAATTCAATCCCCTACCAATAAAAGCTAAGACTCCATATGCCTTCTTAACAACTTTATCCACTTGACTGCCTACTTTCAGGGATCTATTGACACATACACCAAGATCCTTCTGTTCCTCAACACTATTAAGAGCCCTACCATTAGCCCTATACTCTACACATTTATTGTTCCTGCCAAAGTGCATTACCTCACACTTTTCCACATTAAACTCCATTTGCCACCTCTCGGCCCAGCTCTGCAACTTGTCCAAGTCACTCTGTAAACTATAACACCCCTCTTCACTATCTACCACTCCACCGACTTTAGTGTCATCTGCAAATTTACTGATCCATCCCTCAATACCCTCATCCAGATCATTTATAAAAATTACAAACAGCAGGGACCCCAAAACAGACCCCTGAGGCACACCACTTGTCACCGAACTCCACGATGAATATCTCCCATCAACCACCACCCTCTGTCTTCTATCTGGGGGTCTGCCTTGCAGATGGAGGATATGGTCAAGAAGGCATATGGTTAGTGGCCTTCACTAATGGAGGGATTGAGTTTAGGAGTAGGGAGCTAATGCTGCAACTTTATAAGACCCTTGTCAGACCCCACTTGGAGTACTGTGCGCAGCTCTGGTCGCCTCACTACAGGAAGGATGTGGAAGCTATTGAGAGGGTGCAGAGGAGATTTACAAGGATGTTGCCTGGATTGGGGGACATGCCTTATAGGTTGACGGAGCTAAGTCTCTTCTCCCTGGAGAGACGAAGATTGAAAGGCAACCTGATAGAGGTTTATAAAATATTGAGAGGAATAGATAGGGTGGATTAGAACAGAGAACATAGAACATAGAACACTACAGCACAAACAAGCCCTTCGGCCCACAAGTTGTGCCGAACACATCAAAAACCTACCCAGCCATAGACCTATCTATAACCCCCAATCCCAGTGGATCCCATATACTCATCCAGAAGTCTTTTAAAAGACCCCAGCGAGTTCGCCTCGACCACCACCGATGGCAGCCGATTTCATTCACTCACCACCCTCTGAGTGAAAAACTTTCCCCTAGCATCTCCTCTGTACTTGCTTCCCTACACCTTAAATCTGTGCCCTCTCGTCGCGACCATTTCAGCCCTGGGAAATAGTCTCTCAGAGGTCCACCCTATCTAATCCTCTCAACATCTTGTAAACCTCTATCAGGTCGCCTCTCAACCTTCGTCTCTCCAGGGAGAACAGTCCCAGCTCCCTCAACCTGTCTCCATAAGGCATGCCTCCCAATCCAGGCAAGATCCTTGTAAATCTCCTCTGCACCCTTTCAATAGCTTCCACGTCCTTCCTATAGTGAGGCGACCAGAACTGCGCACAGTACTCCAAGTGTGGTCTGACAAGGGTCCTATAAAGCTGCAGCATTACCTCCTGACTCCTGAACTCAATCCCTCGATGAATGAAGGCCAGTACACCGTAAGCTTTCTTAACCACATCCTCCACCTGGGAGGCCGATTTGAGAGTCTTATGGACCCGGACCCCAAGATCCCTCTGCTCTTCCACACAGCTAAGACTCCTACCTTTGATAGTGTACTCATTCATCCCGTTGGATCTGCCAAAATGGACCACAACACATTTATCCACGTTGAAGTCCATCTGCCACTTCTCCGCCCAGTCTTGCATCCTGTCGATGTCATGCTGCAACTTCTGACATCCCTCCAGACCATCCACAACACCACCGACCTTCGTGTCATCGGCGAACTTACTCACCCATCCCTCCACTTCCTCATCCAGGTCATTTATGAAAATGACAAACAGCACGGGTCCTAGAACAGATCCCTGGGGCACTCCACTGGTGACTGACCTCCATGCAGAAAAAGAGCCATCCACAACCACCCTCTGCCTTCTGCAGGCAAGCCAGTTCTGGATCCACAAGACCAAAGCCCCTTGGATCCCATGGCCTCTCACCTTCTCAAGAAGTCTTGCATGTGGGACCTTGTCAAATGCCTTGCTGAAGTCCATGTACACCACGTCCACTGCTCTTCCTTCGTCAATGTGTTCAGTCACATTTTCGAAGAACTCAATTAAGCTCGTAAGGCACGACCTGCCTTTTACAAAACCATGTTGACTATTTCTAATCAACCTAAACTTCTCCAAATGCTCGTAAATCTTGTACCTCAGAAGCCTCTCCATCAGCTTACCAACCACTGAGGTCAGACTCACCGGTCGGTAATTTCCAGGACTATCCCTGTTCCCTTCTCGGATTCTCGGAGGTTATTTCCCAGAGCTGAAATGGTCACTACGAGCGGACACAGGTTTAAGGTGCAAGTACAGAGGAGATGTTAGGGGTAAGTTTTTCACTCAGAAGGTTGTGACTGAATGGAATCGGCTGCCGTCGGTGGTGGTGCAGGGTAAACTCACTGGGGTCTTTTAAAAGACTTCTGGGTGAGTACATGGAATTAAATGGGATTGGGGGTTACAGATAGTTCTATGGCCAAGTAGGTATGGGTATGATCACACAACTTGTGGGCCGAAGGGCCTGTTTATGCTGCCGTGTTCTATATCTTTCTTTTTATCTAGAGCGAATGGCAGTGAAAGCAATGCAATGTTCCCCCTGTAGGATGTTTGAGGTGAGGGATGCCCATCGTGTCTCTGCTGATCTCACCTGTCGGGAGTGCACCCATCTCCAGCTCCTTAAAAACTGCATTAGGGAACTGGAGCTGGATGAACTTCAGATCATTCGGGAGGCAGAAGTGATCATAAATAACAGCTTCAGGGATTTGGAGACTCCAGAAAATGAAAATAGATGGGTGACAGTGAGAGGGGCTGGGTGGAAGCAGCCAGTGCGGGGATCCGTGGTTGTTCCCCTCAGCAACAAGTATTCTGTGTTGGATACTGTTGAGGGGGATGAGTTACCAATAGTAAGCCAGAGTGATCGGCCTTCAAGCACTGAGCCTATCCTTGTACCTCAGAAGGGAGGGGAGAAGAGCAGGAGAGCAACAGTAATTGGGGACACGATTATTAGAGGGGCAGATAGGAGGTTCTGCGGCAGCAAACGACACTCATGAATGTTATATAGTCTCCTGGGTGCAAGAGTCCACGAGTCCATAAATGACCTGGATGAGGAAATGGAGGGATGGGTGAGTAAGTTTGCCGATGACACGAAGGTCGGTGGTGTTTTGGATGGTCTGGAGGGATGTCAGAAGTTGCAGCATGACATCGACAGGATGCAAGACTGGGCGGAGAAGTGGCAGATGGACTTCAACGCGGATAAATGTGTTGTGGTCCATTTTGGCAGATCAAACGGGATGAATGAGTACACTATCAAAGGTAGGAGTCTTAGCTGTGTGGAAGAGCAGAGGGATCTTGGGGTCCGGGTCCATAAGACTCTCAAATCGGCCTCCCAGGTGGGGGATGTGGTTAAGAAAGCTTACGGTGTACTGGCCTTCATTCATCGAGGGATTGAGCTCAGGAGTCAGGAGGTAATGCTGCAGTTTTATAGGACCCTTGTCAGACCACACTTGGAGTACTGTGCACAGTTCTGGTCGCCTCACTATAGGAAGGACGTGGAAGCTATTGAAAGGGTGCAGAGGAGATTTACAAGGATGTTGCATGGATTGGGAGGCATGCCTTATGAAGACAGGTTGAGGGAGCTGGGACTGTTCTCCCTGGAGAGACGAAGGTTGAGAGGTGACCTGATAGAGATTTACAAGATGTTGAGAGGAATAGATAGGGTGGACTCTCAGAGACTATTTCCCAGGGCTGAAATGGTCGCGACGAGAGGGCACAGATTTAAGGTGTAGGGAAGCAAGTACAGAGGAGATGCTAGGGGAAAGTTTTTCACTCAGAGGGTGGTGAGTGAATGGAATCGGCTGCCATCGGTGGTGGTCGAGGCAAACTCGCTGGGGTCTTTTAAAAGACTTCTGGATGAGTATATGGGATCCAATGGGATTAGGGGTTATAGATAGGTCTATGGCTGGGTAGGTTTTTGATGTGTTCGGCACAACTTGTGGGCCGAAGGGCCTGTTTGTGCTGTAGTGTTCTATGTTCTATGTTCTATGTCTCGGATTGTGTTTTCAATATCCTTAAGGGGAGAAAGATCAGGCGCAGGTCGTAGTGCACATTGGTACCAACGATGTAGATAGAAAGAGGGATGGGGATTTAAAACAGGAATTTAGGGACCTAGGCTGGAAGCTGAAAGCTAAGACAAAGAATGTTGTCATCTCTGATTTGTTGTGGTGCCACGTGCTAGTGAGTTGAGCCACAGGGAGAGGGTGCAGATTAACATGTGGCTGCAGGATGGTGTAGGAGAGAAGGTTTATTTACTTGAATAATTGGAGCACATTCTGGGCTAAGTGGGAACTGTACAAACAGGACAGTTTGCACCTGAACCAGAGGGATAGTAATATTCTGGGAGGGAAATTTGCACCTGCTCTTCAGGGGAGTTTAAACTAATTTGTCAGAAGGGTGGAAAAATGAAATGTAGTCAAAAGCCAGTGTTGAGGTTCGCGATGTACTGAGGAAGGTGTCAATGTCACAGGTGTGTAGAGGCAGAAAAAAGTGGTGGTTGAAGTGTATCTACTTCAATGCAAGGAGTATCAGGAAAAAAGATAGGTGAAGTTGGAGCATGGATTGGTACTTGGGACTATAAACATGGACAGGGATCGCGGGTAGAGGTGGGAACATCGGGGTGGCAGTGCGGGCTCGTTGGGCCGAAGGGCCTGTTTCCCATGCTGTTTTGTTCTTTGTTTGTTCTTTGATATGATATTGTGGCCATTACGGAAACATCGTTAGAACAGGGACAAGAATGTTGTTGGCAGTGCCGGGGTATAGACGTTTCAATAATAATAGGGAATGTGTTAAAAGAGGTGGAACAGTAGAATTGTTAATCAACGATAGTTTAACGGCTGCTGAAAGGCATTTCGAGGGCGATCTGCCTAATGAGGTAATATGAGCTGAAGTTAGAAATAGTTGTTTGGAGTTTTCTATCGGCCCCAAATACTAATAGAGATGTGATGGAGGAAATGGCAAAGTAGATTATGGATAGGCATGGAGGTCACAGGGTCGTTACCATGGGCGACTTTATTCCAAATATTGACTGGAAACTTTATAGGTTGAATGTCGACGGCACGGTAGCACAGTAGTTAGCACTACTGCTTCACAACTCCAGGGACCTGGGTTCGATTCCCGGCTCGGATCGCTCTCTTTGTGGAGTTTGCACATTCTCCTCATGTCTGCGTGAGTTTTCTCTAGGTGCTCCGGTTTCCCCACACAGTCCAAAGATGTGCAGGTTAGGTTGATTGGCCGTGCTAAAATTGCCCCTTAGTGTCCCAGGGTGCGTGTGTTAGAGAGATTAGTGGGTAAAATATGTAGGGATATGGAGGTAATTCCTGGGTGGGATTGTAGTCAGTGTAGACTTGATAGGCTGAAGGGCCTCTTTCTGCACGTATGATTCTATAAAGGATAAGGAGGTGTGGCAGAGAAAGAAATTTGGCCGTTTGGATAACTAACTGGCTGTATCATAGAAGACAGAGAGTGGCGATAGAGGGAAAATTTTCAGAGTGGACGCCAGTTACCAGCGGTGTACCACAGGGGTCAGTGCTGGGTCCTTTTTTTGTGATTTTATTAATGATGTGGAAGAAATGCTTGCAGGTTGGGTTAGTAAATTTGCTAATGACATCAAGATTGGTGATGTGGTGGATGAGGTGCGGCGGGGGGTGGGGGGAGCTCTTGCAGGCTGCAGAGATGCATATTGACAGGATGCAGAGGTGGGCCAAAAAGTGGCAGATGGAATTTAAACCTGATAAGTATGAGGTGATTCATTTTGGTAGGACAAACTCGAATGCAAATCCAGGGTCAATGGCAGGGTTCTAAGGAATGCGGAGGAACAGACAGATCTTGGGGTTCATATTCACAGATCTCTTGAAGGTTGCCACTCAAATGGATGGAGTAGTGAAGAAAGCCTATATTGTGTTAACGTTTATTAACAGGGGGTTTGAATTTAAGAGTCATGGGGTTATGCTGCAACTGTACCGGACCTTGGTGAAACCATATTTGGAATTTTATCTTCAGTTTTCTGGGCACCTCACTATAAGAAGGATGTGGAAACATTGGACAGAGTGCAGAGAAGATTTGCTAGAATGCTGCCTGGTTTGGAGAGCAGTTCTTATGAGGAAAGGTTGAAGGAGCTGTGGCTTTTCTCTTTGGAGTGGAGTAGGATGAGAGGATGAGAGAGATTTATGAGATGATGAGAAGAATTGATAGAGTGGATGTACAGAGACTATTTCCTCGGGTGGATGGAGCTGTTACTGGGGGTATAACGATAAAGTTCATGATGGGAGATGTAGGAGAGATGTCCGAGGTAGATTCTTCACTCAGAGAGTGGTTGGGGTGTGGAATCGACTGCCTGCTGTGGTAGTAGAATTTTCAAGCGATTATTGGATTGGCACAGATATAAGGAATGGGATAGCTTGACCTTGGGATTGGACATAGCTCGGCACAACATTGAGGGCCGAAGGGCCTGTGCTGTGCTGTAGAGTTATATATCTATGTTCAAATAACATTCAGGGCTATGGGCCAAGTGCTGACAGATGGGCTTCGGTGGGATTTCTAGTACTTTTAATGTGTCAGTGCAGACTCGATGGGCTGAAGTGCCTCTTCTGCACGATATGATTCTAGTATTCTATTCTTGGTTCTCCTCATTCTCTTTCACTCTTTTTTTCCCTCCATTTCTTCCAGACAGAAACATTGAAATGGAGAAAGAGAGAGATCCACAGAGAGAATCTTCTAAAGCTGAACTAAAATGCCAGCCCTGCTGCACCCTGCCCAGCCCCTGTTCCCTCTCAGTCTCTAGGAGCTGCTCAACTCACTCTTTCAGTTTAGGAAGCGGCTGCTGATACCTTCAGAAAGGAGTGATGCAATATTTCTAAGCCACATTGCCTATAACCACAATTATATTGCTATGACGGGGTGGGAAGAACAACCTTTTCTGGGGATCTCCAATTAGGAGTCAGTGCCGAGCTTCCTGTCTCTAGAGAATAGCCTCAGTCAGCGCACTGAGATTGCTTATTTACAGAAATCAATCAATGGATCGATTAATTTATTAATTAATAACGACTGGGTCTATGAAGAGAGATTGAATAGACTGGGTCTGTACTCGTTGGAGTTTAGTAGGCTGACGGGGGATCTTATGGAGACATATAACATAATGAAGGAGCTGGATAGCATAGAGGTAGACAGATTCTTCCCACTTAGAAAGGATAGCAGGACTAGAGGACACAGCTTCAAAATAAAGGCCGGGGGGCAGTTTAGATCGGAATTGAGGAGGAACTTCTTCACTCAAAGGGTGGTGAATCTCTGGAATTCTCTGCCCGCTGAAGTGCTGGAGGCTACCTCACTGAATATATTTAAGTCACGGGTAGATATGTTTCTGATAAAGGGAATTAAGCGTTATGGGGAGAAAGCGGGAAACTGGAACTGATCATTTCAGATCAGCCACGATCTTATTGAATGGCTGGGCAGGTTCGAAGGGCTAGATGGCCTACTGCTGCTCCTATTTCTTATTTTCTTTTATTCTTATGACGCTCATTTTAAAAAAGTCTACCATAGGAATGGACACCACTTGTTCCGAATTTAAAAAGAGGAATTGATCTCTTTCTGTTCCTGAGGGGGTATGTGTCCAATCTCAGAGTTCACACGGTGCTGGGTGAAGGTTTACACAAGTACAAGGCTGGGAAAATAAATGTATCCTCCTTCCCCAACTTTGTCCTCTCTGGATATGGTCACAGTGCTGCCCATGGGATCATGCTGAGCTTAATAGCCCTACAAAGAAAGCTGGAACGGGAGAGGGAGAGATTCTGGATGGAGGTGAACAGAAATGGGGAGAACGCGAGATGGAGAGAAGCAATATTGGGGTGAGGTCGAGAGAAATGCGGAGAAAGAACAATTAGAGAGCGATAGGGAGATATGAGGTAAAGCTATAATGTGAACGAAGAAAGGAAGTGCACTGGATGGGAGAGAAATCCAGATAGAGGGGAATTAAACTGGTTGGAGAGGAAAAGAGTTTAGGAAGAGATAGAAAGGATAAGGCATAGAGAGATGAAGAGGAGAAAAAAAGAGACAGATACAATCTGGATATAATCGGTAAATTAGAAGCTGTAAGGTTGCGAGGGAGAGTGAGAATTGGAGAAAATTTGGAAAAGGTTAGTTAAATAAAAAAAACCTGATTTGACATCCAACTCCATCAGCTATCCAGTCCAGGGAAGCGTTCAATCCGGAGTGGGCTCTGATAATTGTGTACAGGAAGGAATTGCAGATTCTCTCTCTGTCTACTCCAGTTCTAATTGGGAAACCCATTCATAGAACATAGAACATAGAACATTACAGCGCAGAACAGGCCCTTCGGCCTTCGATGTTGCGCCGACCAATTAGGAAAAAGCAGTGACCCTCTAACCTAAACCATTCCCCTTTCATCCATAAACTTATCTACTAACCTCTTAAACGCCACCAAACTTGGCGCATCTGCAACTGACGCAGGCAAGGCATTCCATACCCTTACCACCCCCTGGGTAAAGAACCTACCTCTGACATCTGTCCTAAAACCACCACCCCTTAATTTAAAGCTATGTCCCCTCGTTCTAGCTTTCTCCATCCTAGGAAAAAGGCTATCACTGTCCACCCTATCTAAACCTCTAATCATCTTATATGTTTCAATAAGATCTCCTCTTAGCCGCCTTCTTTTTAACAAAAACAACCTCAAATCTCTTAGCCTCTCTTCATAAGACCTGCCTTCCATACCAGGCAACATCCTGGTAAACTTCCTCTGTACCCTCTCCAATGCCTCCACATCTTTCTTATAATGCGGGGACCAGAACTGTATACAATACTCCAAGTGCGGCCACACTAGAGTTTTGTACAGTTGCAACATGATGTTGCGGCTCCGAAATTCAATCACCCTACCAATAAAAGCTAAGACTCCGTATGCCTTCTTAATTATTTGTAAAGTACATGGGGATGTTTTTCACAGAGAGCAATGTCATCCGCAAATTTACTAATCCATCCTTCAATACCCTCATCCAGATCATTTATAAAAATTACAAACAGCAGAGGCCCCAAAACAGATCCCCGAGGTACACCACTAGTAACCGAACTCCATGATGAATAATAATAATTAATAATCCAGCCTGAATTAATCCTGTAAAACAGATCAAATGAGAAATCCAATATCTCTGAAATATTTAAATGATCAGAATTTGCAGATTTGCTCAAAGTGAGAGATGTGATTCCTGTTCACCAGTCCCTATTTTACCAGTGGTGTTACATTGGCTACATTCCAATCTACAATGTCAATCTCTAACACAACTCCTCCAACAACACAACTACCCGAGGAACTCCTGCCCATTAGAGTGATGCTGAAATCCTTTCCTTACTGTCAGTTCATACATGGAGAACATTCACTCAATAATTTCCCTGCTCTTATCCCTTTTTTCTCTGACAGCTAATTTACTGGGAATTGTGATCCTGAGTCGAGGAAAGTGTGGTCTCTCTACCTGCACCACTCGCTACTTGGTGGCCATGGCAGTAGCGGATCTACTGTTCATCATCATTAATATCATTCTCAACTATATAAATGGTTATTATTTCCCCCTGAATTTCTTGGACCTCACACCTGTGTGTCGTGTACACAAAGTCCTGCTAGCTGCAGCCAGGGACTGTTCTGTCTGGTTCACCATCACTTTCTCCTTTGATCGGTTTGTGGCCATTCGCTATCAGAAACTGAAAACTAAATATTGCACTGGGAAAACTGCGGCTGTGGTTCTGGCAACAACTGGTGTCCTGCTCTCTGTGAAAAACATCCCCATGTACTTTACAAAGAAACATGTGATGATAATCGAAAATATCCAGTGGTTCTGTCAGACAAAGACAAATGTTTTCACTGATCCTGGCTGGGTTGGATTTACCTGGTTTGATCGGGTTTTAACCCCGTTTCTCCCATTTGCTTTAATCCTATTGATTAACGCTCTGACAGTTAATCACATTTTGGTGACCAGTCGAGTCCGGAAGGGACTGATGAGTCAGAATCAGGGACACAATTGCAGAGACCCCGAGATGGAGAGCAGAAGGAAGTCGATGATTTTACTCTTCAGCATATCTGGAGCTTTCATTCTCCTATGGTCAGTGTTTGTTATATATTTTATCTATTCGAAAGTGAAAGGAATAATTTCCATCACGCTTCCTGAATTCACATTTCAAAATGTCGGATTTATGCTGCGGAATTTAAATTGTTGCACAAACACATTTATATATGTGGTGACTCAAACCAAATTCAGGGGGCAGATCAGAATTGTGGTGAAATATCCGGTTACATCAATTATTCAATTAATGAAGAAACAAAACTGATTGACAACAGCCAATCACAGTGTGGGGTCACTAACAAACTGCCTCAGCCAATCAGAGAATGGATTGCTAACTGACCGCCTCAGCCAATTGGAGACTCCATTGCTAACTGACCATCTCAGACAATCAGAAACTGGATTGGTAACTGCCCACCTCAACCAATCAGAGACTGGATTGCCAATTGACCACCTCAGGGAATCACGGACAGGATTCTTAACTGGCCCCTCAGACAATCATAGATTGGATTACAAACTGATCATCTCTGCCAATCAGAGATTGGATTTCTAACAGACTGCCTCAGACAATCAGAGTCTGTATTGCTAACTGAAGGCCTCAACCAATCAGAGATTGGATTGCTAACTGACCACCTCAGCGAATCAAAGACTGGATTGCTAACTGACTGCCTCAGCCAGTCAGAGACTGGATTGGTCTCTGAGCAATTCAACCAATCAGGGACTGGATTGCTAATTGACTACCTTAGTCAAGCAGAGATTGAAATATTAACTGAGCACCTCAGCGAATCAGAGGCTTGATTGCTAACTGATCGTCTCAGCCAATCAGGGATTGGACTTCTCACTGACTGCTTCAGCCAATCAGAGACTAGATTGCTACATGATCTCCTCAGCCAGCGAGAGACTAGAATGCTAATTGACCATCTCGGCCAATCAGAGACTCGAACGCTAAATGAGCAGTTAATCTAATCAGAGATTAGATTAGGTGGGATCCTAAGTAGTTGGGGTGCTGAGAGGGATGAGAGTAAGGGGGTTATAGAAGAGTGTTGTAAAACACAGCGGCGTACGGGTGGGGTGGGGCATGGTTTGAAATGCGTATACTTTAATGCAAGGAGTATTCGCAATAAGGGGGAGGAACTTGCAGCTTGGACTAGTACCTGGAACTTCGATGTTGTGGCCATTTCAGAGACTTGGGTAGAGCATGGACAGGAATGGATGTTGCAGGTTCCGGGGTACAAATGCTTTAGTCGGAGTAGAGAAGGAGGTAGAAGGGGGGGAGGAGTGGCGTTATTGGTCAAAGACTGTATCACGGTGATAGAAAAGAAGTTTGATGAGGACTTGTCTGTTGAGGTAGTATGGGCTGAGATTAGAAACAGGAGAGGAGAGGTCACCCTGTTGGGAGTATTTTACAGACCTCCTAATAGTTCTAGAGAGGTTGAGGAAAGGATTGCAAAGTCAATTCTGATTAGAAGTGAAAGTAGTAGGGTAATTGTGATGGGGGACTTTAACTTTGCTAATATTGATTGGAATAGCTATTGCTCTAGCTCGTTAGAGGGGTCAGTTTTCGTACAGAGTGTGCAGGAAGGTTTTTTGACTCAGTATGTAGAGAGGCCAACTGGAGGTGAGGCTACATTGGATTTGGTGCTGGGCAATGAGCCAGACCAGGTGTTAGGCTTGGAAGTTGGTGAACATTTTGGTGATAGTTACCACAATTCGGTTACGTTCACCTTAGTGATGGATAGGGATAGGCATGAAGCTGGGGGCAGTAGTTATAGCTGGGGGAAGGGTGATTATGAGGCCATCAGGAGAGAATTAGGGTGCATAGATTGGACTAGGAAACTACAGGGACTGGGAACATCTGGAATGTGGTGCTTATTCAAGGAGCAGCTGCTGCGAGTCCTTGATGAGTATGTCCCTGTCAGGCAGGGAGGAAATGGTCGAGTAAGAGAGCCTTGTGTACGAAAAAAGTTGATTTGCTGGTTAAGAAGAAAAAGGAGGCTTATGTCAGGATGAGGCTTGAAGGCTCAGTTAGTGCAATGGATAGCTATAGATTAGCAAGGAAGGAGCTAAAAAGTGAATTGAGGAGAGCTAAGAGGGGACACGAGAAGATGTTGGCTGATAGGATTAAGGAGAATCCTAAAGCTTTCTTTCGATCTGTTAAGAATAGAAGATTGGTTAGGGCAAGATTAGAGCCAGTCATAGATAGCAGTGGGAAGTTGTGCGTGGAGCCTGAAGAGATTGGTGAGGCACTGAATAAATATTTCTCTTCGGTATTCACGCAGAGTGCTGGAAATGTAGCTATGGAGAGCACTGAGGTACAGGGTTGCAAATTGGGAAGTATGGTAGTAGATAGGGAGGATGTGCTAGAAATTCTCGAGGGTTTGAAGTTGGATAAGTCCCCTGGGCCGGACGGGATTTACCCTAGGATTCTCTGGGAGGCAAGAGAGGAGATGCAGAGCCTCTGGCTCTGATCTTCAGGTCGTCGTTGGTTACGGGTGTGGTTCCGGAGGACTGGAGGATAGCGAATGTGGTCCCATTGTTCAAGAAGGGGAAGAGAGACTTTCCAGGGAATTACAGGCCAGTGAGTCTTACTTCTGTTGTGGGCAAAGTATTGGAGAGAATTATTAGGGATAGGATTTATAGTTATTTAGAGAGAAATGAATGATTGGGGATAGTCAGCATGGTTTTGTGAAGGGTAGGTCGTGCCTTACTAACCTCATTGAGTTTTTTGAAAAAGTGACCAAAGAGGTGGATGGGGGGTAAGGCAGTTGATGTGGTATATATGGACTTTAGTAAGGCGTTCAATAAGGTGGCCCATGGAAGGCTTCTGCAGAAAATGCAGATGTATGGGATTGAGGGTGATTTAGCTAACTGGATTAGGAATTGGCTAGCTGATAGAAGACAGAGGGTGGTGGTTGATGGAAGTTATTCATCGTGGAGTTCGGTTACAAGTGGTGTACCTCAGGGATCTGTTTTGGGGCCCCTGCTGTTTGTAATTTTTATAAATGATCTGGACGAGGGTATTGAGGGATGGATCAGTAAATTTGCAGATGACACTAAAGTCGGTGGAGTGGTATATAGTGAAGAGGGGTGTTATAGTTTACAGAGTGACTTGGACAAGTTGCAGAGCTGGGCCGAGAGGTGGCAAATGGAGGTTAATGTGGAAAAGTGTGAGGTAATGCACTTTGGCAGGAACAATAAATGTGTAGAGTATAGGGCTAATGGTAGGGCTCTTAATAGTGTTGAGGAACAGAAGGATCTTGGTGTATGTGTCAATAGACACCTGAAAGTAGGCAGTCAAGTGGATAAAGTTGTTAAGAAGGCATATGGAGTCTTAGCTTTTATTGGTAGGGGGATTGAATTTAGGAGCGCAGCATCATGTTGCAACTGTACAAAACTCTAGTGCGGCCGCACTTGGAGTATTGTGTGCAGTTCTGGTCCCCACATTATAAGAAAGATGTGGAGGCATTGGAGAGGGTACAGAGGAGGTTACCAGGATGTTGCCTGGTATGGAGGGCAGGTCTTATGAAGAGAGGCTGAGGGATTTGAGGTTGTTTTCGTTAGAAAGGAGGCGGCTAAGAGGGGACCTAATCGAAACATATAAGATGATTAGAGTTTAGATAGGGTGGACAGTGATAGCCTTTTTCCTAGGATGGAGAAAGCTAGCACGAGGGGACACAGCTTTAAATTAAGGGGTATGATTTATAGGACGGATATCAGAGGTAGGTTCTTTACTCAAAGAGTGATTAGGGAGTGGAATGCCCTGCCTGCAGCTGTGTAGATGCGCCAAGTTTGGTGGCGTTTAAGAGGTTAATTGATAAGTATATGGAAGAGAAGGGAATGGTTTAGTTTGGAGGGGCATTGCTTTTTATTTTGGTCAGCACAACATCGAAGGCCGAAGGGCCTGTTCTGTGCTGTAATGTTCTATGAGACTGCATTGCTCACTGGCTACCTCAGCCAATCGGAGACTGGATTGATAATAGATCAAACCCTTTTAAAAACACAATCCATTGTGTGTGCTCATCAGTGTTTGTTTGTCTACAGTGTATGTATCATTTGTGTGTGAGCGTCAGTGTGTGTCTATTAGAATACACATGCGTATGTTTATCAATGTTTGTGTGTCTCTCCGTGTATTTCTGCGTAAGAATCAGTGTGTCTATCAGTGTGTGTATCTATTTATGTGTGTGTGTGTGTGTGTGTTCATCTGTGTGCGTATCCGGGTGTATGTGTCTGTATGATTCTGTTTGTATGTATCTGTGTATCTGTTTGTGTGTGTTTGTGTGTGTGTGTGTGTGTGTGTGTGTGTGTATTTGTATCAGTGTGTACTGATACAAATCAGTATGTAGGCAGTCAAGTCGATAAGGCTTGTTAAGAAGGCATATGGAGTCTGAGCTTTTATTGGTAGGGTGATTGAATTTCGGAGCCGAAACGTCATGTTGCAACTGTACAAATCTCTAGTGCGGCCGCACTTGGAGTATTGTGTGCAGTTCTGGTCGCCACATTATAAGAAAGATGTGGAGGCATTGGAGAGGGTACAGAGGATGTTTACCAGGATGTTGCCTGGTATGGAGGGCAGGTCCTATGAAGAGAGGTTGAAGGATTTGAGGTTGTTTTCATTAGAAAGGAGGCGGCTAAGAGGGGATCTTATTGAAGCATATAAGATGATTAGAGGTTTAGATAGAGTGGACAGTGATAGCCTTTTTCTTAGGATGGAGAAAGCTAGCACGAGGGGACATAGCTTTAAATTAAGGGGTGATAGTTATAGGACGGATATCAGAGGTAGGTTCTTTACCCAGAGGGTGGTTCGGGAGTGGAATGCCCTGCTGCAGCAGTTGTAGATGCACCAAGTTTGGTGGCGTTTAAGAGGTTAGTTGATAAGTATATGGAAGAGAAGGGAATGGTTTAGTTTGGAGGGGCATTGCTTTTTATATTGGTCAGCGCAACATCGAGGGCCGAAGGGCCTGTTCTGTGCTGTAATGTTCTATGTTCTAGGTTCTATGTACCTGTGCATGTGTGTGAGTGCTTGTTGTGCTAAATCTGGAGATTTCCCTCCAGCCCTTTGAAGGTGAGCCCTTTTAAAAACATGATCCATCAACATACAGGGACGCCACGGACACTGATGTACACAGAATGAGCGAGACAGAAACAGGCAGACAGACAGGGGGGCAGAGGAAGATGGACACACGAAGAGAGGGACACACAGAAAAAGAGGAACACACAGAGAGAACATAGAACATAGAACATTACAACGCAGAACAGGCCCTTTGGCCTTCGAAGTTGCGCCGACCAATTAGGAAAAAGCAATGACCCTCTAACCTAAACCATTCCGTTTTCGGCCGTTTACTTATCTACTAACCTCTTAAACGCCACCAAACTTGGCGCATCTACAACGGCAGCATACAGGGCATTCCATACCCTTACTACCCTCTGGGTGAAGAACCGACCTCTGACGTCCGTCCTATAACTACCACCCCTTAATTTAAAGCTATGTCCCCTCGTGCTAGCTTTCTCCATCCTAGGAAAATGGCTATCACTGTCCACCCTATCTAAACCTCTAACCATCTCATACGTTTCAATAAGGTCTCCTCTTAGTCGCCTTCTTTCTAACGAAAACAACTTCAAATCCCTCAGCCTCTCTTCATAAGACCTGCCCTCCATACCAGGCAAAATGCTTATTCAAGGAGCAATTACTGCGAGCCCTTGATAAGTATGTCCCTGTCAGGCAAGGAGGAAATGGTCGAGTAAGGCAACCATGGTTTACCAGGATGTTGCCTGGTATGGAGGGCAGGTCTTATGAGGAGAGGCTGAGGGATTTGAGGTTGTTTTCGTTAGAAAGGAGGAGGCTAAGAGGGGACCTGATCGAAACATATAAGATGATTAGAGGTTTAGATAGGGTGGACAGTGATAGCCTTTTTCGTAGGATGGAAAAAGCTAGCACGAGGGGACACAGCTTTAAATTAAGGGGTGATAGTTATAGGACGGATATCAGAGGTAGGTTCTTTACCCAAAGGGGGGTTCGGGAGTGGAATGCCCTGCCTGCAGCGGTTGTAGATGCGCCAAGTTTGGTGGCGTTTAAGATGTTAGTTGATAAGTATATGGAAGAGAAGGGAATGGTTTAGTTTGGAGGGGCATTGCTTTTTATATTGGTCGGTGCAACATCGAAGGCCGAAGGGCCTGTTCTGTGCTGTAATGTTCTATGTTCTATCACACAGTCCCAGTTCATCGCTGATTGGGAAATCACACTTGACTCAGCTCATCCCAAATGGGATAATCACACAGTCCCAGCTCATCGCCAGCTGGTGGGATGGGGGCGGGGGGGCAGAATCACACAGATCCAGCTCAATACCAATGGGTGAATCACAAAGAGCAACACAGCATGGGAAACAGGCCCTTCGGCCCAACGAGCCCACGCCACCTTCCCAACGTCCGAATGACATATCCTTGTCTTTAGGCTATGCCTATTGTTGAAGATTCCCATATAGGGACCAATATAGGGACAATTTGTTACCCAATCAGCCTAAGAGCACATTTTTGGGATGTGGGAGGAAACCGGAGCACCCGGAGAAACCCACGCAACCACGGGGAAGAACGCGCAAACTCCCGCAGACACAGGCCCAAATCCATGTGTCAGCACAGCAACAGCGATAGTCTCTGAGCTGTCATGTTGCCCATCAGATGGTCCAGTTTAAGCATACACTGACGACGTGAAGCACTAGGCAACTCCTGAAGCAACCTCCAAGTGCAGCTCTCGCTCGACATGCCGCATGCATGCCCCTTGTTGGTCAACAAGGTGGACCGAATTGCCTGCGGAAACAAATAAGACTTAATTAAACATGCTAAAAAAAAACTAAGACATTCCCGAGACGAAACTAAAAGATAGTCTACTACTATTTGGTCCTCCCGATATTCAAACAGTCCTGCTATATCCCTCTATCTGCAGACCGCTCATGTGGCTGTCCTAGATACCCTTAAACAACCCTAGCGTGCCTGCTCCCACCACCTTACTCGGCAGTGCATTCCACACCCCCACTACCCTTTGTGTGAAAAACTGGCCTCTGATTTTCTTCTTATACATAGCCCCCCTCACCCTGAGCCCGTGACCCCTCGTTCTATCCATTTCTAATGGTGGAAAAAGCTTACCACCATTTACTCTATCTATACCCTCATAATCTTATATACCTGTAAAAGATCCCCTCTCAGCCGACGCCCTTCAAGGGAAAACAACCCCAGTGTTTTCAATCTTTCCTCGTAAGACAGCCCTCAGTACCCGCTAATCCAATCATCTTAGTGTCATCAGCAAATTTGCTGATCACACCACCTACCCCCTCTTCCAAGTCATTTATATACACCACTAATAGAAGGGGTCCTAGTACAGAGCCCTGTGGCACACCACTAATGACAGACCTCCAGTTAGAAAAAGAGCCTTCCACTACTACGCGCTGTCTCCTCCTCCCAAGCCAGTTCTCAACCCATCTACATACCTGGCCCTGTATACCATGCGCCTTCACCTTTTCTATCAGCCTACCATGAGGGACCTTATCAAACGCCTTATTGAAATCATATAGATGACATCAACGGCTTGTCCTTCATCAACCGTTTTTGTCACCTCTTCAAAAAATTCCACTCGATTCGTAAGGCACGACCTCCCCTTAACAAAGCCATGCTGCGTATCCCTGATCGGATCGCAGCGCTCCAGATGCTCATACATCCTGTCCCTGAGAATCCTCTCCATTAGCTTACCTATAACTGAAGTCAAGCTCTCCGGCCTATAGTTCCCTGGGTTATCCCTCTGATCCTTTTTAAACAACGGTACTACATTCACAATCCTCCAGTCCTCTGGGACCTCCCCTGAGTCCAAAGAGGAGACAAAGATTTGCGTCAGAGGCCCAGCAATGTCATCTCTCACCTCCCTTAGCAGCCTGGGATAAACACCATCAGGTCCCGGAGCTTTATAAGTCTTTGTGCTACCTAAAAGCCCCAACACTTCGTCCCTCGTAATGATTATTTCCTTTAACGGGTCCTCAAATTCCTCAAAGCCGGCATCAGACATCAGGCCCCTCTCCCGCGTGAATAACAACGCAAAGTATTCATTCAGGATCTCCCCCATTCCCTCAGGCTCTAAGCATAGTTCCCAATCTCTGTCCCTGAGAGGTCCAATCTTCCCTCTAACCATCCTTTTGCTCCTTACATAGGAGTAAAATGCCTTAGGATTTTCCTTCATCCTACCTGCCAAATCCATTTCGTGGCCCCTTTTTGCCTTTCTGACACCCCTTTTAAGATCCTGTCTACACTCTCTATATTTTTCCAGCGCTGCCTCTGTCCCCAGTTGCCTGGATCTAACGTACGCCTCCCGCTTCTTCCTGACCAAGTCCTCAACATCCCTAGTAACCCACGGTTCTCTAATCCTACCTTTCCCATCCTTCCTCCTTACCGGCACGTGTCTTTCCTGCAAAAATTTTAGTTTTCCCTTGAAAGACTCCCACATGTGCAGTGTCGACCTACCCTCGAACAGCTTATCCCAGTCGGTATCCCTAAGATCCTGCCTAATCTGGCTATATCTAGCCCTCTCCCAGTTTAACACCTTCCCATTACGGCAGGCTTCACCTTTTTCCATTAATACCCTAAAGCAGACAGAGTTGTGGTCACTATTAGACAAATGCTCTCCTACTACCACGTCAACCACCTGCCCTGGCTCATTCCCCAGAACCAGATCCAGTATAGTCCCCTCTCTAGTCGGGCTATCCACATACTGCTCCAAGTACCCTTCTAAAACACACTGTACAAATTCCTCCCCGTCTGCACCTTCCGCTCTGGGCACCTTCCAATCTACCCCAGGCAAATTGAAATCTCCCATTACAACTACCCTATTCTTCCTAAACTCTTCTAAAATTTCCCTCCATATCCCTTCTTCCACAGCCCGCGGACTGTTGGGCGGTGTGTAGTACACACCCAACATAGTAACCTCTCCCTTCCTATTCCTCAACTCCACCCATAGTGACTCAATTCCTAACTCAGCCATACCACCCTCCTTCTGCACTGCTATGATGTGATCCTTAACTAATAACGCCACTCCCCCTCCTCTCCTCAAACCACCTCTATCATGCCTAAAACACTTATACCCCGGAATATTCAATTGCCAGTCCTGCCCTTCCTTTAGCCACGTCTCAGTCACCACCACCACTTCTAACTTCCTCTCGAACATTATTGCCTTCAGTTCATCTGTTTTGCCAGTCACACTCCTCGCATTAAAACGCATGCACTGAAGGCCCTCAGGCACTCTCTGATACTCCCTCCTACTCTCTGGAATTACCCTGTCGCCCATCTTTCTCCCAGTTCCCTCTATCCCCCCACCCCACCTCCTTATTTGTTTAAACCCTGCCGAAACACTCCAGCTCACCTCCCAGCTAAAATATGGGTACCCTTCCCAGACAACTGTTCCCCGTCCCTCTTGTATAGATGCCCCTCCCTCCTGAAGACTTCCAAAATCACATTGACCAACTCATCACCAATCGGGGCAATCACGCAGACCCCTTCACTTTATCTGCTAAAAAGAATCTTGTGCCCCCCTTTGCCTTCCTGATTTCTCTCTTAACTCTATGCATGCACTCTATTCACACTTCAAGGGATTTACTTGATCCCTCGGGCCTATGCATGTCATGTGCCTCTTTCTTCTTCTTGACCAGAGGCTCAATATCCGGAATCATCCATTGTTCCTACTTCTACCAGCCTTGCCCTTCACTCTAAGAGTAATGTGCTTCCGCTGAGATTTTGTTAACACAATTCTGAAAGCTTCCCATTTACCAAATGTCCCTTTGCCTTCCCACAGATTCTTACAACTAACTTGTGAAAGTTCCTGCCTCACACTATCCAAATTGGTCTTGCCCCAATTTAGAATTTTAACTTTTGGGCCAGACCTATCATCACAGAATCATAGAAAACAGGCCCATTGGCCCACAAGTTGCGCCGATCACACGTCTACCTACTAGGCTTATTTATAACCCTCAATCCCATTAATTCCACAGTACTCATCCAGGAGTCTCTTAAAAGACCCGAACATCATCACCATCGAAGGCAGCCGATTGCATTCATCCACCAACCTCTGAGTGAAAAACCTATCCCTGACATCTCCTCTGTACTTTCTCCTCAGCACCTTAAATCTGTATCCTCTTATAGCAGCCAGTTCAGCCCTGGGAAAAAGCGTCTGAGACTCCATCTGACCAATATCTCGATTCTTCATTGCTATGTTAAAAATGAAAGAATTGCGGTCACTGGTCCCAAAGTGATCCCTCACTAACACTTCTGTCACGTGCCCTTTCTTATTTCCCAGAAGAGGTCAAGTTTGCCCACTGAATGAGAAATTCCCTCAGAGCACACTCAACACATTTCTTTCCATTCAAGCCTCCATTATATTGCCTGCCCCAGTCAATTTTGGGAAAATTAAAATCTCCATCTATTACCGCCCTATTTTTCTTGGAGCTATCTATAATCTCCTTACATATTTGACCCTCGATTTCCCGCTGACTTTTCAGGGCTTATGGTACAACCATACCAAAGTTATTTCCCCCCTTCTTATTTCTCAGTTCCAGACTCACAGGCTCAGTGAACAAATCCTCGGATATATATTCTCTCAGTACTGCCGATATTTTCCCTAATCAAACGTGCAACTCGACTTCCTCTGTGACATTTTGTTCCATTTTTCTATAGTACTTGTAGCCTAGAATTGAGCTGCCAGTTCTGTCTCTCCCTGAGCCAGCTTTAAGTAATTGCTACAATATCCTAGTCCCATGGCCCTGAGTTCATCTGCCTTGGCGTCAAGCTTCTTACATTGAAATTAATGCAGTTTAATCTGGACTTCCCTTGCTCTCTATCTTGCTTTTACCTGATTTGTCTGGTTCAAGGATTAATGGCACTGTCTTCACTGTTTAATGTATTCTCTTTAACTTCTGTGCTGTTCTCAACATTCTCTTCTATCTTTTTTCCATTTTGGGCCCCATCTCCCTGCCAAATCTCCCCGCCAGGATATTCGTCCCCTCCTGTTCAAGTGTAAACCATCCCTCTTCAATAGATCATTTCTTCCCCAGAAGAGATCCCAATTATCCACCGATTAAAAAAAAAACTGCCCCTCACAGCTGATGCTGTATGGTGAATCTTTGGAATTCTCTGCCCATTGAAGTGGTGGAGGCTACTTCGTTGAATATATTTAAATCACGGGTAGATAGATATCTGATAGACAAGAGAATTTAGGGTTATGGGGAGAAAGCGGGAAAGTGGAAATGATCCATTGCAGATCAGCCATGATCTTATTGAATGGCGGGGCAGGCTAGAAGGGTTAGATGGCTGACTCCTGCTCCTATTTCCTACGATCTTACATTATGTAGCTGTCAAGCTAGGCATTCACCTGCCTAATCTTCATATTCCTACTCTCACTATCACATGGCACTAGCATTAGTTATGACAGGGGTGTGGAGGGATAGAGTCCAGTTGCTGGTCAGTGGGACAAGGCAGAAAAATGGTTTGCCACAGCCAAGAGGCTGTTTCTGTGCTGTAATGTTCTATTATTCTATGGTTCTAAGCCAGACATTACGTACATTGAGATCCTTGCCTCTCATAGCCTTGTAGGCTTCAATCAGGTCTCCCCTCAACCTCCATTACCCTAGTGAGAACAAACCAGATTTCTCCAACCTCTCCTCATAGCTAATGCCCTCCATGCCAGGCAACATTCTGGCAAATAATCTGTACCCCCTCCAAAGCCTCTACATCCTTCTGTTAGTGTGGTGAGCAGAATTAAACACAATATTCCAAGTGCAGCATAACTAAGGCATTGTGTTTCTTGCTTTCTCATTTTTGTACTAATTGTGGCCTGGAGGGCTGTCCCACCCCCGACCCCGCAGCACCCTCCCCCCGGGCTAACCCCAGAGTAATCCCAGGGGGTGTAACCTCAAGTAAGGTAAACATCAGAAAGGCAAAGCCTCAGAGTATCCCCGGAACATCCTCACTCACCCTCCCCGCCGCGCCTCAGAATATCCCAAAATTTGTACCCAGGCAAAGAATCCCAAAGGCCACCCACCATTCCACCTCAGCTGCAAATTCATAAGGTACAGTAAGGTGTAACCCTCGAACAGTATGTCCGGTAGGCTGCTCCTTCCTGAAAAGGAAAGTCGAAAATGGTCTCCCCTGGAGAGTTGCAGATGATTAATAGTGTTATTTTTCAGTGTAATAGAGTTATTATTTATCATGAGTGACTTTAATTTTCCAAATATTGATTGGAACCTTTATAGTCGAACAGTTCGGATAGGACACTTTTGGTACAGAGTGTTCAGGAGGGTTTCCAGATACAATATGTGGATAAACTGACAAGAGGTGGGATTACATTGGACTTGGTACTGGGTAACGAACCGGGCCAAGTGTTAGATTTGTCTTGTTGGAGAGCACTTTGGACAGAGTGACCACAATTCGGTGTCCTTCATTATTGCAATGGAAACAGATAGGATCACACAACAGGGCAAGGTTTATTCTTGGGACAGGTGTAATTATAATGCGATTAATCAAAAATTAGGGAGCATAAGATGGGAACAGAAACTGTGAGGTATGGGCACAAATTATGGACTTTAGTAAGGTGTTCGATAAGGTGGCCCATGGAAGGCTTCTGCAGAAAATGCAGATGTATGGGATAGAGGGTGATTTAGCTAATTGGATTAGGGATTGGCTAGCAGATAGAAGACAGAGGATGGTGGTTGATGGGAGATATTCATCGTGGAGTTCGGTTACAAGTGGTGTACCTCAGGGGTCTGTTTTGGGGCCCCTGCTGTTTGTAATTTTTATAAATGATCTGGATGAGTGTATTGAAGAATGAATTTGTAAATTTGAAGATGACACTAAAGTCGGTGGAGTGGTAGATAGTGAAGAGGGGTGTTATAGTTTGCAGAGAGACTTGACAAGTTGCAGAGCTGGGCCGAGAGGTGGCAAATGGAGTTTAATGTGGAAAAGTGTGAGGTAATGCACTTTGGCAGGAATAATAAATGTGTAGAGTATAGGGCTAATGGTAGGATTCTTGATAGTGTTGATGAACAGAGGGATCTTGGTGTATTTGTGCATTGATCCCTGAAAGTAAGCAGTCGAGTCGATAAGGTTGTTAAGAAGGCATACGGAGTCTTAGCTTTTATTGGTAGGGGGATTGAATTTCAGAACCGCAACGTCATGTTGCAACTGTACAAAACTCTAGTGCGGCCGCACTTGGAGTATTGTGTGCAGTTCTGGTCCCCACATTATAAGAAAGATGTGGAGGCATTGCAGAGGGTACAGAGGAGCTTTACCAGGACGTTGCCTGGTAAGGAGGGCAGGTCTTATGAGGAGAGGCTGGGGGATTTGAGGTTGTTTTCGTTAGTGAGGAGGCGGCTAAGAGGAGACCGTATCGAAGCATATAAGATGATTAGAGGTTTAGATAGGGTGGACAGTGATAGCCTTTTTCCTAGGATGGAGAAAGCTAGCACGAGGGGACTCAGCCTTAAATTAAGGGGTGATATTTATAGGACGGATATCAGAGGTATGTTCTTTACCCAGAGGGTGGTTTGGGAGTGGAATGCCCTGCCTGCAGCAGTTGTCGATGCGCCAAGTTTGGTGGCGTTTAAGAGGTTAGTTGATAAGTTTATGGAAGAGACGGGAATGGTTTAGTTTGGAGGGTCATTGTTTTTTTCGGCGCAACATCGAGGGCCGAAGGGCCTCTTCTGTGCTGTAATGTTCTATGTTCTATGTTCTATGTTCAAACGAAAAGTGCAGCTTGTTCAAGGAACAAACACTGCGTTGTCTGTGATAGATACATCCCTGTCAGGCACGGAAGAAATGGCCAAGTAAGGGAACCATGGTTCACAAAAGAACCAATGACTTCAAGAGGAAAAAGGAAGCATATGTAAGGATGAAAAGACAAGGTTCAGTTGGGTCACTTGAGGGGTTACAAGGTAGCTAAGAATGAGTTGAAAAAAGGGCTTAAGAGAGTTAGGAGGGGGCACAAGAAGCTCTTGGCAGGTTGGATAAAGGAAAACCCAAGACATTTACTCATGTGAGAAATAAAATAATTTAAAATGATGCAGCTTAATCCAGGATAATCAGCACGGTTGCAATGGGTTAAATTTTGCGTCAAAAGTTGGATTGAATTCTTTGAAGAGGTAACTAAGTGTATAGACGAAGGTAGAGCAATTGATATCGTATACATGGATTTTAGTATGGTGTTTGATAAGTTTCCCCATAGTAGGCTCATGAGGAAAGTAAGGAGGTGTGCAATAGAAGAAAAAAATGGCCGATTGGATAAGTAACAGGCTGCCTTGAAGAACACAGTAAGAAGTCTGACAACACCAGCTTTAAACTTAGACATTTACGGAATCCCCTGAAATAAAGCAAGTTAGCCATGGAACATGTTGGAAGGAACATAGGAATCAATTGATTCCAGGGATGTCCCGAGGCTCGTAATCTTTATTTAGAATAATCTGCTGTATCCCTCCGTCTCTAGTCCGCTCACGTACCTGTCTAAGTAAGCTTAAACAATCCTAGCGTGGCTGCTCCACCACCCTACTTGGCAGTGCATTCCAGGCACCCACAACCCTCTGTATGAAAGACCTCCCTCTAATGTCCGAGTTATACCTCGCCCCCTCACCCTAAACGTGGCTCTTCGAAATTATTGTATCCAACCTAGGAAAAAGCTTACCACTATTTGCTTTATCTAAATCCTTCATAATCTTATACACCTCTATTAGATCTCCCCTTATCCTCCGCCTTTCTAAGGAGAACAGACCTAAATTACCCAATCTTTCCTCATAGCTCAGACCTTCCGTACCAGGCAACATCCTGGTAAACCTCCTCTGTGCTCTCTCCAGGGCCTCCATGTCCGTCCGGCAGTAAGGCGACCAGAACTGGATGCAGTACTCCAAATGTGGGCGAACCAATGTTCTATACAAATGTTCTATACAATGTTCTATACAAATGCAACATTTTATACTCTATGTCCTTCCCTACAAAGGCAAGCATACCATAGGCTTTCTTCGTCACCCTCTCCATCTGTACTATCACCTTCAAGGACTTGTATACTTGCACCCCCAGGTCCCTCTGCATTTCTATACTTTTAATAGGCCTACCATTTATCGTATAACACCGCCCCCTATGTTATTTCTTTCAAAATGCATCACCTCGCATTTATCTGGGTTAAATTCCATCTGCCATTTCTCTGTCCAATATACCAGCCTATCTATATCCCGCTGCATTGCCTGACACTACTTCTCACTATCAGCAAATCCAGCCATCTTCGTTACATCTGCAAACTTGCTGATCACCCCATTACTCCCTCTTTCAAGTCATTTATGTATATTACAAATAACAAATGTCCCAGCACTGAGCCCTGCGGCACACCACTAGTTACAGACCTCCAGCTAAAAAGGGACTCTTCCACTGGTACTCTCTGTCTCCTATTAGCAAGCCAGTTCTCAATCCATCTAGACATCTTAGAACATAGAGCATAGAACATTACAGCGCAGTACAGGCCCTTCGGCCCTCGATGTTGCGCCGGCCAGTGGACGCTCTAACCTAAACTATTCCAATATCATCCATATGCCTATCCACCGGACATTTGAATGCCCCCAAAGAAGGCGAGTCCACAACTGCTGCAGGCAGGGCATTCCACGCTCTCACCACCCTCTGTGTAAAGAACCTGCCTCTGACATCCGTCCTATAACTACCACCTCTTAATTTAAAGTTATGTCCCCTCGTGTTGGTCATCACCATCCGAGGAAAAAGGCTCTCACTATCCACTCTATCCAATCCCTTGATCATCTTATACGCCTCAATTAGGTCACCGCGTAACCTTCTTCTCTCTAATGAAAATAACCTCAGGTCCCTCAGCCTTTCCTCATAAGGCCTTCCCACCATACCAGGCATCATCCTGGTAAACCTCCTCTGCACCCTTTCCAATGCTTCCACATCTTTCTTATAATGCGGCGACCAGAACTGTACGCAATACTCCAAGTGCGGCCGCACCAGAGTTTTGTACAGTTGTAACATAACGTCACGGCTCCTAAATTCAATCCCTCTACCAATAAAAGCTAACACACCGTACGCCTTCTTAACAACTTTATCAACCTGGGTGCCAACTTTCAAAGAGCTATGTACTTGTACCCCAAGATCCCTCTGCTCGACAACACTATTAAGGGTCCTTCCATTAGCCCTATATTTCATATGCCTGTTATTCCTACCAAAGTGAATCACCTCACACTTATCCGTATTGAATTCCATTTGCCACCTCACGGCCCAGCTCTGCAACCCAGCTATGTCCCTGTGCAAACTGTAACATCCTTCCTCGCTATCTACAACTCCCCCCACTTTGGTGTCGTCAGCAAATTTACTAATCCAATCCTCTACACTCTCATCTAGGTCATTTATAAAAATGACAAACAGTAGTGGCCCTAAAACAGATCCCTGAGGTACACCACTTGTAACTGCACTCCAGGTTGAATATTTCCCATCAACCACCACCCTCTGTCTTCTATCAGCTAGCCAATTCCTAATCCAAACTGCTAAATCACCTTCAATCCCATGCATCTGCACTTTCTGCAGTAGCCTACCATGGGGAACCTTATCAAACCTTATCAATCTTGGATCGAGATGTGTTGTTTTCGTTAGAGAGAGAAGAGTTAAGGGGTGACTTGATCAACGTGTACAAGATTATTCCTGACACTGATAAAGTGGATAATAGAACATAGACATAGAACATTACAGCACAGAACAGGCCCTTCGGCTCTCGATGTTGCGCCGACCAATTAGGAACAAGCAGTGACCCTCTAACCTAAACCATTCCCTTTTCATCCATAAACTTATCTACTAACCTCTTAAATGCCACCAAATTTGGCGCATCTACAACTGACGTAGGCAAGGCATTCCATACCCTTACCACCTTATGGGTAAAGAACCTACCTCTGATATCTGTCCTAAAACCACCACTCCTTAATTTAAAGCTATGTCCCCTCGTGCTAGCTTTCTCCATCCTAGGAAAAAGGCTGCCACTGTCCACCCTATCTAAACCTCTAATCAGTTTATATGTTTCAATAAGGAGCAGCAATTCCCATTTGTTGAACGTAAGACACGAGCGGACATCGGGGCAAGGTGAGAGTCAGGAAGGTGGGGAGGGGGTATGAGGAAAAACATTTTTACCCAGAGGGTGCGGACAGTTTGGAATGCATTGCCGAGGAGGGTGGTGGAGGTGGGTTATCTCACATCGTTTGAAAAGTATCTTGATGAGCATTTGATGCATCATAACATTCAGGTCAATGGGCCAAATGCTGGCAGATGGAATTGAGTGCAAGTTCAAGTTTTTGTTGGTGCGGATTCCATAGTCTGAAGGACCCATTTTGTGCTGCTCAACTCTCCTTTTCAGTTTGGGAAGGAGCTGCTGATTCATTTGTGACAATTTTAAGTCCTCCCAGGATTTTACTCCATAACTCAAACTATCTGAAAGGGTGTATTTGGAGCTGCAGACAGTGATTACAGACTGGAGACCCTCTAATTCTGTCTCTTTTTCTCAAATCCGATCCCTCCATGACTACCTTTGCTTTGACCTTGCACACCCTGGGTTCCCTCTATCTCTCTACAACCCCTCCTTCAATTCTGTACATCTGCCAGTGTCTCTCCCAATAAGTCTATATTTGGATGTTATTATCTAGCTCATAATTCCTGCACTTAGCCTAATGCCTCATACTACGTCGATCAGTTCTAACTTCCTTCCTCTGTCCATATTTCTGCTTATTTGCCTCTCAAGCGTGTGTTATACGTAAAATTGTTCAATGCAATATTTCTGACATCCATTGCCAAAATAATCTTGTACACGTTGATCAGGTCACTCCTCATTCTTCTCTGCTCCAACGAAAACAACCCATCTCGATCCAATCTCTCTTCGTAACTGAAATTTCCCATACTAGGCAGAATCCTGGTGATCATTTGCTTTCCCTCCAGTGCAAGCACATCCTTCCCGTAATATTGCTGTGAGGAGGTGGCAGGAACCATATTATCTGGGGATCTCCAGTTAGGTGTCAGAACATAGAACATTACAGGGCAGAACAGGTCCTTTGGCCTTCGATGTTGCGCCGACCAATTAGGAAAAAGCAATGACCCTCCAAATTAAACCATTCCCTTTTCATCCATAAACTTATCTAATAACCTCTTAAACGCCACCAAACTTGGCGCATCTACAACTGCTGCAGGCAGGGCATTCCATACCCTAACCACCCTCTGGGTAAAGAACCTACCTCTGATATCCGTCCTATAACTACCATCCCTTAATTTAAAGCTATGTCCCCTCGTGCTAGCTTTCTCCATCCTAGGAAAAAGGCTATCACTGTCCACCCTATCTAATCCTCTAATCATCCTATATGTTTCAATAAGGTCTCCTCTTAGCCGCCTTCTTTCTAATGAAAACAACCGCAAACCCCTCAGACTCTCCTCATAAGCCCTACCCTCCATACCTGGCAACATCCTGGTAAAACTCCTCTGTACCGTCTCCAATGCCTCCACATCTTTCTTATAATGCGGGAACCAGAACTGCACACAATACTCCAAGTGCTGCCGCACTAGAGTTTTGTACAGTTGCAACATGACGTTGCGGCTCCGAAATTCAATCCCCCTACCAATAAAAGCTAAGACTCCATATGCTTTCTTAACAACCTTATCGACTTGACTGCCTACTTTCAGGGATCTATGCACATATACACCAAGATCCCTCTGTTCCTCAACACTATTAAGAGTCCTACCATTAGCCCTATACTCTACACATTTATTATTCCTGCCAAAGTGCATTACCTCACACTTTTCCACATTAAACTCCATTTGCCACCTCTCGGCCCAGCTCTGCAACTTGTCCAGGTCTCTCTGCAAACTATAACACCCCTCTTCACTATCTACCACTCCTCCGACTTTGGTGTCATCTGCAAATTTACTAATCCATCCTTCAATACCCTCATCCAGATCATTTATAAAAATTACAAACAGCAGGGGCCCCAAAACAGACCCCTGAGGTACACCACTTGTCACCGAACTCCACGATGAATATCTCCCATCAACCACCACCCTCTGTCTTCTATCTGCTAGCCAATTCCTAACCCAATTAGCTAAATCACCCTCTATCCCATACATCTGCATTTTCTGCAGAAGTCTTCCATGGGCCACCTTATCGAACGCCTTACTAAAGTCCATATATACCACATCAACTGCCTTACCCCCATCCACCTCTTTGGTCACTTTTCAAAAAACTCAATAAGGTTAGTAAGGCACGACCTACCCTTCACAAAACCATGCTGACTATCCCCAATCAATTCATATCTCTCTAAATAACAATAAATCCTATCCCTAATAATTCTTTCGAATTCTTTGCCCTCAACAGAAGTAAGACTCACTGGCCTATAACTCCCCGGAAAGTCTCTATTCCTCTTCTTGAACAATAGGACCACATTCGCTATCCTCCAGTCTTCCGGCACTATACCTGTAACCAATGACGACCTGAAGATCAGAGCCAGAGGCTCTGCAATTGCCCCTCTCGCCTCCCAGAGAATCCTAAGGTAAATCCTGTCCGGCCCAGGGGACTTATCTAACTTCAAACCCTCAAGAATATCTAGCACATCCTCCTTATCTACATCAATGCTTTCCAGTTTGCACCCTGTATCCCAGTTTCTCCACAACTACATTTACATCTCCCTGCGTGAATACCGAAGAGAAATATTTGTTCAGTGCCTCTCCAATCTCTTCAGGCTCCACGCACAACTTCCCACTGCTGTCTCGGACTGCCCCTAATCTTACCCGAACCAACCTTCTATTCTTAACATATCTAAAGAAAGCTTTAGGATTCTCCTTGATCATATCAGCCAAAGTCTTCTTGTGTATCCTTTTAGCTCTCCTCAACTCACTCTTTAGCTCCCTCTTGGCTAATCTATAGCTATCCATTGCACTAACTGAGCCTTCAAGCCTCATCCTGACATAAGCCTCCTTTATCCTTTTAACCAGCGAATTAACTTTTTTAGTACACCATGGTTCCCTTACTCGACCATTTCCTCCTTGCCTGACAGGGACATACTTATCAAGGACTCGCAGCAGCTGCTCCTTGAATAAGCTCCACATTCCAGATGTTCCCAGTCCCTGTAGTTTCCTAGTCCAATCTATGCACCCTAATTCTCTCCTGATGGCCTCATAATTACCCTTCCCCCAGCTATAACTACTGCCCCCAGCTTCATGCCTATCCCTATCCATCACTAAGATGAACGTAACCGAATTGTGGTCACTATCACCAAAATGTTCACCAACTTCCAAGCCTAACACCGGGTCTGGCTCATTGCCCAGCACCAAATCCAATGTAGCCTCACCTCTAGTTGGCCTATCTACATACTGAGTCAAAAAACCTTCCTGCACACTTTGTACAACAACTGACCCCTCTAACGAGCTAGAGCTATAGCTATTCCAATCAATATTAGTAAAGTTAAAGTCCCCCATAACAATTACACTATTACTTTCACTCCTGTCCAGGATTGACTTTGCAATCCTTTCCTCTACCTCTCTAGAACTTTTAGGAGGTCTATAAAAGACTCCCAACCGGGTGACCTCTCCTCTCCTGTTTCTAACCTCAGCCCATACTACCTCAACAGACAAGTCCTCATCAAACTTCCTTTCTGTCACTGTGATACAGTCTTTAACTAATAATACCACTCCTCCCCCCCTTCTACCTCCTTCTCTACTCCGACTGAAGCATTTGAACCCAGGAACCTGCAACAACCATTCCTGTCCCTGCTCTATCCATGTCTCTGAAATGGCCACAACATCGAAGTTCCAGGTACTGGTCCAAGCTGCAAGTTCCTCCACCTTATTGCGAATACTTCTTGCATTAAAGTATATGCATTTCAAACCATGCCCTACTCCACCCGTACGCTGCTGTGCTTTACAGTTCTCATCTATGACCCCCCTATTCTCGTCCCTCTTAGCACCCCAACTACTTAGGATCCCACCCCACTTCTGAATCAGTTTAAACCCCTCTGCATAGCCTTTGCAAACTTTCCCCCCACCATATTGGTTCCCCTGTGGTTCAGGTGTAGACCATCTCTCTTGTAGAGGTCACACCTATCCCAGAATGAGTCCCAATTGTTCAGGAACCTGAACCCCTCCCTCCTGCACCATCCCCGCAGCCACGAGTTCAAACATTTCCTCTCTCTGTTCTTCTCTAAACTATCCCGTGGCACAGGCAAGAGTCCAGAGATAACCACTCTGTCTGTTTTGGCCCTAAGCTTCCACCCCAACTTCATAAATTTCTGTTTAATATCCCCTTCCCTTGTCCTACCTACATCATGTGTCTCTGCATGAACTATGACTTGGGGCTGACTCCCCTCTCCCTTAAGAATCTTAAAAACCCGCTCTGAGACATCCTGGACCCCGGCTCCTGGGAGGCAACACACCAGCCCTGAGTCCCGTTTATTACTATTTACTCTCCTATCTGTCCCCCTAACTATGGAGTCTCCAATGTCAGACTCCCAATTGCTGGAGAATAGCCTCAGTCAGAGCTCGCTGTGATTCCTGATTGACAAAAATCAATGAATAAATAAACAAATAAAATGCATAAATAAATACATAAATAAATATTGGGAGACTGATTTTAAAAAAGTCTATCAAAGGAATGGACACAAATTGTTCCCAGTTTAAAGAGAGGAGCTTACTCTTTCTGTCACTGAGGAGACATGTGTTCAAGCTCAGTGTACACGTAGTGTTGATGGTTGGGAGGATTGCACTGTGTGGGAGGCTGAGAAAATGAAATGTCTCCCCCTGTCCTCTCCAGATATGATCGTGTTACTGCACATGGGATCGTGCTCTGATTAAAAGCCACACAATAAAAATTAGAGAAAAAGGAAGAGACGTTGGAGGGAGATACACATAAACGGGGAAAAAGCGAGGGAGAGACAGATAAATGCTGGAGTGACATAGAGAGATATCAGGAGAAACAGTAAGATGAGAGATGTTGGGGAGGGATAGGCAGACGAGGGGAGAAAGCTAGAATCTGTTGAAGAATAGAAAGAAATTGGATGAGAGAGAAATATGGAGAAAGGGGAAGAAAACTGAAGAGAGAGGAAGAGGGCAGCGAGAGACAGATACGTGAACAAAAGGGCTAAACGTAGAGAGGGAGAGAAGAGTGGAAAGAGTTTCTGGAAAATAGAATCAGAAAAAAGATGGGAGAGATAAAATGGGGAAGAAAGTTGGAGATGGGAAGATAAATAGAATAATGCTGAATTGACATACAGCTCCATTCGCTGTTCAATCCAGGGAAGCGTTCAATCTGTTGGGGCTCTGATAATTGGGTGCAGGAAGGGATCGCAAATCCACTTGCCAATATCTGGTATATTTCTATCCAGATTGGCCTAATTGGGGAACCCACCGTTTGTCAGATAATTCTATAAAATATACCAAATGAAAAATCGAACCTCTCGTGAATATGTGAATGATTAGAATATGCAGACTGATTCAATCAAAGTGAGAGATGCATAATCTACACCACATCCTGCTCTCTCAGCCCCTCCTTAACCAGTGGTGTTACATTGGTTACTTTCCAATCTGCAAAGTTAATCTCCAGCAGAACTCCTCCAAATACACCACTACCCTGGAAACCTCTATCTATTGGTGCTCTCCTTACTATCGGTTCAGACATGGAGAATCTTTACTCACAAACTTCCTTATTCCTTTTTCTCTGACAGTTAATTTACTTGTGGTCTTGAATTCGGGAAAGTGTGGTCTCTCCAGTTGCACAACTGTGTACCTGGTGATCATGGCAGTGACGGATCTACTGTTCATCATCCTTAATCCTATTCTCAACTACATAAATGGTTATTATTTCCCCACGAATTTCCTGGACCTCACCTCTGTGTATCGCGTTAACACTTGCCTGCTGAATGCAGCCAGAGACTATTCAGTCTAGTTCACCGTCACTTTTTCTGTATGTAGGAATTAGAACGACAAAAGTCCGAACTTCTAACATCGAATTATAAAGGCCTCTGTGCATTCTATTTAATAATTAGGTTTATTCCTTTGCCTCACACTCCTGCCATTTTGGATACAGGAAACTAATAGACCGTTTCACGTCACAGAATTCATTTTCTCTGTCATCCACCAAAGGGTTAACGAAAAGTTTGGCTATTTGAACAATAGGCTTCAGATTCCAGCTCCCAGCCCCCACCTTGTTCGGTGCAATAAAGTAATAACAACAAATGTGAGAATGGCTTGTGGAACAGGCTTCAGTCTAACATCCTCCTCTGGAGGACAGCTCTGATCAGAGAAACATAGAAACGGAGAAAAAAAACTAAAACACAAACAGGCCCTTCAGCCAACAAGTTGCGACAAACATGTCCCTCCCTACGAGGCATACCTATAACCCTCCATCTTATGAAGTTCCATGTATTTATCTAAAAGTCTCTTAAAAGTCCCCATCGAATTCGCCTCCACCACCATCACTGGCAGCTGATTCCACGCACCAACCAACCTCTGAGTGAGAAACTTACTTTTGACATCTCCTCTGTATCTACTCCCCAACACCCTAAACCTGTGTCCTCTTGTGGAAACCATTTCAGCCCTGGGAATAAACCTCTGAGAATCCACTCGATCAAAACCTCTCATTATTTTTAACACCTCAAAGAACAAAGAACAAAACAGCACGGGAAACAGGCCTTTTGGCCCAACGAGCCCACGCCGCCACATCGATGTTCCCACTTTTACCCGTGATCCCTGTCTATGTTTATACATCTATGGATTGAAACCAAATTTGAGACAATTTAGGGAGAATTTGTTCAGCCAATTAGCCTAAGAGCACATGTTTGGGATGTGGGAGGAAACCAGAGCACGCGGAGAAAATCCACGCAAGCACAGGGAGAATGCGGAAAACTTCCACAAACAAAGAAACAAATCCATGTATCTGCACAGCACAGCGAAAGTCACTGAGCTGTCGTGTTGCCCATCAAATGGTCCAGGTCATGCGTACACTAACGACGTGAAGCACTAGGATACTCTCGAAAAATCCAAGAGCAGCCATCTCACGACCCATCACATGCATGCGCCTTGTTAGACAAGCCAGACAAAAGCACCTATAGAATAAAAACAAACACATCAATATCATCGTCTATTTACACACTTCCCAGGGACTCCCAAGGCTCATGACCCCTATTTTAAATCAGATTTCTATACCCCTCCATTCCCATTCTGTTCATGTGCCCATCTAAGTATCTCTTAAATAACTCCAGAGTGCCTGCCTCCACCATTTAATTGGCAGTGCGTTCTGTACCCCCACCACCCTCTGTGTGAAAAAACTCCCTTTAGCGTCCAAATTATACCTTATCGCCCTCATGCTAAGCCAGTGACTCCTCGTGCTATTTAAGTCCATCCTAAGAAAAAACTTAACCCTGTTTACTCTATCTATTCCCCTCATAATCTTGTACACCTCTATTAGACTCTTCCAAGTCTACGTCTTTCTAAGGAAAACAGCCCCAATTTGTCTAACCCCTCCTTCGTAACTCAGACCTTCCATACCAGGCAGCATCAGAATAAAACTCCTCTGCACTCTCTCCAGAGTCTCCACGTCCTTGCGGTAGTAAGGCGACGAGAACTGGACGCAGTATTCCAAATGAGGTCTAACCAACGTTTTATACAACTGCAACATAAAGGGTCAGCTCTTGTACTCTATATCCCTTCCTATAAAGGCCGTCATACCATATGCTTTCTTCACAACCTTCTCCACCTGCTCTGCTATTTTCAGAGACTTGTGCACCTTCACCCCTAGGTCCTTCTGCATTTCTATACTCTTAATAGGTCTACCCTTTATCATATGCTCCCCCCTTACGTCGTTTCTCCCAAAATGCATCACCTCGCATTTATCAGGATTGAATTCCAACTGCCATCTATCTGCCCAAGCTACCAGCCTATTTATGTCCTGCTGCATTGCCTGACAATGCTCCTCACTATCCGCAAGTCCAGCCATCTTTGTATCGTCTACAAACTTGCTGATCTCTCCACTTACTCCCTCATTCAAGTCATTTATATATATTACATTTATAAGAGGTCCCAGTACTGAGCCCTGCGGCACACCACTAGTGACCGACTTCCAGCTAGAAAAACACCCTTCCACTATTACTCTCTGCCTCCTATTACCAAGCCAGTTACTTATCCATCTAGCTACCTGTCCTTGTATCCCATTAGCCTTGGCCTTCTCAACTAACTTCCCACGAGGGACTTTGTCAAACGCCTTACTGAAATCCATATAGACGACATCAACGGCTCACCCTTGGACGACCATTTTCGTCACCTCCTCAAAAAATTCTACCAGATTCGCAAGGCACGACCTCCCTTTAACAAATCCATGCTGCGTATCTCTAATCAGATCGCAACGCTCTAAGTGCCTATACATCCTATCTCTAAGAATCCCCTCTAACAGCTTCCCTATCACTGACATCAAACTCACCGGTCAATAATTTCCAGGGTTATTCCTACTACCCTTTTTAAACAACGGTACAACATTAGCTATTCTCCAGTCCTCTGGAACCTCACCTGTGTCAAAGAAGAGACAAAGACTTGCGCCAGATGCCCAGCAATTTCATCTCGCGCCTCCCTAAGCTGCCTGGGATAAGTGCCGTCAGGCCCCGGAGATTTATCAGTTTTAATGCTGCCTAGGAGCTCTAACACTTCCTCCCTCGGTGTGGATATTTCCCTCAACTGGTCCACAGCTCCCTCAGAGACAGGACCGGTCAACAAGCCCCTCTCCTTGTGAATACTGACGCAAAGTATTCATTCATGATCTCTGCCATTCCCTCGGGCTCTAAGCACAGTTCCCCTCCTCTGTCCCTAAGAGGTCCGATTTTTCCTCTAACCACCCTTTTATTTCGAACATAGGAGTAAAAAGCCTTTGGATTTTCCTTAATCCTATCCGCCAAAACCATTTCATGCCCATTTTTTGTCCTTCTAACTCCCCGTTTGAGCTTCCTCCTGCTGTTGGGAGTCTTTTATAGACCTCCTAAAAGTTCTAGAGAGGTAGAGGAAAGGATTGCAAAGTCAATTCTGGTAAGGTGTGAAAGTAATAGGGTAATTGTAATGGGGGACTTTAACTTTACTAATATTGATTGGAATAGCTATAGCTCTAGCTCGTTAGAGGGGTCAGTTTTCGTACAAAGTGTGCAGGAGGGTTTTTGGACTCAGTATGTAGATAGGCCAACTAGAGGTGAGGCTACATTGGATTTGGTGCTGGGCAATGAGCCAGACCAGGTGTTAGGCTTGGAGGTTGGTGAACATTTTGGTGATAGTGACCACAATTCGGTTACGTGCACCTTAGTGATGGATAGGGATAGGCATGAAGCTGGGGGCAGTAGTTATAGCTGGGGAAGGGTAATTATGAGGCCATCAGGAGAGAATTAGGGTGCATAGATTGGACTAGGAAGCTACAGGGACTGGGAACATCTGGGATGTGGAGCTTATTCAAGGAGCAGCTGCTGCGGGTCCGTGATAAGTATGTCCCTGTCAGGCAAGGAGGAAATGGTCGTGTAAGAGAACCTTGGTGTACGAAAAAAGTTGATTTGCTGGTTAAAAGGAAAAAGGAGGCTTATGTCAGGATGAGGATTGAAGGCTCGGTTAGTGCAATGGATAGCTATAGATTAGCCAGGAGGGAGCTGA
This sequence comes from Sphyrna mokarran, assembly GCA_024679065.1. Classification (NCBI taxonomy): domain Eukaryota; kingdom Metazoa; phylum Chordata; class Chondrichthyes; order Carcharhiniformes; family Carcharhinidae; genus Sphyrna; species Sphyrna mokarran. The sequence continues at coordinate 58,430,847 of JAGIQG010000017.1, read as the reverse complement.
AGGGGGAATTGAGGAGAGCAAAGAGAGGACATGAGAAGACTTTGGCTGATAGGATTAGGGAGAATCCTAAAGCTTTCTTTAGATATGTTAAGAATAGAAGATTGGTTAGGGCAAGATTAGGGACAGTCATAGACAGCAGTGGGAAGTTGTGCGTGGAGCCTGAAGAGGTTGGAGAGGCACTGAACAAATATTTCTCTTCGGTATTCACGCAGGGAGATGTAAATGTAGTTGTGGAGAACACTGAGGTACAGGGTTGCAAACTGGAAAGTATTGAAGTAGATAGGGAGGATGTGATAGATATTCTTGAGGGTTTGAAGTTAGATAAGTCCCCTGGGCCGGACGGGATTTACCCTAGGATTCTCTGGGAGGCAAGAGAGGCGATTGCAGAGCCTCTGGCTCTGATCTTCAGGTCGTCGTTGTTTACGGGTGTGGTTCCGGAGGACTGGAGGATAGCGAATGTGGTCCCATTGTTCAAGAAGGGAAAGAGAGACCTTCCAGGGAATTATAGGCCAGTGAGTCTTACTTCTGTTGTGGGCAAAGTATTGGAGAGAATAATTAGGGATAGGATTTATACTTATTTAGAGAGTAATGAATTGATTGGAAATAGTCAGCATGGTTTTGTGAAGGGTAGGTCGTGCCTTACTAACCTCATTGAGTTTTTTGAAAAAGTGACCAAAGAGGTGGATGGGGATAAGGCGGTTGATGTGGTATATATGGACTTAGTAAGGCGTTTGATAAGGTGGCCCATGGAAGACTTCTGCAGAAAATGCAGATGTATGGGATAGAGGGAGATTTAGCTAATTGGGTTAGGAATTGGCTAGCAGATAGAAGACAGAGGGTGGTGGTTGATGGGAGATATTCATCTTCGAGTTCGGTGAAAGTGGTGTACCTCAGGGATCTGTTTTGGGGCCCCTGCTGTTTGTAATTTTTATAAATGATCTGGATGAGGGTATTGAAGGATGGATTAGTAAATTTGCAGATGTCACTAAAGTCGGTGGAGTGGTAGATAGTGAAGAGGGGTGTTATAGTTTGCAGAGGGACTTGGACAAGTTGCAGAGCTGGGCCGAGAGGTGGCAAATGGAGTTTAACGTGGAAAAGTGTGAGGTAATGCACTATGGCAGAAATAATAAATGTGTAGAGTATAGGGCAAATGGTAGGATTCTTAGTAGTCTAGATGAATAGAGGGATCTTGGTGTGTATGTGCATAGATCCCTGAAAGTAGGCAGTCAGGTCGAGAAGGTTGTTAGGAAGCATATGGAGTCTTGGCTTTTATTGGTAGAGGGATTGAATTTCGGAGCCGCAACGTCATGTTGCAACTGTACAAAACTCTAGTGCGACCGCACTTGGAGTATTGTGTACAGTTCTGGTCCCCGCATTATGAGAAAGATGTGGAGGCATTGGAGAGGGTACAGAGGAGGTTTACCAGGATGTTGCCTGGTATGGAAGGCAGGTCTTATGAAGAGAGGCTGAGGGATTTGAGGTTGTTTTCGTTAGAACGGAGGCGGCTAAGAGGGGACCTAATCGAAACATATAAGATGATTAGAGGTTTAGATAGGGTGGACAGTGATAGCCTTTTTCTAGGATGGAGAAAGCTAGCACGAGGGGACACAGCTTTAAATTAAGGGGTGATAGTTATAGGACGGATATCAGAGGTAGGTTCTTTACCCAAAGGGTGGTTCGGGAGTGGAATGCCATGCCTGCAGCAGTTGTAGATGCGCCAAGTTTGGTGGCGTTTAAGAGGTTAGTTGATAAGTATATGAAGAGAAGGGAATGGTTTAGTTTGGAGGGGCATTGCTTTTTATATTGGTCGGCGCAACATCGAAGGCCGAAGGGCCTGTTCTGTGCTGTAATGTTCTATGTTCTATGTTCTATGTCTCTATATTCCTCTAATGCTGTCTCCGTTCCCAGCTGCTTTGACCTAACATACGCCTCTCTTTTCTTCCTAACCAAGTCCTTAATATCCCTGGTAATCCATGGCTCTCTAATCCTACCTTTCCTATCTTTCCTCATAGCCTGCACTTCCCTTTCTTGCAACATTTTCAGTATTCCCTTGAAAGCCTCCCACATGCCTAGCGTGGACTTACCCTCGAACAACCGTTCCCAATCTGTTTCCATAAGTTCCTGCGTAATCCGACTGTGGTTAGCCTTCCCCCAATTCAGCACCCTGCCCTCAGGGCAACACACATCCTTTTCCATCTGTATCCTAAAGTACAAAGAACAAAGAACAAAGAACAAAACAGCACGGGAAACAGGCCCTTCGGCCCAACGAGCCCGCGCTGCCACCCCAATGTTCCCATCTCTACCCGCGATCCGTGTCCATGTTTATAGATCAGTGGATTTAAAAAACAAATTTGAGACAATTTAGGGAGAATTTGTTTTGCCAATTAGCCTAAGAGCACATCTTTGGGATGTGGGAGGAAACCGGAGCACCCGGAGAAAACCCATGCAAGCATGGGGAGAATGCACAAACTCCCACAGACACAGGCCCAAATCCATGTATCTGCACAGCACAGCGATAGTCACTGAGCTGTCGTGTTGCCTATCAGAAGGTCCAGGTCAAGCGTACATGAACAACGTGGAGCAGTAGGATACTCTCGGAAAAGATCCAAGAGCAGTCCTCTCACGACCCATTGCGTGTATGCCGCTCGTTAGACAACAAGGTGGACCAAAGGACCCCTCATGTTATTTAAGTCCATCCTAAGAAAAAGCTTAACTCTGTTTACTCTATCAAGACCTCGCATAATCTTGTACACCTCTATTAGATCTCCTCTAAATCTACGTCTTTCTAAGGAAAACAGTCCCAATTTGCCTAATGTCTCCTCGTAACTCAGATCTTCCATACCAGGCAGCATCCTAGTAAACCTCTCCATTCTCTCCAGAGTCTCCACGTCCTCCCTTTAGTAAGGTGACCAGAATTGGACGCAGTATTCCAAATGAGGTCTAACCAACGTTTTATACAACTGCAATATGAAGGGCCAGCTCTTGTACTCTATACCCCTTCTTATAAAGGCTGGCATACCATGTGCTTTCTTCACAACCTTCTCCACCTGCTCTGCCATCTCCAGAGACTTGTGCACCTGCACCCCTAGGTCCCTCTGCGTTTCAATACTCTTGTTGATGTTGAGAGGTATTGATCGAGTGGATAGTCAGAGGCTTTTTTACAGGCCGAAATATCGCAGAAGAGAACACCGACTTAAGATGCAGGGGAATAGGTACAGAGAGATGTCAGGGGTAAATTATTCACTCAGAGAGTGTTGGGTGCGTGGATTGGACTGCTGGCAACGGTGGTGGATTCGATAGGTTCTTTTAATGGACTTTTAGATAAGTACATGGAACTTAATAAGATAGAGGGTTATAGGTAAGCCTAGTAATCTTTAAGATAAGTACGACTTTATGGGCCAGAGGGCCTGTATTGTGCTGTAGTTTTTCTATGTTTCTATGAGTGATATAAAAGGATCCAGAGAAGCATGATTTTCACACATAGCGTGATGAATGTCTAGAACACGTTGCCAAAGACAATAGCTGATGTGGGTACAATTCTGTCTTTTAAAAAACATTTAGACAGTTACATGAGTAAGATGAGTGTAGAGACATTTGGCCAGGTGTGGACAATTGAGAGTAACTTAGTGGTTAAAGAAAAAGTATGGCAAGTTCAGCCAAAGGGCCTATTACCATGCTGTGAACCTCAATGAGTCTTTGACTAACTTCAGATCGACATGTGATCTGAAATGTCTCATGACTGAGCAGTACAGCTACCACTGTGTAGCAATCGTCTACGTATATGTAATTTATCAAAGAAATTTAAACTTAATACATGTCTTCGCAGCACCTACTCCAGCCCCCACCAACAGAGGCAATTTTTATCATTCGATACGTCATTATTTTGAAGCATGTTAATGGAAAAGAGCGGATTTCAAACAGAAGAATGTCACCAATAGGCCACTTTGTCACAAGTCAAACAATACATTGGATTGATTTGATGTATTATTGTTACATGTATTAGGATACAGTGAAAAGTATTTGTTCTTGCATACTTTACAGACAAATCATCCTGTCCACAGAGAAGGAGAGGAGAGGATGCAGAACGCAGTGTTACAGTCATATCTAGAGCATAGAGAAAGATCAATTTAATATGAAGTTGTTCTGTTCAAAAGTCTGATGGTAGCAGGGAAGAAACATTTCTTGAGTCGGTTGGTGTGTTTCCTCGAACTTTTGTACATTTTTCCCCATGGGTAAAAGGTGGGAGAGAGATCTGTCTGGGGTACTTGGAGCCCTTGATTATGCTGGGTGTTTTTCCGAGGCAGCGGTAAGTGTACGGCAGAGTTAATGGATGGCAGGCTGGTTTGTATGATACTGATAGAGTCGTATAGTGTTTTTGGTACATTGGCCTTTATAAATCGGAGTATCAAGTATAAAAGTTGGAGTATTATGGTAAAGTTGTATAAGACATTAGTGAGACCGAATTTAAAGAACAAAGAACAAAGGACAAAACAGCATGGGGAACAGGCCATTTGGCCCAACGAGCCCGCACTGCCACCTCGATGTTCCCACTTTTCCCCTGTCAATGTTTATAGATCTATGCATTAGAACCAAATTTGAGACAATAAAGGGAGAATTTGTTCTGCCAATCAGCCGAAGAGCACATCTTTGAGATGTGGGAGGAAACCGGAGCACCCAGAGAAAACCCACGCAAGGACGGGGAGAATGTGCAAACTCCCACAGATACAGGCCCAAATCCATGTATCTGCACAACACAATAACAGCCACTGAGCTGTCGTGTTGCCCATCAAGTCAAGCGTGCATGAACGACGTGAAGCACGAGGCTACTCTCGAAAAATCCAAGAGCAGCCCTCTCACGACCCATGTATGCCCCTTGTTAGAAAAGGCGGACCAAAGTACCGACAATTTACACATGATGATATTGATGTATTTATTTATCCTACAGGAAACCCCAAGGCCCATGATCCCTATTTTAAATCAGTTTTCTATATCCCTTCATTCCCATTCTGTTCTTGTGCCCATCTAAGTATCTCTTAAATAACTTCAGAGTCCTGTCTCCACCACTTTACTTGGCAGCGCGTTCCATACCCCCATCAGCCTCTATGTGAAAAAACTCCCTCTAGTATCCAAATTATATCTTACCCCCCTCACCCTAAGCCCGTGACCCCTCGTGCTATTTGAGTCCATCCTAGGAAAAAGCTGAACCCTGTTTACTCTATCTATACCCCTCATAATCTTGTACATCTCTATTAGATCTCCTCTAAATCTACGTCTTTCGAAGGAAAACAGAACCAATTTGCCTAACCTCTCCTCGTAACTCAGACCTCCCATACCAGGCAGCTTCCTGCTAAACGTCCTCTGCACTCTCTCCAGAATTTCCACGTCCTTCCTATAGTAAGGTGACCAGAACTTCCAAATGAGGTCTAACCAACGTTTTATACAGCTGCAACATTAAAGGCCAGCTCTTGTACTCTATACTCCTTCCTACCATATGCTTTGTTCACAACCTTCTCTACCTACTCTGCCACCTTCAGAGACTGTGCACCTTTACTCCCAGGTCCCTCTGCGTTTCTATATCCTTAATAGGTCTACCCTTTATCAGATAACTCCCCCTACATTCTTTCTCCCAAAAAGCATCACTTTGCATTTATCAGGATTGAATTCCATCTGCCATCTATCTGCCCAAGCTACCAGCCTATCTATGTCCTGTTGTATAGCCTGACAATGCTCCTCACTAACCGCAAGTCCAGCTATTTTTGTATCATAGAACATAAATAGAACAATACAGCACAAACAGGCCCTTCAGCCCACGGGTTGCGCCGAACACATCTATATCTAGCAATCCACAGACCTATCTATAACCCCCTATCCTATTCGTTTCCATTAACTCATCCTGAAGTCTTTTAAAAGACCCCAGCGAGTTTGCCTCAACAACCTCCGACGGCAGCCGATTCCATTCACTCACCACCCTCTGAGTGAAAAACTTACCCCGAACATCCCCTCTGTTTTTGCTTCCCTGCACCTTAAATCTGTGTCCTCTCGTAGTGACCATTTCAGCTTGGGGAAATAATCTCTGAGAATCCACCCTATCTATTCCTCTCAACATTTTATAAACCTCTATCAGGTCGCCTCTCAACCTACGTCTCTCCAGTGAGAAGACTCCCAGCTCCCTCAACCTATCCTCATAAGGCATGCCTCTCAGTTCAGGCAGCATCCTTGTAAATCTCCTCTGCACTCTATCAATAGCCTCTGCATCCTTCCTATAGTGAGGCGACCAGAACTGAGCGCAATACTCCAAGTGGGGTCTGACAAGAGTCTTATAGAGCTGCATCATTACCTGCTGACTCCTAAACTTGATTCCTCGATTAATGAAGGCCAGAACACGGTACGCTTTCTTGACCACTTCCTCCACCTGCGAGGCCGATTTAAGAGTCCTATGGACCCGGACCCCGAGATCCTTCTGCTCTACAACACAGCTAAGACCCCTAACCCTTATATTGAACTCCTTCATCCCATTATTCCTGCCAAAATGGACCACTACACATTTATCCGCGTTGAAATCCATCTGCGACTTCTCTGCCCAGTCTGGCATCCTGTCTATGTCCCGCTGCAACTTTTGACATCCCTCCAGACCATCCAGAACACCACCAACCTTTGTATCGTTGGAGGCTCAGATAGTGCAATGGATAGCTATAGATTAGCCAGGAAGGAGGTAAAAAGTGAATTAAGGAGAGCTAAGAGGGGA
>JAGIQG010000017.1:58309637-58424002 GCA_024679065.1 Sphyrna mokarran | reverse complement strand
TGTTCTATGTTCTATGATCCACAAGGCCAAAGCCCCTTGAATCCCATGCCTCTCACCTTCTCCAGAAGTCTTGCATAAGGGACATTATCAAACGCCTTGCTAAAGTCCATGTACACTACGTCCACCGCCCTTCCTTCGTCAATGTATTCAGTCACATTTTCGAAGAACTCAAGTAGGCTTGTAAGGCATGACCTGCCCTTGGTAAAACCGTGCTGACTATTTCTAATCAGTCTAAACTTCCCCAAATGTTCATAAATCTTATCTCTGAGAAGCCTCTCCATCGGCTTACCAACCACTGAAGTCAGACTCACCGGTCGGTAATTTCCTGGACTATCCCTGTTACTTTTCTTAAAGATAGGAACCACATCCGCAATCTTCCAATCCTCCATAACCTCTCCCGTTTCCATGGACGACGCAAGTATCATCACCAGGGGCTCTGCAATCACTTCCCTCACCTCCCACAATAACCTGGGGTACATGCCATCCGGTCCCGGCGACTTGTCTATCTTGATAGAATTTAACAGGTCTAACACATCCTCTTTCCTAACATCCACATACTCAATCTCTTCCATTTGCCTCAAACCTGCAGTACAATCTCCCAGTTCACTTTCCACCGTGAATACTGCGGCAAAGTACTCATTAGGCAGCTCATCCAGAAGTCTTTTGAAAGACCCCAGCGCGCTTGCATCTACCACCTCCAACAGCAGCCGATTCCATTCACTCACCACCCTCTGAGTGAAAAACGTACCCCTAACATCCCCTCTCTATTTGCTTCCCTGCACCTTAAATCTGTGTCCTCTCGTAGTGACCATTTCAGCTTGGGGGAATAGTCTCTGAGAATCCACCCTATCGATTCCTCTCAACATTTTATAAACCTCTATCAGGTCGCCTCTCAACCTACGTCTCCCCAGTGAGAAGAGTCCCAGCTCCCTCAACCTATCTTCATAAGACATGCCTCCCAGTCCAGGCAGCATCCTTGTAAATCTCCTCTGCATTCTCTCAATAGCCTCCATACCCTTCGTATAGTGAGGCGACCAGAACTGAGCACAATACTCCAAGTGGGGTCTGACAAGAGTCTTATAGAGCTGCATCATTATTTCCTGACTGCTAAACTCTATTCCTCGATTAATGAAAGCCAGTACACCATACGCTTTCTTCACCACTCCCTTCACCTGCGAGGCCGATTTAAGAGTCCTACGGGCCCGGGCCCCGAGATCCTTCTGCTCTACAACACAGCTAAGACCCCTACCCCTTATATTGAACTCCTTCATCCCATTACTCCTGCCAAAATGGTCCACTACACATTTGTACGCGTTGAAATCCATCTGCCACTTCTCTGCCCAGTCGGACATCCTGTCTATGTCCCGCTGCAACTTTTGATATCCCTCCAGACCATCCACAACACCACCAACCTTTGTATCATTGGCAAACTTACTAACCCATTCCTCCACTTCCTCATCCAGGTCATTTGTTCTGGGGTCCCAGAACAGATCCCTGGGGCACTCCACTGGTTACCGACCTCCATGCAGAACAAGATCCATCCACAACCACTCTCTGCCTTCTGCGGGAAGCCAGTTCTGGATCCACAAGGCCAAAGCCCCTTGAATCCCATGCCTCTCACCTTCTCCAGAAGCCTTGCATGAGGGACATTATCAAACGCCTTGCTAAAGTCCATGTACACTATGTCCACTGCCCTTCCTTCGTCAATGTGTTCAGTCACATTTTCGAAGAACTCAAGTAGGCTTGTAAGGCATGACCTGCCCTTGACAAAACCGTGCTGCCTATTTCTGATCAGTCTAAACTTCTCCAAATGTTCATAAATCTTATCCCTCAGAAGCCTCTCCATCAGCTTACCAACCACTGACGTCAAACTCACCGGCCTATAATTTCCAGGGTTATCCCTACTATCCATTTTAAACAAAGGTACAACATTAGCATACCATATGCTTTCTTCACAACGTTCTTCACGTGCTCTGCCACCTTCAGAGACTTGTGCACCTGTACCCCCAGGTCCCTGTACGTTTCTATATTCAAAGAAGAGACAATTTTGGACAATATTGTCTAAAGAAGAGACAAAGATTTGCTTTAGAGGCCCAGCAATTTCACCTCGCACCTCCCTAAGCAGCCTGGGATAAATGCCATCAAGCCCCGGAGATTTATCAATTTTAATGCTGCCTAGGAGCTCTAACACTTCCTCCCTCGGTATTGATATTTCCCTCAACTGTTTAGAGTATTGTGTCCAGTTTTGGTCACCTAGTTATAAGAATGATGTAAATAAGATTGAAAGACTTCAGAGAAGGTTCACGAGGATGTTGCCGGGACTTCAGAAGCTGAGTTACAGAGAGAGATTGAATAGGTTCGGGCTTTATTCCCTGGAGCATAGAAGAATGAGGGGAGATTTGATAGAGGTCTATCAGATTTTGGTGGGTATAGACAGAGCGAATGCAGCAGACTTTTTCCACTGAGGCTGGGGGAGAGAAAAACAGAGGGCATGGGTTAAGGGTGAAAGGAGAAAAAATTAAAGGGAATATTATGTGGGGCTTCTTCATGCAAAGAGTGGTGGGAGTGTGGAATGAGCTGCGAGATAAAGTGGTAAATGCGGGGTCACTTTTAATATTTAAGAAAAACTTGGACTGGTGCATGGATGAGAGGGGTGTGGAGGGATATGGTCCAAGTGCAGGTTCATAAGACTAGGCACAAAATGGTTCGGCATCAGCAAGAAGAGCCAAAAAGCCTGTTTCTGAGCTGTAAATGTTCTATGGTTTCTATGGTATGATGGATTGGGCTTTCAGTCCATCACACAAATCAGCCGAATTCAGGGGAATTGCAGGGTAAGTATGCGGTGTTGCAGGGATATGGCCTGGGTGGGTTGCCGTTGGTACAGGTTCAATGGCCTGAACGGCCTCTTTTTGCACTGTAGGGATCCTATGAGTCGACGATTGTATGATTTTGAATGAATGGATCAACACTGGGTAATAATTAAAATGTCATGATGTGAAGATGCTGGCGTTGGACTGGGTAAACACAGTAAGAAGTCTCACAACACCAGCTTAAAGTCCAACCACTTTATTATCAAATAACTGCTTGGACTTTAACCTGGTGTTGTGAGACTTCTTACAGTAATAATTACAAATTATGAAAACATTCTTACTGAATGGAATGCCCAGATTGATGGTAATAATGATATGAGTGCCCTAAACCAATTAATTATTGAGACAAATGATGATTTCGAAGTGAAGCTGATCAAATAATATTAAAGCAAATCTGTGTCATTCATAGCAGAAGGCAAATATTTAATTTTTTGTCATAATCATCGAAGGACAGAGAACGACTTGTTAATTCTTTTCGATCGAGGCTTCAGATCTAATGCCATGTAATTAGAAAATAATCTGTGTAAATCTTCGTAATCCAACTCTGATTCACTACTTGTGAATGAATCAGAGAAATATCCAGGAAAGATGAAATTACACTTCAGTTTAAATTTTATTTAATAGTGTCACAAGTATTGTGTTGTGGCACGGTGACACAATCGTTGGCACTGCTACCTCATAACTGTAGGGATCTGGGTTTGATTCCAGCCTCGGGGACTGTCTGTGTGGAATCTGCACGTTCTCACTGCGTCTCTGTAGGTTTTCTCCGGTGCTCTAATTTGCTTCCACATTCCAAAAGATATGTACAGGTTAGGTGTATTGAACAAACTAAATTCTCCTTTGGTGTCAAAGATGTGCAATTTCGGTAGATTGCCTGTGCGAAATTGCCCCTTCGTGTCCAGGGATATGCAAAATTAGAATGGTTAGCTCTGTTAAATTGGCTTTTAATGTCCAGGGATGTCCAGGTTCAAAGAACTGGCCAAGATAAATGAGCCTTCAGTATCAGGGGTCCAGCAGGACAAATACAGGGGGTACCGGCGATCGAGCTTAGATGTGGTTGTTGTTGGTAAAGGCTCAATTGGCTGAATGGCCTTCTCCTGCACTGCAGTAATTCTATGATTATTTGATTAATTCAGCATTCAAATTAAAACCCCAGTACTTGGGATGGCTCCTGCCCTGTCACAGACCACAAGAAACTGTAAAAGGTCGTGAATGAAGCCCACACCATCACACGAACCAGCCTTCAATCCATTGACTTTCTCTAAACTTCTACTTCCTTGACAAAGCAGCCAGCAAAATCAAGGACTTCAGACATTCTCTCTTCCTTCCACCTTCTTCGATCGGGAAAAAAGCTATGAAAATTTAAGGTCACGTACCAAACGACTCAAGAAGTCATTCGGGACATTTAAAGTGAAGTCAACATTTAAAGTGTCACAAGGAGGCTAACATTAACACTACAATGAAATTCCTGCGAAAAACCCCAAGTCTCCACACTCCAGTGCCTGTTCGTGTACACTGAGGGAGAAATTCGCATGGCCAATGCACCCAACCAAAACGTCTTTTGGATTATGGGAGGAAACTATAGCGCTGGACTTGACTGAAGTTGCTGAAATCAGATCATAGATCAATATTCAAAAAAGAGGAAGTAACATTGAAAAGGGAATATATTCAGGGGTCTGCGCCAAAGCAGGTGGAGAAGATTAATAAGATAATTATTACAAAGAACTCACATCAATATATTGGGTCGCATTGTTTGCGATTTCTAATGTCGTTTACACTCAAAGGGTATCAGTTCAATATAAATAAAAGTGATTGGGAGCGCGGAGGTTTGCTCGCAAATAGAGAAGGATTGTAGACAGTGTAAGAGGGAGGATAGACCGGTAATGGAGAAGGGGAGCACTCCGACTGAAAGTTTGAGATGTGTCTAGTTTAACGCCAGGAGTGTAGTGAATACGATGAATGAACTTAGAGCGTGCATCACTACTTGGAATTGTGATGTGGTGGCCATTACAGAGACGTGGATGTGTCAGGAACAGGACTGGATACTTCAGCTACTGGGTTACAGATGTTTAAGGAGGGACACGGAAGGAAGGAAAAGAGGTGGAGAACTGGCACTATTGACCAGGGATAGTGTCACGGCTGTAGAGAAGGTGGACGCCGTGGAGGGACTGTCTACGTACTCTCTGTGGGTGGAACTATGGAACAAGAAGGGGATCTATAACTTTTTTCTATAAGTCACCCAATAATGTCAGGAATGTTGAGGAGCAGATAGGGAAACGGATCCTGGAGAGGTATAATAATAACAGAGTTGACGTGATGGGAGAGTTTTATTTCCCAAACATCGATTGGGATATCCCTAGGGTAAGATGTTTGGGTGGAGAGTTGTTTGTTAGGTGTGTTCAGGAGAGTTCCCTGACACAGTATGTGGATAAGCTTACAAGGGAAGAGGCTGTACTGGATCTGGTATTGGCTAATGAACCTAGACCGGTGTCAGATCTCTCAGTGGGACACCATTTTGGGGATAATGACCATAACTTTATCTCCTTTACACTAGCATTGGAAAGAGAAAGGATCAGCTAAGCTGGAAAAGTGAACATCTTATCTGGAGTAAGAGGAAATATGAAGCCACCAGGCAAAAAACCAGACGAGTAAATTGGAAGGAGGTATTCACGGGGAAAAGTACCAAAGTGAGGTCGCAGATTTTCAACGAATGTTTGTTTGGAATTCTGCACGACAACGTTCCGATGAGACAGGGAGACTTTGGTAGGTTACAGGAACCGTGGTGCATGGAAGTTGTAATGAATCTAGTTGAAAAGAAAAGAAAACTGTACAATAGGTTCAGAGAACTGGACGATGTTAGTGATTTAGAGGAGCATATGGCTTGTAGGAAGGAACTTAAAAAGGAAATTAGGAGAGCCAGAAGAGGTCAAGAGAAGACCTTGGCAGGTAAGATGAAAGAGAACCCTAAGGTACTCTACAAATATGTGAACCGATCGCTGGGGAGTGTGTCAGTATGTACAATGATCATTGCAAATTGTGTCAGTATTTACAGTGATCACCGCGGAGTGTGTCAGCACTTACAGTGAACATGGGGGTATGTGTCAGCATTTATCGTGATCATTGGGGAGTGTGACAGTATTTACAGTGATCATTGGGGTGTGTGTCAGTGTTTACAGTGATCACTGGGGAATGTGCCAGTATTTACAGAGATCATTTGGGTGGGTCGGTGCTTACAGACATCATTGGGGAACCTTTCATTATTTATCTGAACCAGAGGGGGACTAATATCTTGGGGGGAAAATTTGCTAAGGCTATGATGGGGGCGTTAAACTGATTAGAAGTGAATGGTTTGTTTAGAGGGGGCATGCTTTTTATTTTGGTCGTCACAACATCCGATTCCGATGGCCTGTTCTGTGCTGTATTGTTCTATGTTCAATGTTCTATGTTTCGACAGTGAAAACACTTGGATGGGGTCGTAATTTACGTGATCCATTGGGGGTGTGAAATATTTACAGTGATCACATTGGGAGGGTACATCTTACAGTCGATCATTGTGAAAGTGTGCCCGTATTTACTGTGAGCTCTGTGAAAGCATCAGTATTTACAGGGAACTTTGGGGAGTGTTTCAGTATTTACAGTTATCATTGAGGAATGGGCCAATATTTACAATTATCATTGGGGAGTGCGTCAGTATTTACAGTGATCAATGGGGAGAATGTTAGTATTTACAGTGATCACTGGGGAGTGTATTTAAAGTAATCATTGGGGTGTGTATCAGTATTTAAAGCAATGTTCTGACACACTACCCATTGATTAATGTAAATACTGGCACATTCCTCATGAGCACTGTAAACACTGGGACTCCTCAAAGTTCACTCTAAGTACTGACAGAATGCCCAGTCATCACTATAAATACTGACAACACTCCCAAATGAGCACTGTAAATAAGGAGACACCATAAGACACCACTGTAAATACTGATACAATCGCCAATGATCACTGTAAATGCGACACACTCCCCAATGATCACTGTAAATAAGCACATAAGAAATAGGAGCAGAGTTTGCCATCTCGCCCTTCGAGCCTGTCCCACCATTCAATAAGATCATGGCTGATTTGAAGTGGATCAGTTCTGTTTTCCCACTTTCTCCCCTTAACTCTTAATTCTCCTGTCTGTCAGAAACCTATCTACCCGTGACTTAAATATATTCAGCGAGGTGGCTTCCACCACTTCAACGTGCACAGAATTCCAGAGATTCACCACTCTTTGAGTGAAGAAGTTGCTCCTCAACTCTGTTCGAAATTGCCCCTCCCCCTTACTTTGTTGCTCTGCCCTCGAGTCTTATTGTCCTTTCTAAGCGGGAAGAATCTCTCTACTCTACCCTATCAATCATCTTCATTATGTTATATGTCTCTATAAGATCCTCGCTCAGCCTTCTAAACTCCAACGAGTTTCGTGAACACTGGGGAGTGTGACAGTATTTACAGTGATCACTGGGGAGTGTGACAGTATTTACAGTGATCATTGGGGAGTGTGTCAGTGTTTACAGTGATCACTGGGGAATATGTCAGTAAAAAGAACAAAGAACAAAGGGCAACACAGCACGGGAAACAGGCCCTTCGGCCCAACGAGCCCACGCCGCTGTCCTAACGTCCTAATGACATATCCTTGTCTTTAGGCTACGCCTATTGTTGAAGATTCCCATATAGGGACCAATATAGAGCATAGAACATAGAACATAGAACATTACAGCACAGAACAGGCCCTTCGGCCTTCGATGTTGCGCCGACCAATATAAAAGCAATGCCCCTCCAAACTAAACCATTCCCTTCTCTTCCATATACTTATCAACTAACCTCTTAAACGCCACCAAACTTGGCGCATCTACACTGCTGCAGGCAGGGCATTCCACTCCCGAACCACCCTTTGGGTAAAGAACCTACCTCTGATATCCGTCCTATAACTATCACCCCTTAATTTAAAGCAGTGTCCCCTCGTGCTAGCTTTTTCCATCCTAGGAAAAAGGCTATCCCTGTCCACCCTATCTAAACCTCTAATCATCTTATATGTTTCGATCAGGTCCCCTCTTAGCCTCCTCCTTTCTAACGAAAACGACCTCAAATCCCTCAGCCTCTCCTCATAAGACCTGCCCTCCATACCAGGCAACATCCTGGTAAACCTCCTCTGTACCCTCTCCAATGTCTCCACATCTTTCTTATAATGTGGGGACCAGAACTGCACACAATACTCCATGTGCGGCCGCACAAGCGTTTTGTACAGTTGCAACATGACGTTGCGGCTCCGAAATTCAATCCCTCTACCAATAAAAGCCAAGACTCCATATGCCTTCCTAACAACCTTCTCGACCTGCCTGCCTACTTTCAGGGATCTATGCACATACACACCAAGATCCCTCTGTTCATCTAGACTACTAAGAATCCTACCATTTGCCCTATACTCTACACATTCATTATTTCTGCCATAGTGCATTACCTCACACTTTTCCACATTAAACTCCATTTGCCACCTCTCGGCCCAGCTCTGCAACTTGTCCAAGTCCCTCTGCAAACTATAACACCCCTCTTCACTATCTACCACTCCACCGACTTAGTGTCATCTGCAAATTTACTAATCCATCCTTCAATACCCTCATCCAGATCATTTATAAAAATTACAAACAGCAGGGCCCCAAAACAGACCCCTGAGGTACACCACTTGTCACCGAACTCCAAGATGAATATCTCCCATCAACCACCACGCTCTGTCTTCTATCTGCTAGCCAATTCCTAACCCAATTAGCTAAATCACCCTCTATCCCATACATCTGCATTTTCTCCAGAAGTCTTCCATGGGCCACCTTATCAAACGCCTTACTAAAGTCCATATATACCACATCAACCGCCTTACCCCCATCCCCCTCCTTAGTCACTTTTTCAAAAAACTCAATGAGGTTAGTAAGGCACGACCTACCCTTCACAAAATCATGCTGACTATCTCCAATCAATTCATTACTCTCTAAATAAGTATAAATCCTATCACTAATTATTCTCTCCAACACTTTGCCCACCACAGAAGTAAGACTCACTGACCTATAATTCCCTGGAAGGTCTCTCTTCCCCTTCTTGAACAACGGGACCACATTCGCTATCCTCCATTCCTCCGGAACCACACCCGTAACCAACGACAACCTGAAGATCAGAGCCGGAGGCTCTGCAATCTCCTCTCTTGCCTCCCAGAGAATCCTAGGGTAAATCCTGTCCGGCCCAGGGGACTTATCCAACTTCAAATCCTCGAGAATATCTAGCACATCCTCCCTATCTACTTCGATACCTTCCAGTTTGCTACCCTGTACCTCAGTGTTCTCCATATCTACATTTACATCACCCTGCGTGAATACCGAAGAGAAATATTTATTCAGTGCCTCTCCAATCTCCTCAGGCTCCACGCATAACTTCCCACTGCTGTCTATGACTGGCCCTAATCTTGCCCTAACCAATCTTCTATTCTTAACATATCTAAAGAAAGCTTTAGGATTCTCCCTAATCCTATCAGCCAAAGTCTTCTCATGTCCTCTCTTAGGTCTCCTCAATTCACTCTTTAGCTCCCTCCTGGCTAATCTATAGCTATCCATTGCATTAACCGAGCCTTCTTGTTACCCAATCAGCCTAACAGCACATTTTTGGGATGTGGGAGGAAACCGGAGCTTCCGGAGGAAACCCACGCAACCACGGGGAGAACACGCAAACTCCCGCGGACACAGGCCCAAATCCATGTGTCATAACAGCAACAGCGATAGCCTCTGAGCTGTCATGTTGCCCATCAGATGGTCCAGTTTAAGCATACACTGACGACGTGAAGCACTAGGCAACTCCTGAAGCAACCTCCAAGAGCAGCTCTCGCACGACATGCCGCATGCATGGCCCTTGTTGGTCAACAAGGTGGACCGAATTGCCTGCGGAAACAAATAAGACTTAATTAAACATGCTAAAAAAAACTAAGACATTCCCGAGACAAAACTAAAGATAGTCTACTACGATTTGGTCCTCCTGATATTCAAACAGTCCTGCTATATCCCTCTATCTGCAGACCGCTCATGTGGCTGTCCAAGAGACCCTTAAACAACCCTAGCGTGCCTGCTCCCATCACTTTATTCGGCAGTGCATTCCACACTCCCACTACCCTTTGTGTGAAAAACTGGCCTCTAATATTGGTCTTATACATAGCCCCCCTCACCCTGAGCCCGTGACCCCTCGTTCTATCCATTTCTAATGGTGGAAAAAGCTTACCACCATTTACTCTATCTATACCCCTCATAATCTTGCATACCTCTAAAAGATCCCCTCTCAGCCGACGTCTTTCAAGGGAAAACAACCCCAGTGTTTTCAATCTTTCAAAGAGATCACTGTAAATACTGACGCACTCCCCAATGATAATTGTAAATATTGGCCCATTCCTCAATGATTACTGTAAATTCTGAAACACTCCCCAAAGTTCCCTCTAAATACTGATGCATTTCACAGAGCTCACAGTAAATACGGGCACGCTTTCCCAATGATCATTGTAAATACTGTTACACTCCCCAATGATCACTGTAAACATTTCACACTCCCCAATGATCACTGTAAATACTGACACTACCCAATAATCACTGTAAATATTGAGCCACTCCCCAGTGTAATTTGCTTTTCCACTCATCTTCGTGTCATCAGCAAATTTCGTTACCCTACACTCAGCCCCCTCTTCCAGATCACCTAGGCAAATGGTAAACAGTTAAGGCCCCAGCACCTGTGGCCCTCCACTCATCATCAACTGCCAAGCAGATCAGCATACATTGATTCCAACTCTCTGCTTCATATTAGACATGATGTAGAGATGCCGGCGTTGGACTGGGGTAAACTCAGTAAAGATTTACAACACCAATTTTAAATCCAACCAGTTTATTTGATAGTAAATTCACGAGCTTTCGACTCTATAGCCTTCGTCAGGCAAATGCGGTGTTCTGGTCTGCAATAGCACTCATATCAACACAGACAGTCACAGATTGCTGATTAGAAGTCCCAAGTCATAGTTCATGTAGGGACACATGATATAGGAAGGTCGAGGGAAGGGGATATTAAACAGAAATTTATGGAGTTGGGGTGGAAGCTTAGGGCCAAAACTGGCAGAGTGGTTATCTCTGGACTCTTGCCTGTGCCAAGGGATAGTTTGGAGAAGAATAGAGAGAAGGAATGTTTGAACTCGTGGCTGCGGGGATGGTGCAGGAGGGAGGGGTTCAGGTTCCTGAACAATTGGGACTCATTCTGGGATAGGTGGGACCTCGACAAGAGAGATGGTCTACACCTGAACCAGAGGGGAACTAATATCTTGGGTGGAAGATTTGCTAAGGCTATGCAGGAGGCTTTAAACTGATTCGGTGGGGGGGGATGGGATCCTAAATAGTTGGGGTCTAAGAGGGATGAGAGTAAGGGGATCATAGAGGAAAGCCGTAAAACACAGCAGCATACGGGTGGGGTAGGGCATGGTTTGAAATGACTATACTTTAATGCAAGGAGTATTCGCAATAAGGGGGAGGAACTTGCAGCTTGGACCAGTACCTGGAACTTCGATGTTGTGGCCATTTCAGAGACTTGGGTAGAGCAGGGACAAGAATGGATGTTGCAGGTTCCAGGGTTCAAATGCTTTAGTCGGAGTAGAGAAGGAGTTAGAAGGGGGGGAGGAGTGGCATTATTAGTCAAAGACTGTATCACAGTGACAGAGAGAAGTTTGATGAGGACTTGTCTGTTGAGGTAGTATGGGCTGAGATTAGAAACAGGAAAGGAGAGGTCACCCTGTTGGGAGTCTTTTATAGACCTCCTAAAAGTTCTAGAGAGGTAGAGGAAAGGATTGCCAAGTCAATTCTGGTCAGGAGTGAAAGTAATAGGGTAATTGTTATGGGGGACTTTAACTTTACTAATATTGATTGGAATAGCTATAGCTCTAGCTCGTTAGAGGGGTCAATTTTCGTACAAAGTGTGCAGGAAGGTTATTTGACTCAGTATGTAGATAGGCCAACTAGAGGTGAGGCTACATTGGATTTGGTGCTGGGCAATGAGCCAGACTAGGTGTTAGGCTTGGAAGTTAGTGAACATTTTGGTGATAGTGACCACAATTCGGTTACGTTCACCTTAGTGATGGATAGGGATAGGCATGAAGCTGGGGGCAGTAGTTATAGCTGGGGGAAGGGTAATTATGAGGCCATCAGGAGAGAATTAGGGTGCATAGATTGGACTAGGAAACTACAGGGACTGGGAACATCTGGAATGTGGAGCTTATTCAAGGAGCAGCTGCTGCGAGTCCTTGATAAGTATGTCCCTGTCAGGCAAGGAGGAAATGGTCGAGTAAGAGAACCTTGGTGTACGAAAAAAGTTGATTTGCTGGTTAAAAGGAAAAAGGAGGCTTATGTCAGGATGAGGATTGAAGGCTCGGTTAGTGCAATGGATAGCTATAGATTAGCCAGGAGGGAGCTAAAGAGTGAATTGAGAAGAGCGAAGAGAGGACACGAGAAGACATTGGCTGATAGGATTAGGGAGAATCCTAAAGCTTTCTTTAGATATGTTAAGAATAGAAGATTGGTTAGGGCAAGATTAGGCCCAGTCATAGAGAGCAGTGGGAAGTTGTGCATGGAGCCTGAGGAGATTGGAGAGGAACTGAATAAATATTTTTCTTTGGTATTCACGCAGGGTGATGTAAATGTAGTTATGGAGAACACTGAGGTACAGGGTAGCAAACTGGAAGGTATCGAAGTAGAAAGGGAGGATGTGCTAGATATTCTCGAGGGTTTGAAGTTGGATAAGTCCCCTGGGCCGGACGGGATTTACCCTAGGATTCTCTGGGAGGCAAGAGAGGAGATTGCAGAGTCTCTGGCTCTGATCTTCAGGTCGTCGTTGGTTACGGGTGTGGTTCCGGAGGACTGGAGGATAGCGAATGTGGTCCCATTGTTCAAGAAGGGGAAGAGAGACCTTCCAGGGAATTATAGGCCAGTGAGTCTTACTTCTGTTGTGGGCAAAGTATTGGAGAGAATTATTAGGGATAGGATTTATAGTTATTTAGAGAGAAATGAATTGATTGGGGATAGTCAGCATGGTTTTGTGAAGGGTAGGTCGTGCCTTACTAACCTCATTGAGTTTTTTGAAAAAGTGACTAAAGAGGTGGATGGGGGTAAGGCGGTTGATGTGGTATATATGGACTTTAGTAAGGCGTTTGATAAGGTGGCCCATGGAAGACTTCTGCAGAAAATGCAGATGTATGGGATAGAGGGTGATTTAGCTAATTGGGTTAGGAATTGGCTAGCAGATAGAAGACAGAGGGTGGTGGTTGATGGGAGATATTCATCTTGGAGTTCGGTGACAAGTGGTGCACCTCAGGGGTCTGTTTTGGGGCCCCTGCTGTTTGTAATTTTTATAAATGATCTGGATGAGGGTATTGAAGGATGGATTAGTAAATTTGCAGATGACACTAAAGTCGGTGGAGTGGTAGATAGTGAAGAGGGGTGTTATAGTTTGCAGAGGGACTTGGAGAAGTTGCAGAGCTGGGCCGAGAGGTGGCAAATGGAGTTTAATGTGGAAAAGTGTGAGGTAATGCACTATGGCAGAAATAATAAATGTGTAGAGTATAGGGCTAATGGTAGGATTCTTAGTAGTCTTGATGAACAGAGGGATCTTGGTGTGTATGTGCATAGATCCCTGAAAGTAGGCAGTCAAGTCGAGAAGGTTGTTAAGAAGGCATATGGAGTCTTGGCTTTTATTGGTAGGGGGATTGAATTTCGGAGCCGCAACGTCATGTTGCAACTGTACAAAACTCTAGTGCGGCCGCACTTGGAGTATTGTGTGCAGTTCTGGTCCCCACATTATAAGAAAGATGTGGAGGCATTGGAGAGGGTACAGAGGAGGTTTACCAGGATGTTGCCTGGTATGGAGGGCAGGTCCTATGAAGAGAGGCTGAAGGATTTGAGGTTGTTTTCGTTAGAAAGGAGGCGGCTAAGAGGGGATCTTATTGAAGCATATAAGATGATTAGAGGTTTAGATAGGGTGGACAGTGATAGCCTTTTTCCTAGGATGGAGAAAGCTAGCACGAGGGACACAGCTTTAAATTAAGGGGTGATAGTTATAGGACGGATATCAGAGGTAGGTTCTTTACCCAAAGGGTGGTTCGGGAGTGGAATGCCCTGCCTGCAGCAGTTGTAGATGCGCCAAGTTTGGTGGCGTTTAAGAGGTTAGTTGATAAGTATACGGAAGAGAAGGGAATGGGTTAGCTTGGAGGGACATTGCTTTTTATATTGGTCGGCGCAAAATCGACGGCCGAAGGGCCTGTTCTGTGCTGTAATGTTCTATGTTGTAGAATGCGAATCCTTACATCTAACCTGCTATTCAAGTGTTAAAGTTGTAAACAATGTGTGTGAAGAGAATCCTGAGCATTGGTTAGATAATTGTGTATTTTTTCCAGACAGCACAGTAAGTGAGGTTTTTTGCTAACCCAGGCAAGTTACGGGAGTTAGAGATAGTGTGTCATCAAGCCAATCACCAGGCAAAACAGTTCCCTTCCTGTGGGCGAACACTTCAGCAGTCATGAGCATTCGGCCTCTGACCTTCTGGTAAATGTTCTTCAAGGGGGTCTTCTTGACACACGGCAGCGCAGAATTGCTGAGCAGAGACCGATAGCCAAGTTCCGCACACATGAGGATGCTCTTAATAGGGATCTTGGCTTCATGACACATTATCTGTAACCCCCGTAACTTGCCTGGGTTAGCAAAAAACCTCACTTACTGTGCTGTCTGGAGAAAGTACACAATTCTCAAACCAATGCTCAGGATTCCCTTCACACACATTGTTAGCCACTTTAACATTTGAATAGCAGGTTAGATGTAAGGATTCGCATTCTAATCAGCAATCTGTGACTGTCTGTGTTGATATGACTGCTATTGCAGACCAGAAGACTGCATTGCCTGACGAAGGCTATAGAGTCGAAAGCTCACAAATTTACTATCAAATAAATTGGTTGGATTTAAAATTGGTGTTGTAAAATTTTACTCATATTAGACAACCAATCCTCTTCCATACGAACATCTTACCCCAAGTTCCGTGCACGCTAACCTTCTGTAGTAACCTGTTGTGAGGCACCTTATCAAACGTCTTTTGGAAATCTAAAAGCACCACATCCATCGGTTCTCTTCTGTCAACCACACTAGTCACATCCTCATAGAAATCCAATAAATTCATCAAACACGACTTCCCCTTAATGACTCCGTTCTGCGTCTGCTTGATCAAACCATTCTTTTCTAGATGCCTCGCTATTTCTTCTTTGATCACGGATCCTAGCATTTTTCCAACGACAGGCATTAAACTAACTGGCCTATAATTCCCTGCCTTTTGTCAGGGAATTCCCTTACCTTTTTTAAACAGCAGCGTAACATAGCTGTTTTCCAATCTTCTGGCACTTCACAAAAGTCCAGCGAATTTTGATAAATAATTACTAAGGCATCCGCTATCACCTCAGCCATTTCTTTCAGAACCCTGGGATGCATTCCATCCAGTCCCGGGGACTTGTCTACCTTCAGCCCCGTTAGTCTATCAAGTAGTATACAGTAAAATAATTAAGCACCTCATTTCCTAGCATTCTTCTATCTTTAATATCCAGCAAACTATCGATGCCCTCCTCCGTGAAGACCGCCACAAAAAACTTGTTTAAAGCCTCATTCATTTCCTCATCACCCACCTCTAAATCCCCCTCGTCCTCTAAGAATCCAACTTCACTCTAGCCAGTTTCTTCTACTTTACATATTTGTAAAAACTTTTCGTGTCTTTTTTTTAATATTTAACATAGAACAATACAGCACAGAACAGGCCCTTCGGCCTTCGATGTTGTGCCGACCAAAATAAAAAGCAATGCCCCTCCAAACTAAACCATTCCCTTCTCTTCCATATACTTATCAATTAACCTCTTAAACGCCACCAAACTTGGCGCATCTACAACAGCTGCAGGCAGGGCATTCCACTCCCTAATCACTCTTTGAGTAAAGAACCTACCTCTGATATCCGTCCTATAACTCATACCCCTTAATTTAAAGCTGTGTCCCCTCGTGCTAGCTTTCTCCATCCTAGGAAAAAGGCTATCACTGTCCACCCTATCTAAACCTCTAATCATCTTATATGCTTCAATAAGATCCCCTCTTAGCCGCCTCCTTTCTAACGAAAACAACCTCAAATCCTTCAACCTCTCTTCATAGGACCTGCCCTCCATACCAGGCAACATCCTAGTAAACCTCCTCTGTACCCTCTCCAATGCCTCCACATCTTTCTTATAATGTGGCGACCAGAACTGCACACAATACTCCAAGTGCGGCCGCACTAGAGTTTTGTACAGCTGCAACATGATGCTGCGGCTCCTAAATTCAATCCCCCTACCAATAAAAGCTAAGACTCCATAAGCCTTCTTAACAACTTTATCCACTTGACTGCCTACTTTCAGGGATGGTTTGGCTTCATACTCTATCTTTCCTTTCCTTATCACCTTCTTAGTCATTCTTTGTTGTTTTTAAATCTGTCCCAATCTTCTAATCGCTCACCATTTTTAGCCACTCTGAACGCATCAGCTTTAAATTTAATACTCTCCTTTATTTCTTTGATAACCACGGCTGGTTATCCCTTTTCTTACACCCTTGTTTACCATCGGAATATATTTCTGCTGAGTACCGATAAAAATCTCTTTAAAAATCCTCTATTGTTCCTTGTCTGTCCTACCAACCAATCTGCGCCCCCAATCTACATTCGCCAATTAGAACATAGAACATAGAACATTACAGCGCAGTACAGGCCCTAGGGCCCTCGATGTTGCATCGACCAGTAGAGCCATCTAATGACTATCTAACATAAACTATTCCAAAGTTATCCCTATGCCTATCTACTGACCATTTGAATGCCCTTAAAGTTGGCAAGTCCACAACTGCTGCAGGCATGGCATTCCACGCCCTTACTACCCTCTGAGTAAATAATCTGCCTCTGACATCCATCTCATAAAGACCACCCCTTATTTAAAGCTTTGTCCTCTTGTGTTAGACATCACCATCTGAGGAAAAATGCTCTCACTGTCCACCCTATCTAACCCTCTGATCATCTTATATGCCTCAATTAGGTCACTTCTTAACCTTCTTCTCTCATAAAAATAACCTCAAGTCCCTCAGCCTTTCCTCATAAGACTTTCCCACCATACCAGGCAACATCCTGATAAACCTCCTCTGCACCCTTTCCAATGCCTCCACATTTTTCTTATAATGTGGCGACCAGAATTGTACACAATACTCCAAGTGCAGCCGCACCAGAGTTATGTACAGTTGCAACATGAGCTCACAGCTCCGAAATTCAATCCCTCTACCAATTAAAGCTAACACACAGTACAGCTTCTGAACAACCTTATCAACCTGGGTACCAACTTTCAGGGAGCTATGCACCTGTACACCGAGATCTCTCTGCTCTTCGACACTACTAAGAGTCCTTCCATTAGCCCTATATTCTATACTCCAGTTACTCTTACCAAAGTGAATCACCTCACACTTTTCCGTATTAAACTCCATTCGCCACCTCTCGGCCTAACTCTGCAGCGTATCTATGTCCCTCTGCAAATGGTAACATCCATCTGACTTTGTGTCGTCAGCAAATTTATTAACCCATCCATAGAACTTAGAACATAGAACATAGAACATTACAGCACAGAACAGGCCCTTCGGCCTTCGATGTTGCGCCGACCAATATAAAAAGCAATGCCCCTCCAAACTAAACCATTCCCTTCTCTTCCATATACTTATCAACTAACCTCTTAAACGCCACCAAACTTGGCGCATCTACAACCGCTGCAGGCAGGGCATTCCACTCCCGAACCACCCTTTGGGTAAAGAACCTGCCTCTGATATCCGTCCTATAACTATCACCCCTTAATTTAAAGCTGTGTCCCCTCGTGCTAGCTTTTTCCATCCTAGGAAAAAGGCTATCACTGTCCACCCTATCTAAACCTCTAATCATCTTATATGTTTCGATCAGGTCCCCTCTTAGCCGCCTCCTTTCTAACGAAAACAACCTCAAATCCCTCAGCCTCTCCTCATAAGACCTGCCCTCCATACCAGGCAACATCCTGGTAAACCTCCTCTGTACCCTCTCCAATGCCTCCACATCTTTCTTATAATGTGGGGACCAGAACTGCACACAATACTCCAAGTACGGCCGCACTAGAGTTTTGTACAGTTGCAACATGACGTTGCGGCTCCGAAATTCAATCCCTCTACCAATAAAAGCCAAGACTCCATATGCCTTCCTAACAACCTTCTCGACCTGACTGCCTACTTTCAGGGATCTATGCACATACACACCAAGATCCCTCTGTTCATCTAGACTACTAAGAATCCTACCATTTGCCCTATACTCTACACATTTATTATTTCTGCCATAGTGCATTACCTCACACTTTTCCACATTAAACTCCATTTGCCACCTCTCGGCCCAGCTCTGCAACTTGTCCAAGTCCCTCTGCAAACTATAACACCCCTCTTCACTATCTACCACTCCACCGACTTTAGTGTCATCTGCAAATTTACTAATCCATCCTTCAATACCCTCATCCAGATCATTTATAAAAATTACAAACAGCAGGGGCCCCAAAACAGACCCCTGAGGTACACCACTTGTCACCGAAAACACTTGTAATCCTTCTACACACTCTCAATTCCGCTCTCATCCTATCAAACAGAGGACAGAGGTTCGGTACCCTACTTTCTTATCCTCCATCTGCATCAGAGCTTCAACCATACTATGACCATTCATCCCAAAAGGATCCCTCACAAGATGATCCCTAATTCTACCTGCCTAGTTACACAGTACCAGATCTAAGATAGCTCGCTCACTCATAATTTCCCTTACATACGGTTCAAGGAAACTATCCTGATAGCATTCCAAGAACCCTTCCTCAAAGACCACGGTGCCCAACCCTATAATTATCACTATTTCGTTCTTGCACGCATCAATTATTTGATTATTTAAAGCCTGCCCCACCTCAAAGTTATTATTTGGGGGCCTATAGACCACAACCACCAGCGTCTTGCTCCCCTTACTATTCCTTATCTCCATCCACAATGATTCCACGTTTTGCTCTTTGGAGCCTATATCTTCTCTTTCTACGGCCCTGATGTTATCCTTAATTCACTCCACCCCCTTCTCTTCTCCCGTCTATCCTTCCTAAACACCTGATATCAGTATCAGTTATTCAGTTCCCAGTCCCTGTCCCCCTGCAAACTCTTTTCCGTAATGGCCACGAGATCATATCCATTTGTGCTGATTTGTGATATCAGCTCATTCACATTGTTTCGAATGCTTCGTGCATTCAGGTAAAGTGCGGCCGCACTTGGAGTATTGTGTGCAGTTCTGGTCGCCACATTATAAGAAAGATGTGGAGGCATTGGAGAGGGTACAGAGGAGGTTTACCAGGATGTTGCCTGGTATGGAGGGCAGGTCCTATGAAGAGAGGTTGAAGGATTTGAGGTTGTTTTCGTTAGAAAGGAGGCGGCTAAGAGGGGATCTTATTGAAGCATATAAGATGATTAGAGGTTTAGATAGGGTGGACAGTGATAGCCTTTTTCCTAGGATGGAGAAAGCTAGCACGAGGGGACACAGCTTTAAATTAAGGGGTATGAGTTATAGGACGGATATCAGAGGTAGGTTCTTTACTCAAAGAGTGATTAGGGAGTGGAATGCCCTGCCTGCAGCTGTTGTAGATGCGCCAAGTTTGGTGGCGTTTAAGAGGTTAATTGATAAGTATATGGAAGAGAAGGGAATGGTTTAGTTTGGAGGGGCATTGCTTATTATTTTGGTCGGCACAACATCGAAGGCCGAAGGGCCTGTTCTTTGCTGTAATGTTCTATAACTGTCTAAAGTGTCTTTATACCAGCCCTTTGTCTGGACCTTATTTGTAGAAACGTTACTAACTCTCTCATGTCCCCTACTCCTTTAATTAGCGAAACTTCCTCAACATTTACCTGTATATGTACCCTATCATTTAGTTTAGATTTTGTAATTCCCGCCATCCCTACACCCTCCTGCCCTCCCCCAATTCATTTAAAGCCCTATCTACAGTCCTAGTTATACGATTCGCCCGGACTCTGGTCCCGGCACAAAG
Source organism: Sphyrna mokarran (assembly GCA_024679065.1). Taxonomy (NCBI): domain Eukaryota; kingdom Metazoa; phylum Chordata; class Chondrichthyes; order Carcharhiniformes; family Carcharhinidae; genus Sphyrna; species Sphyrna mokarran. Next base: position 58,403,938 of record JAGIQG010000017.1, on the reverse strand, counting down.
ACTATGCCATCTGAACAGGTCCCATCTGCCCCAATACTATGGCCAATGCCACATAAATTCAAACCCATTCCTCCCACACCCATCCTTGAGCCATTCATTCATCTCCTTCATCCTATTTATCCTTTGCCAGTTTGCACGTGGTTCTGGTAGTAATCCAGAGATAGCCACCTTGTCAGTTCTGCTTTTTAATTTGATCCCCAGGTTATCATATTCCCTCTGCAAATCCTTGGTCCCTACTTTGCCTATGTCGTTGGCACCTGCATGAACAGCAACGACCGGATTCTCACCCGCCCACTGCAGGTTCCTCTGCAGCCCTGATGAGACATTCTGGACCCAAGCACCAGGCAGACAATACTGACAGACTTCCCAGTGATTCACTGTAAAAACTGGCACATTCCCCAATGATCAATCTAAATAATGACACACCCCCTAAAGTGTTTACACTGATCACTGGGAAGTGTGTCAGTACTTACAGTGAACTTTGGGGAGCCTCAATATTTACATTGATCAGTGGGGAGTGGGTCAGTATTTACAGTGATCATTGGATGTGTGTCAGTAATTAAAGTTAACATTGGGGATCGTTTCTGTGTTGACAGTGAGGTGTTATTAATGTTGTTCGTCCATCATCATCGATGAGGACCTCGACACAATTAGTCATTTTGAGGCTGGTTTTAGTGTGTCCGAAGATGACCCATCAGACCAATTTGGGCATGTAATATCTTGGCACATATTGGACAGACTTGTGTAGACCCTATAGTTGTCGCGTTGGTGGATCTGGACTTGCGCAGCTCCCGCTTAAGTTGTGCTTAAGCAATACACCTTGCTTCGTGATTTTGACAGTCTTTGTGGATGAGGCAGTGCCAGGCAGGGCGATTTCGTGCCAGTGTTTCCCAGGTGGTCCTGTCAATGTCAAACGACTTCAGGGAGGCTTGGGGTGCGTCTCTGAAACGTTTCTTCTGCCCTCCATGCGAACAGCAGAGAGTTCCAGCCTACTGAAGAATCTCAGGGTTGCTGCCTGCACCACGGGAAGCTGGAAGCAGGAATAGAATGAAGTGGAGGGTGAATGCGTAGCTAAGAGAGTGGGGTTCCGGTTCCGGGATCATTTGGACCTCTTTAGTGGCAGGTGTGACCTGTACAATAAAGATGGATGGCACTTAAATCCAAGGGGGACCAGTATCTTGGCGGGAAGGCTGGCCAGGGCTTCTGAAGGGACTTTAAACTAGAAAGATTGGGGGGAGGGAATCGAGATGAGGTGAATGGGAGCGAGGAGGTTAGCTCCTAAGTAGAGAAGGATTATAGACAGTATGAGAGAGAGGTTAGACAGGAGATAGAGAAGGGAAGTGCCCAGACTGAGGATCTGAGATGTGTCTATTTTAATGCCAAGAGTGTAGTGAATAAAGTAGATGAGCTCAGGGCCTGGATTGCTGCTTAGAAATGTGATGTGGTGGCCATTACAGAGACTTGGATGTCTCAGGGACCGGACTGGGTACTTCAGGTGCCAGGATTCAGATGCTTCAGGAAGGACAGGGAGGGAGGTAGAAGAGGAGGTTGATTAGGGACAGTGTCACAGCTGTAGAGAAGGAGAATGCCGTGGAGAGACTGTCTACGGAGTCTCTGTAGGTGGAAGTTAGAAACAGCAAGGGGTCGAAAACTTTGCTGGGTATTTTTTTGTAGACCGCCCAATCGTGACAGGGATGTTGAGGTGCAGTTGGGAAACAGATCCTAGAGAGACGTAGAAATTACAGAATTGTCGCGATGGGAGACGAAAAAAAATAAACATAGACTGGAATGTCCTCAGGGTAAGGGGTTCGGATGGCGAGGAGTTTGTTAGGTGTATTCAGGAGGGTTTCCTGACACAGCACGTGCGTAAGCCTACGAGAGGAGAGGCTGTACTTGACATGGTGCTGGCTAATGAACCAGGACAGGTGTCGGATCTCTCAGTAGGAGACATCTCAGGAATGGTGATCATAATTCTATCACCTTCACGATAGCATTGGAAAGAGATAGGATCAGGCAGGATAGGAAGGTGTTTATCTGGAGTAGGGGGAAATATGAAATCATTAGACAAGAAATTGGAAGAGTAAACTGTAAAGAGGTATTCTTGGGGAAAAATACTGAAGGAAGGTGGCGGATTTTCAAGGAATGTTTGTCATGAGCTCTGCAAGAGCCAGAAGGGTTCACGAGAAAGCTTTGGCGGGTAGGATTAAGAAGAATCCCAAGGCATTCCAAAAATAGTTGACGAGTAAAAGGATAAGAAGAGAAGGAATAGGACCTATAAATGGTGAAGGGGGAAAAGTCTGTGTGGAACCAGAAGAAATGGCAGACGTGCTTAGTAAGTACTCTGCCTCAGCATTCACAGTGGAGAGTGATTTGGGGGGTTGCACTACAGGAATGTGGCAAACTGAAAATATTGAGTATGTGGACATTAAGAAAGAGGAGGTGTTAGAACATAGAACATAGAACATAGAACATTACAGCACAGAACAGGCCCTTCGGCCTTCGAAGTTGCGCCGACTTATATAAAAAGCAACGACCCTCCAAACTAAACCATTCCCTTCTCTTCCATATACCTATCAACTAACCTCTTAAACGCCACCAAACTTGGCGCATCTACAACTGCTGCACGCAGGGCTTTCCACTCCCCAACCACCCTTTGGGTAAAGAACCTACCTCTGATATCTGTGCTATAACTGTCACCCCTTAATTTAAAGCTGTGTCCCCTCGTGCTAGCTTTTTCCATCCTAGGAAAACGGCTATCACTATCCACCCTATCTATACCTCTAATCATCTTATATGTTTCGATTAGGTCCCCTCTTAGCCTCCTCCTTTCTAACGAAAACAACCTCAAATCCCTCAGCCTCTCTCCATAAGACCTGCCCTCCATACCAGGCAACATCCTGGTAAACCTCCTCTGTACCCTCTCCAATGTCTCCACATCTTTCTTATAATGTGGGGACCAGAACTGCACACAATACTCCAAGTGCGGCCGCACTAGAGTTTGGTACAGTTGCAACATGACGTTGCGGCTCCGAAATTCAATCCCCCTACCAATAAAAGCCAAGACTCCATATGCCTTCCTAACAACCTTCTCGACCTGACTGCCTACTTTCAGGGATCTATGCACATACACACCAAGATCCCTCTGTTCATCTAGACTACTAAGAATCATACCATTTGCCCTATACTCTACACATTTATTATTTCTGCCATAGTGCATTACCTCACACTTTTCCACATTAAACTCCATTTGCCACCTCTCGACCCAGCTCTGCAACTTGTCCAAGTCCCTCTGCAAACTAGAACACCCCTCTTCACTATCTACCACTCCACCGACTTTAGTGTCATCTGCAAATTTCCTAATCCATCCTTCAATACCCTCATCCAGATCATTTATAAAAATTACAAACAGCAGGGGCCCCAAAACAGACCCCTGAGGTACACCACTTGTCACCGAACACCAAGATGAATATCTCCCATCAACCACCACCCTCTGTCTTCTATCTGCTAGCCAATTCCTAACCAAATTAGCTAAATCACCCTCAATTCCATACATCTACATTTTCTGCAGAAGTCTTCCATGGGCCACCTTATCAAACGCCTTACTAAAGTCCATATATACCACATCAACCACCTTACCCCCATCCACCTCCTTAGTCACTTTTTCAAAAAAACTCAATGAGGTTAGTAAGGCACGACCTACCCTTCACAAAACCATGCTGACTATCTCCAATCTATTCATTACTCTCTTAATAACTATAAATCCTATCCCTAATTATTCTCTCCAATACTTTGCCCACAACAGAAGTAAGACTGTTGGAACTGTTAAATTGCATCAAGGTAGAGAAGTCGCCGGGTCCTGATGGGATGTACCCCTGGTTACTGTGGGAGGTGAGGGAAGTGATTGCAGAGCCCCTGACGATGATCTTTGCGTCGTCGATGGAGACGGGAAGATTGGAGAATTGCGGATGCAGTGCCTATTTTCAAGAAGGGGAACCGGGATAGCCTGGGCAATTACCGACCAGTGAGTCTGATCTCAGTGGTCAGTAAGTTAATGGAGAGGATTCTGAGAGATAGGATTTATGAGCGTTTAGAGAAATTCAATATGATCAGGAACAGTGAACACGGCTTTGTTAAGGGCGGATCTTGCCATACGAGCCTCGTTGATTTCTTCGAAAATGTGACTGAACACATTGATGAAGGAAGAGCAATGGACGTGGTTTACATGGATTTCAGCAAGGCCTTTGATAAGGTCCCCCATGCAAGACTTCTTGAGAAAGTGAGAGGGCATGGGATCCAAGGGGCTCGCCTGCAGAAGGCAGAGAGTAGTTGTGGATGGGTCTTCTTTTGCATGGAGGTCAGTCAGCAGTGGAGTGCCCCAGGGATCTGTTCTAAGACCATTGCTGTTTGTCATTTTCATAAATGACCTGGATGAGGAAGTGGAGGGATGGGTTAGTAAGTTCGCCGATGATACGAAAGTTTATGGTATTGTGGATAGTCTGGAGGGATGTCTGAAATTGCAGCGAGACAAAGATAGGATGTAAGACTGGGCGGAGAAGTGGCAGATGGACTTCAACACAGATAAATGTGTGGTGGCCCATTTTGGCAGGACCAATGGGATGAAGGAGTACAATATCAAGGGTAGGAGACTTGGCAGTGCTGAGGAGCAGAAGGATCTTGGGGTCCTGATCCATAGGACTCTTAAATCTGCCCCACATGTGGAGGACATGGTCAAGAAGGCATATGGTGTACTGTCCTTCAATAATAGAGGAATTGAGTTTAAGAGTCGGGAGATAATGCTGCAACTTTATAAGACCCTTGTCAGACCCCACTTGGAGTATTGTGTGCAGCTCTGGTCGCCTCACCATAGGAAGAATGTGGGAACTATTGAGAGGGTGCAGAGGAGATTTACGAGGATTATGCCTGGATTGGGGGCCATGCCTTATGAAGATAGGTTGAGAGAGCTAGGTCTCCTCCCTGGAGTGACAAAGGTTGAGAGGCGACCTGATAGAGGTTTATAAGATGTTGAGAGGAATAGATAGAGTGGATTCTCAAAGGCTATTTCCCAGGGCTGAAATGGTTGCTATGAGACGACACAGGTTTAAGGTGCTGGGGGGCAAGTACAGAGGAGATGTTAGGGATAAGTTTTTCACTCAGAGGGTGGTGAGTGAATGGAATCGGTTACCGTCAGTGGTGGTAGAGGCGAACTCGCTGCGGTCTTTTAAGAGACTCTGGATGAGTACATGGGATTTAATGGGATTGGGTGTTACAGATAGTTCTATGGCCAGGTAGGTATACATATAATCGGCGCAATTTGTGGGTCGAATTTGTGCTGGAGTGTTCGATGTTCCAACTTCTTCCATTTGGAAAAATATACAAAAGTCTGAGGCCACGTACCAACGGACTCAAAAACAGCTTCTTCACTGCTGCTGTTGATTTTTCTTTCCACTCTATGTATGATTGTAAATTTACATTCTGCACTCTCTCCTTTCCTTCTCTGAACAATATGCTTTGGTGTATACTGTGCAAGAAACAATAATTTTCACTGTATACTAATACATGTGACAAAATAAATCAAATCATAGAAGGGAGGCAGAATAAGGTGGTGGACTCGGAGCCTAAGCGGGAGGAAATTGACCCTTACAGGTGGATTACTGTCAGGAAGGGGAAAAATGAGAGGGGACATAGTCCAAAGACTTCTCCATTGCAGCCCCCCAAAATATCAAGGGCGGAGGGGTAAAAAAGGCAAGGCACGAGGACCAGAGTACCTCAAAGGGGAGGAAAGATCTAAAAGGGAGATAGTGATGGGGGATGGGAGGGTTAAAGGAATAGATAGGCGCTTCTGTCGTCCAAGGCAGGACTTCAGGATGGTAGTTTGCCTCCCTGGAGCAGGGGTGCAAGATGTGACTGACAGGGTAGAGGGCATTTTGAAGGGTGAAGGGGCCCAGGCGGATGTGATTATTCATGTAGGAGAGAACGATGTAGGAAGGAAGTGCAGGGAGGATATATGAAGGCAGTTGAGGGAGTTGGGGGGTAAGCTGAAGAGCAGGGCCTCCAGGATGGCGATCTCAGGGCTGCTTCCAGGGCCGGGTAATAACAGAGCCAGGAGAAATGAGATCCTACAGCTGAATGCATGGCTGAAGGACTGGCGTAGGACAGAGGGTTCCATATTTGTGGATAACTGGAAATCTTTGTGACAGAAGGGCATCTGTATAGAAGTGATGGGGAGCACATAAATGGGAAGGGCGTGAATATGTTAGCTGGGAGGTTAGCTGGAGTGTTTCGGCAGGATTTAAACTAATATGGAGGTGGGGAGGGGCTGAGACCGATAGCTTGGTAGAGAGCGAGATGGGAGATAGAGTAAGTTTGGATGAGAAGAAATACACCGGGGAGAAGGAGGTTCCGAGTGGGCTTGGATGTCTGGAGTGTATCTGTTTCAATGCGAGGAGTGTAACGGGAAAAACGGATGAACTTAGGGCCTTAATATTTGCGAGGAACTTGGATGTGGTTGCGGTGACGGAAACGTGGTTAAAGGAAGGGGAGCAGTGGCAACTGAACATTCCTGGGGAGAAGTGTTTCAGGCGTGACAGAGGAGGTTCCAGAAGAGGTGGGGGAATGGCGTTGTTAGTTAAGGAGAGCATCACGGCTGTGCAGAGGGAGGACAATACAGAGGAGTTAGGAGTGGAGTCGCTGTGGGTGGAGTTGAGGAATAGAAAGGGGGTGACTACTATGCTAGGGGTGTATTATAGGCCACCCAACAGCCCGCGGGTAGTTGAGGAAAGCATATGTAAAGACAGTTTGGGTAGGTGCAGAAAGAACAGAGTCGTTATAGTGGGAGATGCTAATCTCCCTAGGGTGGATTGGAAAGTACCTAGAGCTGGGGGTTGGGACGGGCAGGAATTTGTAAAATGTGTAATGGAAGGATCGTTGGAGCAGTATGTGGCTAGGCCGACTAGAGAAGGGGCTATATTGGATTGTTGAGCCAGGCAGGTGGTCGATGTTGTAGTGGGGGAACATGTGGCTAACAGTGACCACAATTCTGTCTACTTTAGGATAGAGATGGAAAAGGATGCATGTTGCCCTAGGGGCAGGGTGCTGAATTGGGGGAAGGCTGACTACGGTCAGATTAGACAGGAACTTAGGGAAACTGACTGGGAACGGTTGTTCGAGGGTAAGTCCACGCTAGGCATGTGGGACTCTTTCAAAGGAATACTGAAAATGTTGCAGATAAATATGTGCCCGCCAAGAGGAAAGATGGTAAAGGTAGGATTAGAGAGCCGTGGATTACTAGGGATATTGAGGACTTGGTTAGGGAGAAAAGAGAGGGGAATGATAGGTCAAAGCAATTGGGAAAGGAGACAGCAATGGAGGAATATAGAGAGAGTAGGAGGGAGCTCAAACGGGGAGTTAGAAGGGCAAAAAGGGAGCATGAAATGATTTTGGCGGATAGGATTAAGGAAAACCCAAAGGCTTTTTACTCCTATGTTAGAAATAAAAGGGTGGTTAGAGGAAAAATCGGACCTCTTAGGGACAGAGGAGGGGAACTGTGCTTAGAGCCTGAGGGAATGGCGTAGATCCTGAATGAATACTTTGCGTCGGTATTCACGAAGGAGAGGGGTTTGTTGACAGCTCCTGTCTCCGAGGGAGCTGTGGACCAGTTGAGGGAAATATGCATATCGAGGGATGAAGTGTTAGAGCTTCTCGATAACATTAAAACTGATAAATCTCCGGGGCCCGATGGCATTTATCCCAATCCGCTTATGGAGCTGCGAGGTGAAATTGCTGGGCCTCTGATGCAAATCTTTGTCCCTTCCTTAGACACAGGTGAGGTTCCAGAGGACTGGAGAATAGCTAATGTTGTACCGTTGTTTAAAATGGTTAGTAGGGATAACCCTGGAAATTATAGGCTGGTGAGTTTGACGTGAGTGGTAGGGAAGCTGTTAGAGGGGATTCTTAGAGATAGGTTGTATAGGCACCTAGAGCGTTGCGATGTGATTAGGGATAGGCAGCATGGATTTGTTAAAGGGAGGTCTTGCTTAACAAATCTGGTAGAATTTTTTGAGGAGGTGACGAAAATGGTGGACGAAGGGCGAGCCATTGATGTCGTCTATATGGATTTCTGTAAGGCGTTTGACAAAGTCCCTCATGGGAAGTTAGTTGAGAAGGTCAATGCTAATGGGATACAAGGACAGGTAGCTAGATGGATCAGTAACTGGCTTGGTAACAGGAGACAAAGAGTAATAGTGGAAGGGTGTTTTTCTAGCTGGAGGTCGATCACTAGTGGTGTGCCGCAGGGCTCAGTACTGGGATCTCTTCTATTTGTAATACACATAAATGACTTGGAAGTGGGAGTAAATAGTGTGGTCAGCAAGTTTGCAGATGACACGAAGATGGTTGGATTTGCGGACAATGAGGGGCAGTGTCAGCAGGATATAGATAGTCTTGTATATTGGGCAGATAAATGGCAGATGGAATTTAATCCTGATAAATGTGAGGTGATGCATTTTGGGAGAAATAATGTAGGGGAGTTATATGATACGCATAGAAACGCAGAGGGACCTTGGGGTGCAACTATACAAGTCTTTGAAGGTGGCATAGGTGGAGAAGGTTGCAAAGAAAGCTTATGTATGCTAGCCTTTATAGGAAAGGGTATAGAGTACAACAGCTGGCGTTTAATGTTGCAGTTGTATAGAACTTTGGTTAGACCTCATTTGGAGTACTGTGTCCAATTCTGGTCGCCTTACTACCGGAGGGACGTGGAGGCCCTGAGAGAGTGCAGAGGAGGTTTACCAGGATGCTGCTGTTATGGAACGTCTGTGTTACGAGGAAAGATTGGGCAAATTGAGGCTGTTTTCTTCAGAAAGACGGAGAATGAGGGGAGATCTGTTAGAGGTGTGTAAGATTATGAAGGATATAGATAGAGTAAACAATGATAAGCTTTTTCCTAGATTGGAAACAAATGTTACAAGAGGCCACGGTCTGAGGGTGGGGGGGTGGGGAGGTATAATTTGGATGTTCGAGGGAGATTTTTCACTCAGAGGATTGTGGGAATATGGAATGCACTGCCAAATAAGATGGTGGACTCAGTAAGAGGTCTTACAACACCAATTTTAAATCCAACCGATTTATTTGATAGTAAACTTGCTAGCTTTCGGCCTTTGTAGCCTTCATCAGGCGAATGAGCTGTTCTCGTCTGCAATAGTAAGGTGGTGGAGGCAGGGCAAGCTGGAGTTATTTAGGGGATACTTATATGGGCTCACAAACGGAATACAGATGGAGGGATATAGGAGACCGTTTTAAATAGGGATCCAGTGCCTTGGGACGTTCCTGGGAATCAACTGATTCCTATGGACTTTCCAAAATATTTTCTGGTTCATTTGTTTTACTTTTGAGCTTCTGAGGCCCTTGAATGTTTGCATAAGATGTGCATGTTATTGATATTTTTCTCTTTTAATCCAAAGGTACTTCGGTCTGCCTTGTTGTCCAACAAAGGGCATATAGGCTGTGGGTCGTGCGAGGTCTGCTCTTAGCTGTTTCAAGAGTAGCCTAGTGATGCACATTGTTAGTGTATGCTTAAACTGGAATAGTCGATGGGCAACATGACAGTTCAGTGACAATCACTGTTTGCTGTGCAGATACATAGAGGGCAGTGGCTGTGAGAGTTTGCACATTCTCCACGTAACTGTGTGGGTTTTCTCTGGGTGCTTCGACTTCCTCCCACAGCCCCTGTGTTCTTGGGCTGATTGGTGTAACAAATTGTCCCTAAATTCTCTCCCCTCAATCTGGTTTCCAATGTGGATTTCCATAAGCATAGACAAGGGTCATGGATGGAAGAGGGAATTCACACTGTTAAAATGGTGGCACGGGCTCGTTGGGCCAAATAGCCTGTTCCGTGATGTGTTGTTCTTTGTTCTTTGTTGATTCCTGATTTGCAATCAATGATATCCCAAGCCCTAAAGGGCAACACAATTTTTTGTTAATCTCTTTTTGGCCATCACTGTAACAATAATGCCCGATTCCATACAGCAACACATCACAGGTCAACTGTAGTTATTTTCTGAGATGATAATGTATCAGAGTGTTCGACGAGGAAAGCATTGAGTTACTTTATTGAATGCTATGAATTGGCTGAAAGACCGCTCCCAAAGCTGATTCTTTGTAGGAAGATAGTGTACTGGAACCTTAATGAAGACAAGGTTTTGCATGAGGTTCCTCTATTGGTTTACCAACTGCAGAATTGATCTTAACTCCCAGATCGACATAGATCAAACACAACTTCTCCTCTAAGGGGAGTCAAATAGAATTGCCAACTTTGCAGCCCAGAGAACTCACCTGGTGCCTTGCAATGCACATTTTTCCCTTCTTAGTTATGTGACTACCTTGAAAAATCAGCTTTGTTTCTTGCTGCCTCTGAGTTATTTTGTCTGTTTGCATTTCTGTCTCCCTTTCATCCTGTTTCCCTGTTCATCTGTTTATTTGTGTTACTTTCTGTATTCCTCTTTCTCCCTGCATTAGCGAATGGGTTAATGAACTTTGTAATATTTGGAGAATGAAAGAGATGTCGTGCAACTTACATGCAGCTTGTTTTCATGTATCTCAAATAGATGCAATATTTGTTTTCGTGTGCCCAGAAAGAGAGGCTGCAGCTGCCCTTGCTGTTGTACACAAGTTTATGATAGTCTGTTAGCGAGTGTGAAGTTATCCACTTTGGTAGGAATAATGGTAGGAAGGATTATTATTTAAATGGCAAAAGCTGCAGCATGCGACAATGCAGAGGGACCTGGGGGGTCTTTGTGCATGAATTGCAAAAACACAGTATGCAGGGGCAGCAGGTGATTAAGAAGGCGAATGCAATGTTGGTCTTCATAGTTAAGGGGATAGAATATAAAAGTAGGGCGGTATTATTGCAGCTGTATGGGTTACTGGTGAGGCCGCAGCTGGAGTACTGTATGCAGTTTTGGTCGCCGCATTCGAGGAAGGATATATTGGCCTTGGAGGAGGTGCAGAAAAGTTTCACTAAGCTGATACCGGAGATGAGGGCATTGGATTATGAGAAGGGACTGAATAGGCTAGGTTTGTACTCTTTGGAGTTTAGAATGCTGAGAGGCGATCTTATAGAGACGCAAAGATAATGAAGGGGATGGATAGGGTAGAGGTTGAGACACACTCTTCCCGCTTAGCAAAGATAGCAAGACTAGAGGGCACAGCCTCAAGATGGTGGGGTGGGGGGGGGATGCTGTTCAGATCAGAGTTGCGGAGGAGTTTCTTCATGCAAAGGGTGGTAAATCTTTGGAATTTTCAGCCCGATCAGGTGGTGGAGGCTTCCTCGCTGAATATGTTGATCTCAAGAGTGGATAGGTTTTTGATTGACAAGGGAATTAAGGGTTACGGGGAGAAAGCGGGAAAGTGGTGCTGAACCACTGCAGATATTATTGAATGGCAGGGCAGACTCGAGGGGCTGGATGGCCAACTTCTGCTCTTATTTCTTATGTTTGTATGTTCTTATATTCAGAGATGTATCTCACCCAGCTTGTATCTATGTTTGTGTCTTTAATTTTGTGGGCTTTTGCCTGAAATAATGAAGGTTGTGTGCCCTAAATATATATTCATATTGTATATTCGTTATGTACTGCTTATGTGTCATGTATCAACATATTATACGTATTATATGCTACATAACTTATAAACATAGATGGTTGTACTGGCTCATTAATTTTAACTTGTTTTGTTGGCCTGTGTGTTAGCTAATCACACACAACAATTACGGCCTCGAATTAACCATGAAGAAACGCTGAGGCAGCCATGTTCCCACGATGCAGGGCAATCCACAGTCTGGGTAACTGCTGAGACTGAGAAGATTCATACATAACCGGGGGATGAAAATATATGCTCTTACGTTGTGTTCGGGGAGACGCTTGGGGAACTGCTGTTAGGTACTAGGTGTATCTCCCAAGATCTTTTGAATAAACTTGCTGTACGTTGTCTCAGAATTGGTCTCAGAAGTATATTTTACCGACAACACTCCCCCTATTATTCCCGCCCCATCTCTATCATCATTTCCTCATGCCCACTCCCGCTGTCATTTGATTTTCCTGTACCTGTTAGTTACTCTCTATCACTATGAAGCTCCCTTTCTTGTTCACCCTTCCTCTCTCTGTCGTTCTGTATTCTTCTGTCACTGTTTCTCTTACTCTGGCTGTCTCTGTCTCTCATTCTTTCTCCTCTGTCAGGGTGTATTGTGATTTAGCAATACCCAATAGAAGAGACTAGAACCTTGTGGTTGCAGTTTCTGCACAGTGTGTAATCAATTGAAGGATTGTAGTAAAGGGAAGCGTCAGCAAATTCCTCAGCTGTTGTCTGAAGTGAGTCTGTGTTACGGCATAAATAGCGGTGTTTGTGCAGCAACTCAAGAGCTGTAACATGAAGCCCAATTCCAAAACAAAAGCGTCTAACCATATAAATCGATAGCCTATATAATACATCCGACTCCATATAGAATGAACCATTAATACTGACCATAGAAAGATGAAATTGGCTGAGATAACAAACAGTAAAACAATGGATTTCCTTCGACTCTCCATCTCAGGGTCTCTAGGATTTTCCCCACTCTTCTGAGCCCGGAGTCTCCTGCGGGCTCTGCTGCTCACTAAAATGTGTCTGACCGTGAGAGCATTGAGCAGCAATATCAGAATGAATGGGACACATGGGTTTAGAATGTTGTGGAGGAACTCGATCGTTCCCCAGACCGGAGATTCCATAACATCCGATGACACATAACAAAACCAAGGGTCGTTCACCAGCCGATATCCAGTTAATAACATAAAATACCAGAAAATGTTCTTTAAACAGCTCAGCACCATTACTGTTCCCAGAACCATAGCCGCTGACTTCTCACTGCAATATTTACTTTTCAGCTTGGGGCAGCAAATGGCCACAAATCGATCAAAGGTGAAAGTGACGGTGAACCAGACAGAACAGTCAGTGGCTGCATAAAGCAGGACAGCGTGGATGTTACACACGGGGATATATAGGAGGAAATAAAACTGCTTCTCATAAACAATGGGAATGTGTCTCAATATCAAGTCAAGGATAATGACCAGCAGATCCCCCACTGACATGGCCACCAGGTAACGAGTGACACATTTGGACAGACCACAGTTTCTGCTCCTCAGTATTACAATTGTGATTATGTTCACTGTCAGGAAGGGAAATAAAGAATAAAATTACATAACAGTCAGGGAAGATGTGACTTTAGACTGACGATGGGTTGAAATTTAAAAAAAATATATACACAACGAATCACCTAAATTCCTTTTTTCTAAAAAAAAATCCAGCGCATCTTTTGAACTGTGGGAGGAAAGACTTGCATCCAGAAGAAAACCACGAAGGCACAGAGAGAAGGTTCAAACTCCACATAGACAGTGACCCAAGCCTGGAATTGAACCCAGGTCCCTGATGCTGTGAATCCGCAGTGCTAACCATTGTGCCACCATGCTTCTCCATGGTAGCAGCAGATTTGTATACACTTGGGGGAAGGCTTTCCAGGAAGTCCTCTAGATTGACGATTACTCAGCTGCAGGTAAATAGCCCCTCTATCTTGCATGAGATTTGGTGGGTTAAAAAGTCCAAAGGAGTAAACTCTGACAGAAAATCCACAGTGGACTCCCACAAGTGGTAATCTGTCGACTGTCAGAGAGCTCACTGAAACCCCTGCAACAAAGCTGATAACAAACAGTGCAGGTTTCACCCTTTCCTCTGCACAATACTAACAGTTGGTAGAAGGAGATCCTGATGCCTTGACAGCTCAGAATCTCTATTGTATTTACCACACCATTGTGGCTGCTGTCAGCACAATACAGAAAGAAACAATAATCTCACACTCGATTGGCACAGAACACAATTAACAGGTTTGCTTTCAACTGTGCAAGAAAGCTTCAGAGTTCAGTGGATAGCTACCGTCAATAATGCTCAGTGTGTTTGCTGCTGTTCCTCAATGGCCGACTGACCAGTGAAGCTCAATGAGCCCTCTCTCAGCAGAAAGGTTGCTAATCTATGCACAAGGTAAGAAAAGCTCAAACAGAGGCTGATACCAAGAAAAGCCAAGCAGCCTGCCTTGATGATAGTGTGATGTAGAGATGCCAGCGTTGAACTGGGGTAAACGCAGTAAGAAGTCTGACAACATCAGGTTTAAATCCAACCTGATTTGACACCTCATTCACCTGACGAAAGCCATAGAGTCGAAAGCTTGCGAGTTTACTATCAAGTAAATCGGTTGATGATATCATCCAGTGACTCATACACTTAATATTATGAAATGCATCAATAGGTTAGTCATGGCACGAATCAATTCCAAACTCCCAGATTGCCTGGATACACTACAGTTCACCCACCACCACAACAGGTGCACAGAAACTATCTTGGTTCCTTATAGTGAACGCTGTAACACAGACTCGTGTTTATTGACTACAATTCAGCCTTGGGCATCATCATTACTCCGAAACTCATATCCAAAATCCGTGGTCTGGTCATGAATCCTGTCTCTGCAGTTTGATCCTGAACTTCCTAACACTTGGACAGCAATAATTTAGGACAATCAACAGCATCCCCTTCACCATCATGCTCAACAGTGGTGCCCCACGAGGCTGTGTTCTCAGCTCCTTATACGCTAGTGATTGTGTAGCCAATATCGACTTCAATTCGATTTATACTTTTGCTGATGACACTACACAGTTGTGTGTCAGATCTCAAAAAATGATGAGACAAAGGACAGGGAAGAGATTGAGAATCTAAAGAACTGGTGTGATGACAATAATCTGTTCCTCAATATCAACAAAGCAACTCGACTTCAGGAAATATAGTGGAATACATTCTCCTATCTACATCAATAGAATAAAGATGAAACAGTCGAGAGCTCGACGCTTTAGTTCATCATCAACCTTTCCTGGTCCCTCCATGACGACCTACGGTTAAGAAAGCCTATGAATGCCTCTTCTTCTCAGAGGTTTAAGGACATTTGGCATGTCAGCTTTTACTCTGACCAACTTTTACAAATGCATCATGGATAATATTATAGTTCGCAATGGCTCTTGTTCTATTCAAGACTACAAGTGAATGCAGACCAGTCAATCAATAAAACCAACTTCTGAACCATTGACTCTCTCTAAACTTCCCTCTGCCTTACACAAGCAGCCAGCCTAATTAAGGAATAAACTCTCCCCCCTTATTCCATCAGTGAAAAAGATTTCTAAAAATGAGGGCATATACCAACCACTCATTGAAATATAGAAACAACATAGAACATAGAACATGGAACAATATAGCACAGAACAGGCCCTTCGGCCTTCGATGTTGTGCCGACCAAAATAAAAAGCAATGCCCCTCCAAACTAAACCATTCCCTTCTCTTCCATATACTTATCAATTAACATCTTAAACGCCACTAAACTTGGCGCATCTACAACAGCTGCAGGCAGGCATTCCACTCCCTAATCACTCTTTGAGTAAAGAACCTACCTCTGATATCCGTCCTATAACTCATACCCCTTAATTTAAAGCTCGTGCTAGCTTTCTCCATCCTAGGAAAAAGGCTATCACTGTCCACCCTATCTAAACCTCTAATCATCTTATATGCTTCAATAAGATCCCCTCTTAGCTGCCTCCTTTAGAACATAGAACATAGAACATAGAACAATACAGCACAGAACAGGCCCTTCGGCCTTCGATGTTGTGCCGACCAAAATAAAAAGCAATGCCCCTCCTAACTAAACCATTCCCTTCTCATCCATATACTTATCAACTAACCTCTTAAAACGCCACCAAACTTGGCGCATCTACAACAGCTGCAGGCAGGGCATTCCACTCCCTAATCACTCTTTGAGTAAAGAACCTACCTCTGATATCCGTACTATAACTCATACCCCTTAATTTAAAGTTGTGTCCCCTCGTGCTAGCTTTCTCCATCCTAGGAAAAAGGCTATCACTGTCCACCCTACCCAAACCTCTAATCATCTTATATGCTTCAATAAGATCCCCTCTTAGCTGCCTCCTTTCTAACGAAAACAACCTCAAATCCTTCAACCTCTCTTCATAGGACCTGACCTCCATACCAGGCAACATCCTGGTAAACCTCCTCTGTACCCTCTCCAATGCATCCACATCTTTCTTATAATGTGGGGACCAGAACTGCACACAATACTCCAAGTGCGGCCGCACTAGAGTTTTGTACAGCTGCCACATGATGCTGCGGCTCCTAAATTCAATCCCCCTACCAATAAAAGCTAAGACTCCATAAGCCTTCTTAACAACTTTATCCACTTGACTGCCTACTTTCAGGGATCTATTGACACATACACCAAGATCCTTCTGTTCCTCAACACTATTAAGAGCCCTACCATTAGCCCTATACTCTACACATTTATTGTTACTGCCAAAGTGCATTACCTCACACTTTTCCACATTAAACTCCATTTGCCACCTCTCGGCCCAGCTCTGCAACTTGTCAAGTCACTCTGTAAACTAAAACACCCCTCTTCACTATCTACCACACCACCAACTTTAGTATCATCTGCAAATTTACTGATCCATCCCTCAATACCCTCATCCAGATCATTTATAAAAATTACAAACAGCAGGGGCCCCAAAACAGACCCATGAGGCACACCACTCGTCACCGAACTCCACGATGAATATCTCCCATCAACCACCACCCTCTGTCTTCTATATGCTAGCCAATTCCTAACCCAATTAGCTAAATCACCCTCTATCCCATACATCTGCATTTTCTGCAGAAGTCTTCCATGGGCCACCTTATCAAACGCCTTACTAAAGTCCATATATACCACATCAACCGCCTTACCCCCATCCACCTCTTTGGTCACTTTTTCTAAAAACTCAATGAGGTTAGTAAGGCACGACCTACCCTTCACAAAACCATGCTGACTCTCCCCAATCAATTCATTTCTCTCTAAATAACTATAAATCCTATCCCTAATAATTCTCTCCAATACTTTGCCCACAACAGAAGTAAGACTCACTGGCCTATAATTCCTGGAAGGTCTCTCTTCCCCTTCTTGAACAATGGGACCACATTCGCTATCCTCCAGTCCTCCGGAACCACACCCGTAACCAACGAGGACATGAAGATCAGAGCCAGAGGCTCTGCAATCTCCTCTCTTGCCTCCCAGAGAATCCTAGGGTAAATCCCGTCCGGCCCAGGGGACTTATCCAACTTCAAACCCGCGAGAATTTCTAACACATCCTCCCTATCTACTACAATACTTCCCAATTTGCAACCCTGTACCTCAGTGTTCTCCATAGCTACATTTCCAGCACTCCACGTGAATACCGAAGAGAAATATTTATTCAGTGCCTCACCAATCTCTTCAGGCTCCACGCACAACTTCCCACTGCTGTCTATGACTGGCCCTAATCTTGCCCTAACCAATCTTCTATTCTGTTCTGTTTCATTAGCTAGTACCAGGTCCAGTACAGCCTCTCCTCTCGTAGGCTTGTCCACGTGCTGTGTCAGGACACCGTCCTGAACACACATACAAACCCCTCCCCGTCCAAACCCCTTACCCTTGGGATATTCCAGTCGATGTTTGGGAAATTGAAGTCTCCCATCACAACAACTCTGTTATTTCGACATCTCTCCAGTATCTGCTTCCCTATCTGCACCTCAACTTCCCTGTCACTATTGGGCGGCCTATAGAATACACCCAGCAACGTCACCGACCCTTTGCTATTCCTAACTTCCACCCACAGAGACTCCGTAGACATTCCCTCCTCGGTATCCATCTTCTCTGCAGCCATGACACTGTCCCTGATCAACAGTGCCACTCCACCACCTCTTTTGCCTCCCTCCCTGTCCTCCCTGAAGGATCTGAATCCCGGGACCTGTAGTACCCAGTCCTGTCCCTGAGACATCCAAGTCTCTGTAATGGCCACCACATCACAATCCAAGCAGCAATCCACGCCCTAAGTTCATCCACCTTATTTACTACACTCCTGGCATTAAAATAGACACACCTCAGCCCCTCAGACTGGACATTTCCCTTCTCCCCCACTCGTCTAACCTGCCTCTCATCCTGCCTAGAGTCCTTCCCTACCTGGGAGCTAACTTCCTTGCTCCCAGTCTCCACATCACTATTCCCTCCCCCTAACCTTTCTAGTTTAAAGTCCCCCCCAGTAGCCCTAGCCTGTCTTCCCGCCAAGATATTAGGTAATATCCCTGGACACTCATGGGCAATGTCGAACATTGCTAATAAACCTAACCTGCACATTTTGGACTGTCTTTAAGAACAGGAGCATCTGTTGGAAACCCACGCAGACACAGGAAAAATGTAAAAATTCCACGCAGTGACCCAAGCTAGGAATCAACTCAGATCCCCACGAGACGATTCTGCTAAGCATTCTGCCTCCATGCTCACGATAGAAGAACTGAATCTTCTCTGTTTCCATCAGACGTTTCAATTGACTCACATCACAGTAAGATAATATTTTACTACACCCGATCTTTGATCGCAACATTCCGTTCGTCAATCTCTCCTTCTCTGTGAACGGTATACTTTGCCTTTAAAATACTCAAGAAACGACACTTTTCACCGTATACTAATAGATGTGACAGTAATAATTCAAAACAATTCAAATCAAATCAGATCAGTCTTTCACATCTCAAGTTGGAACTTCAGCTCAATGTGCCCTGGCTGGTGATGTACACAGGATTGCCATGATCAAGAATGAATTTACAAGGCTGAATTTGAACACTGGGGAGTTGCGAGAAACTGGAATTTCTCAAAGTGGATATTTCCAGAGAAAACACCTCACGCTCTTGTAATAGGAGAAATCTCAACAAGGAATGCGTGAAATGGTTTCAAAGTTAAACAAAAAAGCTTCACTCGCGATGATGGAATCCCGGCGATTGAACCTGAGTCTCTCATGCTGTAATGCAGAGTACTAACTCTATGCCATACAGCCATGCTACAGGGTGACCTAGAAGATTCCAAGATCACGTCCAAGACATCATCATCACCATATCCATGATTTGAAAACAATCTGCGGGACAAAATTAATCTCAACTTCAAGAAGTTTTCACTGAGGCTCGGGGAGAAAAAAAAGAGGGCATGAGTTAAGAGTGAAAGGAGACAAGTTCAAAGGGAATAATAGAACATAGAACATAGAACATGACAGCGCAGAACAGGCCCTTCGGCCCTCGATGTTGCGCCGACCAATTAAGAAAAAGCAATGGCCCTCTAACCTAAACCATTCCCTTTTCATCCATAAATCTATCCACTGACCACTTAAACGCCACCAAACTTGGCGCATCCACAACTGTTGCAGGCAGGGCATTCCATACCCTTACCACCCTCTGGGTAAAGAACCTAACCCTGACATCCGTCCTATCACTACCACCCCTTAATTTAAAGCTATGTCCCCTCGTGCTAGCTTTCTCCATCCGAGGAAAAAGGCTATCAGTGTCCACCCTATCTTAACCTCTGATCATCTTATATGCTTCAATAAGGTCTCCTCTTAGCCGCCTTCTTTCTAATGAAAACAACCTCAAATCTCTCAGCCTCTCTTCATAAGACCTTCCCTCCATACCAGGGAACATGCTGGTAAACCTTCTCTGCACCCTCTCCAATGTCTCCACATCTTTCTTATAATGTGGGGACCAGAACTGTACACAATACTCCAAGTGCGGCCGCACCAAAGTTTTGTACAGTTGCAACATGACGTTGTGGCTCCGAAATTCAATTCCCCTACCAATAAAAGCTAAGACTCCGTATGCCTTCTTAACAACGTTATCGACTTGATTGCCAAATTTCAGGGATCTATGCACATATACACCTAGATCCCTCTGTTCGTTAACACTATTAAGAGTCCGACCATTAGCCCTATACTCTATACAGTTGTTATTTCTGCCAACGTGAATTACCTCACACTTTTCTGCATTAAACTCCATTTGCCACCTCTCGGCCTAGCTCTGCAACTTGTCCATTCTCTGCAAACTATAACACCCCTCTTCACTATCTACCACTCCTCCGACTTTGGTGTCATCAGCAAATTTAGTAATCCATTCTTCTATATCCTCATCCAGATCATTTATAAAAATTACAAACAGCAGGCGTGCTCCTTCAAACAGAATGGTGGGAGTATAGAATGAGCTGCCGGATAAAGTGGTAAATGTGGGGACACTTTTAACATTTAAGAAAAATTTGGAGCTATTCATGATGAGAGAGGTGTGGAGGACACTAAGGGGCAATTTTAACATGGCCAATCAACCTAACCCGCACATTTTTAGACTGTTGGAGGAAACTGAACCCACCCCCTCTTACCCCGCCACCCCAGAGAAAACTCACGCAGACACGAGGAGAATGTGCAAACTCTATGCAGACAGTAACCCAAGCCGGGAATCGGACTCAGGTCGCTGGAGTTGTGAAGCAGCAATGCTATCTTGCCGACTGAGGTTCACCAGGGTGCTACCTGGGCTGAAAAGAAGTTGGTTAAGTTCGGAATTTTACCTTAGAGCAGAGGCAGCTGGAAGGGGAGCGGGTGTAGTCGGTGATGGTCGGGAGTGCTTTCTGTTCGGGGAACTGAGTGATATAAACAAATGTTTGTGGCACATAGAAATAAACTTTTTCCCTTTAGTAGAGGTGTTAATAACTAAAGAATCGTGCATTTCAGGTATAGCGCAGATTTTTGTGTGGATTTGAAGAATAATGTTTGCAGCCACAGGGAGTTGGGGTCTACAACTCAGCGCCTGAAAGGATTTTCGAAGCTGGAACAACCATTAGAGATATTTAGAAAAGCAATTCAAACACCAGAGCATACAAGGCTGTGGATCGAGTGCTGGAAAATGTGATTCGATTGAACTAGAGAGCTATAGAACCACAGAAAATTACAGCTGAGAAACGGGCCTTTTCCCCCTTCCTGTCTGTCCGAACCATTGTTTGCCTAGTCCCACTGACCTACACTTGGACCATATCCCTCCACACCCCACTCATCCATGAACCCATCAAAGTTTTTCTTAAATGTTAAAAGTGACCGCACATTTACCACTTTATCTGGCAGCTCATTCCACATTCTCACCACTCTCTGTGTGAAGAAGAACCCCCCCCCCAATATCCCCTTTAAATTTTTCTCCTTTCACCATTAAACCATGCCTCCTGTTTTTTTTTCTCCCCTATCCTTCGCGAAAAAAGGCCTTCTTGCATTCACTCTATCTATGCCCTTCAAAATCTTAGAGACCTCTATCAAATCTCCCCTGATTTTTCTACGCACCAGGGAACAAAGTTCTAACCTGTTCAATCTCTCTCTGTAACTCAGCTTCTCAAGTCCCGGCAACATCCTTGTGAACCTTTTCTGCACTGCTTCAACCTTATTTACATCCTTCCTATAACTAGGTGACCCAAACTGTAAACAACGCTCTAAATTCGGCTCCACCAATGCCTTTTATAACTTTACCATAACGTAGGTTTGCGTGGGGATTTAATGACCAGTTCAGACCTAATGGGCCAAAGGGCCTCATTTTGTGCTGTTAAAACTCAATGGCTGTTAGACCCATCAGCCTAACAGCCCATCACTGTGAGGGCTGTTAACAGTGGCCCATCACTTGCAGTTGTCACAGCCCTGTCTGGGATACTGACCACATACCGAATCTCTGGGGTTCCAAATATGCCATTGCAGCCTGCAGTGGGCTGCCTGGTCTGAGAGAGACATCTGTCAGCTCTCTGCTGCCGCAGCTAGTTTCAATACAATAGGTGCTCCCACATGGTGTGGGGCATGCAGTTCTTCATGAGGAACCCTCAAGTGTTTATACTGCCTAGCCCTGCATCCCCACTACCTGGACAAATCACCCCTCCCTTCCACTACATCTTATCCAGCTACTTTCCCTACAGACACAACCCCTCCTTGTGAGGCTACAAAGACAAGTGTGTCACAGAATTCCATCCCAGGCTACTAATGTTATTTAAATTTGTTTTGAAATGAATTTAAATAATTAATTCTGTCTCTTGTCAGAAAAGAGCAGGAGACTGAATTCACCATATATCCATGGCCAGTAAGTTCGCAAAGGGCCAAGAATTGAATGTGGACCTCATTTATAGGCTTTTGTGTGATTTTACCTGCAAACCCCACATTAATGGACGGAGAGCAGTGGTTAATTCAACCTAGCCCTCCTTCCTCTGTGTGGTTGTGTCTGTGTTGCCTCTATCAGTATGTGTGTAGAACATAGAACATAGAACATTACAGCACAGAACAACCCCTTCGGCCCTCGATGTTGTGCCGACCAATATAAAAAGCAATGCCCCTCCAAACTAAACCATTCCCTTCTCTTCCATATACTTATCAACTAATCTCTTAAACGCCACCAAACTTGGAGCATCTACAACTGCTGCAGGCAGGGCATTCCACTCCCGAACCACGCTTTGGGTAAAGAACCTACCTCTGATATCCGTCCTATAACTATCACCCCTTAATTTAAAGCTGTGTCCCCTCGTGCTAGCTTTCTCCATCCTAGGAAAAACGCTATCACTGTCCACCCTATCTAAACCTCTAATCATCTTATATGTTTCAATAAGGTCTCCTCTTAGCCGCCTCCTTTCTAACGAAAACAACCTCAATCCCTCAGCCTCTCTTCATAAGACCTGCCCTCCATACCAGGCAACATCCTGGTAAACCTCCTCTGTACCCTCTCCAATGCCTCCACATCTTCTTATAATGTGGGGACCAGAACTGCACACAATACTCCAAGTGCGGCCGCACTAGAGTTTTGTACAGTCGCAACATGACGTTGCGGCTCTGAAATTCAATCCCCCTACCAATAAAAGCTAAGACTCCATATGCCTTCTTAACAACCTTCTCGACTTGACTGCCTACTTTCAGGGATCTATGCACATACACACCAAAATCCCTCTGTTCATCAAGACTACTAAGAATCCTACCATTAGCCCTATACTCTACAAATTTATTATTTCTGCCATAGTGCATTACCTCACACTTTTCCACATTAAACTCCATTTGCCACCTCTCGGCCCAGCTCTGCAACTTGTCCAAGTCCCTCTGCAAACTATAACCCCCCTCTTCACTATCTACCACTCCACTGACTTTAGTGTCATCTGCAAATTTACTAATCCATCCTTCAATACCCTCATCCAGATCATTTATAAAAATTACAAACAGCAGGGGCCCAAAACAGACCCCTGAGGTACACCACTTGTCACCGAACTCCACGATGAATATCTCCCATCAACCACCACCTCTGTCTTCTATCTGCTAGCCAATTCCTAATCCAATTAGCTAAATCACCCTCTATCCCATACATCTGCATTTTCTGCAGAAGTCTTCTATGGGCCACCTTATCAAACGCCTTACTAAAGTCCATATATACCACATCAACCGCCTTATCCCCATCCACCTCTTTAGTCACTTTTTCAAAAAACTCAATGAGGTTAGTAAGGCACGACCTACACTTCACAAAACCATGCTGACTATCCCCAATCAATTCATTCCTCTCTAAATAACTATAAATCCTATCCCTAATTATTCTCTCCAATACTTTGCCCACAACAGAAGTAAGAATCACTGGCCTATAATTCCCTGGAAGGTCTCTCTTCCCCTTCTTAAACAATGGGACCACATTCGCTATCCTCCAGTCCTCGGGAACCACCCCCGTAACCAACGAGGACCTGAAGATCAGAGCCAGAGGCTCTGCAATCTCCTCTCTTGCCTCCCAGAGAATCCTAGGGTAAATTCCGTCCGGCCCAGGGGACTTATCCAACTTCAAACCCTCAAGAATATCTAGCACATCCTCCCTATCTACTTCGATACTTTCCAGTTTGCTACCCTGTACCTCAGTGTTCTCCATAACTACATTTACATCACCCTGAGTGAATACCGAAGAGAAATATTTATTCAGTGCCTCTCCAATCTCTTCAGGCTCCACGCACAACTTCCCACTGCTGTCTATGACTGGCCCTAATCTTGTCCTAACCAATCTTCTATTCTTAACATATCTAAAGAAAGCTTTAGGATTCTCCTTAATCCTATCAGCCAAAGTCTTCTCATGTCCTCTCTTAGGTCTCCTCAATTCACTCTTTAGCTCCCTCCTGGCTAATCTATAGCTATCCATTGCACTAAACGAGCCTTCAAGCCTCATCCTGACAAAAGCTGTAGTGTATGTGTGTGAGAGTGAGCAAGAGAGCACAGTGCGAGTTTCCTAATCAAGCGTGATTCTGAGTGTTACAACAATTTTGGTTATTTTTGACTTTGTATGTGACTGGGAATAAGTGTTTAAATGTCTATCAGTACATGTGTGTAGTTACATGTGAACGTGTTACATGTGAACAAAGTCCCTCATGGGAGGTTAGTTGAGAAGATCAAAGCTAATGGGAAACAAGGACAGGGAGCTAGGTGGAATAAGTAACTGGCTTAGTAATAGGAGACAAAGAGTAATAGTGGAAGGGTTTTTTTCTAGCTGGAGGACGGTCACTAGTGGTGTGCCGCAGCTCTCGCTACAGGGACCTCTTCTATTTATAAAATATATAAATGACTTGGAAGAGGGAGTAAGTGGAGTGATCAGCAAGTTTGCAGATGATACAAAGATTGCTGGACTTGCGGATAGTGAGGCGATGCAGCAGGACATAAATAGGCTGGTAGCTTGGGCAGATAGATGGCAGATGGAATTCAATCCTGATAAATGTGAAGAGATGCATTTCGGGAGAAAGAATGTAGTGGGGAGGTACATGATAAAGGGAAGACCTATTAAAAGTACGGAAACGCAGAGGGACCTGGTGAACAAGTCTCTGAAGGTGGCAGAGCAAG
Organism: Sphyrna mokarran; assembly: GCA_024679065.1. Taxonomy (NCBI): domain Eukaryota; kingdom Metazoa; phylum Chordata; class Chondrichthyes; order Carcharhiniformes; family Carcharhinidae; genus Sphyrna; species Sphyrna mokarran. The sequence goes on along the minus strand of JAGIQG010000017.1, from coordinate 58,379,123 downwards.
TGGAGAAGGTTGTGAAGAAAGCATATAGTATGCTAGCCTTTATAGGAAGGGGTATAGAGTACAAGAGCTGGCCTTAATGTTGCAGTTGTATAAAACGTTGGTTAGACCTCATTTGGAATACTGCGTCCAGTTCTGGTCGCCCTACTATCGGAAGGACGTGGAGACTCTGGAGAGAGTGCAGAGGAGGTTTACCAGGATGCTGCCTGGTATGGAAGGTCTGAGTTACGAGGAGAGGTTAGGCAAATTGGGACTGTTTTCCTCAGAAAGACGTAGACTTGGAGGAGATCTAATGGAGGTGTACAAGATTATGAGGGGTATAGATAGAGTAAACAGGAATAAGCTTTTTCCTCGGATGGACTTGAATAGCACGAGGGGTCACGGGTTTAGGGTGAGGGGGGTAAGGTATAATTTGGATGCTGGAGGGAGTTTTTTCACACAGAGGGTGGTGGGGGTATGGAATGCGCTGCCAAGTAAAGTGATGGAGGGGGGTACTCTGGAGTTATTTAAGAGATACTTAGATGGGCACATGAACGGAATGGGAATGGAGGGGTATCGAAAACTGATTTAAAATAGGGAACATAAGCCTTGGGAGTCCCTGGGAAGTGTGTAAATAGATAATGATATTGATGTACTTGTTTTTACCCTACAGGTGATTTGGTCCACCTTGTTGTCTAACGAGGGGCAAATACGCAATGGGTCGTGAGAGGGCTGCTCTTGGATTTTTTTCGAGAGTATTTTAGTGCTTCACGTCGTTAGTGTTCACTTGACCTGGACCATTTGATGGGCAACACGACACCTCAGTGACTACTGCTGCGCTGTACAGATACATGGATTTGGGCCGGTGTCTGTGGGAGTTTGTGCATTCTCCCCGTGCTGACGTGGGTTTTCTCCGGGAGCTCCGGTTTCTTTCCACATTCTAAAGATGTGCTCTTAGGCTAATTGGCAAAACAAATTCTCCTAAATTGTCTCAAATTTGGTTTTTAATCCACAGATCTATAAACATGGACAGGGATCGCGGATAGAGGTGGGAACATCGAGGTGGCGGCACGGGCTCGTTAGGCCGAAGGGCCTGTTTCCGTGCTGTTTTTTGTTTTTTGTTCTTTGTGTGGGTGTGTTTGTGTTTTTGTGTTTCTCTGACTGACGGAGAGATTGTAGTGGTGCGGGGGATGGCACTTCTGTCTCAAAAAAAGAGTTGCTTGTTCAATTCCACGTTTAGCAACTGTGTATGCAGAGTTTGCACTTTCTCCCGGTGTCTATGTATTCATTTCTTTGCCGTGCTCGCGTTCCCTCTCACACCCTGAAATTTGTGCTGGGTAGTTGCATTAGTTATGCTAAAGTCTTCCTCAGTGTAACTGGACAGGCACTGGACAGTGGTGAGCATGGGATTTTCACAGTCACTTCATTACAGTTTTAATGTAAGCCAATCTGTGACACTAACGGTTACATTTCTAAATTTCCAAAGCATGTTCTGTCTCCGAAATCTTGCTATCTACGTATGATAAATAAAATGGATTCTGCGTTCTGGTGACTGGGTGGGTGATTAGAAGGGAACTGCTGTTATATGCAGAGGGTAAAAAGAATTCTGTTTCAATCGTTTACTCGCGAAGGAATAACGTTTAAGGTCATATGTCTCTGGAAAGTCACAGCATACAGAAGACAACTTAGCCCATCGACCCTGAGACAATTGTCATTGGATGAAAGAATTAATAATTGGATACAGAGATTCAACAGAAACAACAAGAGCAGCGAACCCAGTACAGTAAATGACAAGGAAATCAATATAGTTGAATAGCCTTTCTGGAAATAGGAAATGGACACAGGGAACGGGATTTTGCAGCCTCACACATCCCGATGCTGCAAAATCCCACACTTGTTCAACAGATCTTCCCATGGATGTTACAGTTTGCAGAGGGACATAGATAAGTTGCAGAGCTGGGCTGAGAAGTAGTAAATGGAGTTTAATGTCGAAAAGTATGAGATGATTCACTTCGGTAAGAGTAATATGTGTGCAGAATATAGGGCTAATGATAGGACTCTTAATAGTGTAGATGAGCAGAGAGATCTCGGTGTACAGGTGCATAGATCCCTGAAAGTTGGTACTGAAGTTGATAAAGTTGTTAAGAAGGCGTATGGTGTGTTAGCATTTATTGGTAGAGGGATTGAATTTCGGGAACCATGTCATGTTGCAATTGTACAAAACTCTGGTGTGGCCGCACTTGGAGTATTGTGTACAGTTTTGGTCACCACATTATAAGAAAGATGTGGAGACATTGGAAAGGATGCGGAGGAGGTTTACCCGGATGTTGCCAGGTATGATGGGTAGGTCTTATGAGGAAAAACTAAGGGATATGAAGTTATTTTCATTAGAAAGAAGAAGGCTAAGAGGCGACTTAATCGAGACATATAAGATGATCAGCGGGTTAGATAGGATGGATAGTGAGAGCCTTTTTCCTCGGATGGATATGGATAACACGAGGGGACATAGAATTAAGTTAAGGGGTGGTAGTTATAGGATGGATGTTAGAGGTGGTTTCTTTACTCAGAGGGCGTGGAATGCCCTGCCTGCAGCAGTTGTGGACTCGTCAAGTTTAAGGGCGTTCAAATGGTCAGTGGATAGGCATATGGATAGCATTGGAATAGTTTAGTTTAGAGGATCATAAAATTAGTTCCATTGGTCGGTGCAACATTGAGGGCCGAAGGGCTTGTACTGCGCTGTAATGTTCTCTGTTCTATATTCCGCTGCTCAGCTGCTGTGATTCCCGTGGCCATTGACCTGGTACAGTTCCAATCAGGGACTTACCTGGAACACCAATAATAGCCAGGATGGGATAGTAAAAGCATTGAATCGCCTTCAGTAGATATTCAATCCGAGAGGATGGTGATATCCACCAATCATCTGTACTAAACAGATAAATCCACAGGAATAAACCCCTGTCCTTAGTTGGATCATTGTTATCCATTGCTCCCAGATTCTGATCCATTGTTGAAACATTCCAATTCATTGTAATCAGATTCTGATGCATTGTTGGAAGATTCCAAACGATTGTTCCCAGATTCGGATCCATTGTTGGAACAATCTTCTTCATTGTTCCAGATTCTGATCTCTCTTCCCCCTCCCTCTCTCAACACAGCAACTGATCTCAGCGTCGGAACTGTTACTCCTGCTGACTCAATGGCACAACACATTGAATAGAATCCCTTATTAATAGAAGAGGGAAAGCCCTCTAGCCATACTGATTGGATCCAGGGAGACATACATCAATTACAGTCACTAAACAAACAGCTTCACTTAACCCCATTCAATCCAATACTTTTTATACACAAATTAGAAAATTTACAGCCTACATAGGGCAATGAGGAAAAGGGAGGTATGGCAAGTTGGAAGTAATGGAGAATCAGACAATATATCTTTCAATATTCATTCTTATAACAGAGGTCCCTCTTCAAGGGTTCATTTCCAGAAGGCTAAAAAATAAAGCAGGGTGTGTTGCTGGGGTTTTACAAGACTCTGGTCAGACCACATTCAGAACATTTTCAGCAATTGTGTGCCCAGATCTAAGGAATGATGTACTGGCCTTGAAGACAGCCCAGTGGATGTTCACAAATCTGATCTGGAGAATGGTAGTCTTAACGTACGAGGAGCCTCTGAGGAAACTGGGTCTTACTCGATGGAATTTAGAAGGATGAGAAGGGGGAATATCATTGAAACTTACGGGATAATGAAAGGTCTGGACAGAGTACACTTGGGGAAGATGCTTCCAAATGTAAGACAGCCTAGGATCCGAGAACACAGCTCAGAGAAAAGGAACTTTGGAACTGAGATGTGGAGAGTTGGCATTGAACTGGGGTGGGCAGAGTAAGAAGCCTCACAATGCTCACTTGATAAAGGAGCAGTGTTCCAAATGCTTCTGATTCCAATTAAATCCATGAAACTGTAATGGCTGTTGTGAAACTTCTTACTTTAGAGCTGTGATGAGGATGAATTTCTTCAGGGTGGTAAATCTGTGGAATTCATTGCCATGCATGGTTGTGGATGCCAGGCCAGTGAGTGTATTTAAGGAAGAGATAGATGGATAGGGTCTTCACTGATAAAAGGGTCAAGGGTTCCAGAAAAAAAGCGGGACAATATATTTGAGAAACTTATCAGCCATGATTGAATGGTGGAGCTGTCTTAACGGCCTAATGGCCTGATTCGGCTATATCTTATTGTCTTATGGTTATCATGGATGTGGGTTTTAGATGAGGTTAACATTAATCAGGATTGATATTGGATTGGAGGCGGCATGATGCCACAATGGTTAGCACTGCTGCTTCACCGTTCCAGGATACCGGGCTTTTCTGTACTCTCTCCAAAGCCTCCACGTCATTCTGTGGAAAGTCAAAGGGACGCCTGGTGGGAAGCTTTCAAAACTGTTAACGAGGGTTCAGGGTAAGCACATTCCTCTTGGAGTGAAGGGCTTGTAGAAGTAGGGAACCCTGGATGACGCGGGATATTGAGGTCTGGTCAAGATAAAGAAGAGGGCATAGAACATACAAAGAACAAAGAACAAAGAGCAACACAGCACGGGAAACAGGCCCTTCGGCCCAACGAGCCCGCGCCGCTGTCCTAACGTCTTAATGACATATCCATGACTTTAGGCTATGCCTGTTGTGGAAGATTCCCATATAGGGACCAATATAGGAACAACTTGTTACCCAATCAGCCTAAGAGCACATTTTTGGGATGTGGGAGGAAACCGGGGGCACGCGGAGAAAAACCACACAACATGTATAAGCAGTTGGGATAAAGTGGATTCCTTGAAGAGTATAGGGAGATATGGAGTAAAATTAAGAGAGAAATCAGGAGGGCAAAAAGGGAACACGAGATTACTTTGGCAGATAATGAAAAGGAGGTTACAAAGAGCCTCTACAAATACATAAAGAGCAAAAGAATAACTAGGGAGAAAGGAAAAGTTTAAAAATTACAGCTTTTATTAATGGCGTAAGCAGGCTTATATTAACACTGCAATAAAGTTCATACAAAAATCCCTCGTCGCCACACTCCAGTCCCGTTCGGGCACATTGAGGGAGAATTCACGATGGCTAATGCACCTAACAGCACATACAGCATAGAACATAGAAAACTACAGCACAAACAGGCTCTTCAGCCCACAAGTTGCACCAATCATACCCATACCTACCGGGCCATAGAACTATCTATAACTCCCAATCCCATTTAATCCTATGCACTCATCCAGAATTCCTTTAAAAGACCCCAGCAAGTTCGCCTCCACCACCACTGACAGCAGCCGATTCCATTCACTTACCACCACTTGAGTGAAAAACTTACCCTTAACATCTCCTCTGTACTTACTGCCCAGCACCTTAAACCTGCGTCCTCTCATAGCGACCGTTTCAGTTCTGGGAAATAGCTTTCGAGAATCCACCCTATCTATCCCACTCAACACTTTATAAACCTCTATCAGTTCACCTCTCAACCTTCGTCTCTCCAGGGAGATGAGACCCAGCTCCCTCCCTATAGAGGGCATGCCTACCAATCCAGGCAACATCCTTGTAAATCACCTCAGCATCCTCTCAATAGCTTCCACATCCTTCCTGTAGTGAGGTGACCTGAACTACACACCGTACTCCAAGTGGGGCCTGACAAGGGTCTTGAAACGTCTTATTGAAGTTGTACAAGGAGCTGGAATGTCTTATTGAAATTGTACATAACATTGGTAAGGCCACATTTGGATTACTGAGCAGGATTCTTGTCACCGTATTTTAAAAAAGGATATAAACTAGAAAAAGTGCAGAAGAGATTTACAAGGATGCCAACGGGATTTGATGGTTTGAATTATAAGGAGACGCTGGGTAGACTGTGACTTTTTTCTGGACTATAAAATTCTAAGGGGTGATCTTACAGAGGCTGATAAAATAAAGAGGTGCACAAATCACCGAGACAGTCAATATCCCAAAGGTAGGGGAGACTAAAACAAGACTCTAAAATTCGGTCATGATGAGAGATTGAATAGACTGGGACTCTACTCGTTAGAGTTTCGAAGGTTGAGGTGGGATGTTATAGAGGCTTACAAGATAATGAAGGGACTAGATAGGGTAAAGATAGAGAGATTCTTTCCGCTTAGAAAGGAAAGCAGAACTAGAGGGCACAGCCTCAAAATAAGGGGTGAGGGTATTTTAGAACGGAGTTGACGGGGGAACTTCTTCACTCAAAGGGTGGTGAATCTTTGGAAATCTCTGCGCATTGAAGTAGTGGAGGCTACCTCGTTGATTAAATTTAAGTCACAGGTAGATAGGTTTCTGATAGACAAGAAAGTAAAGTTTATGGGGAGAAAGCGGAAAGTGGAACTAATCTATGTCAGATCAGCCATGAACTTGTTGAATAGCGGGGCAGGCTCGAAGGGCTAGATGGCCCACTCCTGCTCCTGTTTCTTATGTTCTTATATTCACAGAGGGCATTAGTTTAAAGTGTGAGGTACAAACGTCATCAGTGCGACATTTTTTTTACACAAAAGGTGGTGAGTATCTGGAACAAACTGCCACATGTGGTAGTAAAAGCTGGAAAAATTTTCTCTTTTAAAAAGCATTTAGACAGTTACACGGGTAGGAGGATATATTGGGATAGGGCCAAATGTGGGCATTGTGGATATGCTTTAAAAAACAAGGGCAGTATGGACACAGAGAACAAAGAACAAAACAGCACAGGAAACAGGCCCTTCGGCCCAACACGCCCGTGCCGCCACCCCGAGGCTCCCACCTTTACCCGCGATCCCTGTCCATGTTTATAGATCTATGGATTAAAAAACAAATTTGAGACAATTTAGGGAGAATTTGTTTTGCCAATTAGCCTAAGAGCACATCTTTGGGATGTGGGAGGAAACCGGAACACCCGGAGAAAACCCACGCAAGCACGGGGAGAATGCGAAAACTCCCACACAGACACACTCCCATGTATCTGCACAGCACAGCCATAGTCAGTGAGCTGTCGTGTTGCCCATCAAATGGTCCAGGTCAAGCGTACACTAACGAGTGAAGCACTGGGATACTCTCGAAAAAAAAATCCAAGAGCAGCCCTCTCACGACCCATCGCGTGTATGCCCCTCGTTAGACAACAAGGTGGAACAAAGCACCTGTAGGATAAAAACAAGTACATCAATATTATCATCTACTTACACACTTCCCAGGGACTCCCAAGGCTCATGATCCCTATTTTAAATCAGTTTTCGATACCCCTCCACTCCCACTCCGTTCATGTTCTTTATTAAGAAGGCATATGGAGTCTTAGCTTTTATTGGTAGGGGGATTGAATTTCGGAGCCGCAGCATCATGTTGCAACTGTACAAAACCCTAGTGCGGCTGCACTTGGAGTATTGTGTGCAGTTCTGGTCCCCACATTATAAGAAAGATGTGGAGGCATTGGAGAGGGTACAGAGGAGGTTTACCAGTATGTTGCCTGGTATGGAGGGCAGGTCCTATGAAGAGAGGTTGAAGGATTTGAGGTTGTTTTCGTTAGAAAGGAGGCGGCTAAGAGGGGATCTTATTGAAACATATAAGATGATTAGAGGTTTAGATAGGGTGGACAGTGATAGCCTTTTTCTAGGATGGAGAAAGCTAGCACGAGGGGACACAGCTTTAAATTAAGGGGTATGAGTTATAGGACGGATATCAGAGGTAGTTCTTTACTCAAAGAGTGATTAGGGAGTGGAATGCTCTGCCTGCAGCTGTTGTAGATGCGCCAAGTTTGGTGGCGTTTAAGAGGTTAATTGATAAGTATATGGAAGAGAAGGGAATTGTTTAGTTTGGAGGGGCATTGCTTTTTATTTTGGTCGGCACAACATCGAAGGCCGAAGGGCCTGTTCTGTGCTGTATTGTTCTATGTTCTATGTTCTAAGTGCCGATCTAAGTATCTCTTAAATATCTCCAGAGTACCTGCCTCTACCACTTTACTTGGCAGCGCATTCCATACCCCCACCACCCTCTGTTTGAAAAAAACTCCCTGTAGCATGCAAATTACACCTTACCCCCCTCACCCTAAGCCCGTGACCCCTCGTGCTATTTGAGTCCATCCTAGGAAAGAGCTTAATCCTGTTTACTCCATCTATGCCCCTCATAATCTTGTACACCTCTATTAGATCTCCTCTAAGTCTACGTCTTTCTAAGGAAAGCAGTTCCAATTTGCCTAACCTCACCTCGTAACTCCGACCTTCCATACCAGGCAGCACCCTGGTAAACCTCATCTGCACTCTCTCCAGACCCTCCACGTCCTTCCAGTAGTCGGGCGACCAGAACTGGACGCAGTATTCCGAATGAGGTCTAACCAACGTTTTATACAACTGCAACATTAAAGGCCAACTCTTGTATTCTATTGTTCAAGATACGTTGTACGTGTTTTGCACTGACACGTTGGGCCGAAACGCCTGTTTCCATGCTGTAAACCTCTATGACTCTATGAATGAATAAGAAAATCATTCGTTTTGATGCTAATCTTCAGACACCAGCAACTAGCAGTCTTTTCAATTATTTATCTTTTCAATAATAACAACTCAAAAGTATAATTAATAAACGCTTAATAAATTAGTTCATTCAACGATGAACATTCACTTTCTCATGAGGCTCGGGAAATTTGGATATCCGCTACGATTCTCACAACTTTCATAAATGAACCATAGAAAACATTCTTTCTGATTGTACCACAGCTTGGTATGATTCCTGCTCTGCCCAAGTCGGCAAGAAACTACAAAGTGTCCTGACAATACCCAATCCATCACGCAAACAAGCCTCCCACCCATCAACATTGTCAACACATCTTGCTGTCTCAGAAAAGCAGCCAACATAATCAAGCATCCCACGCACTTTGGATGTACTTTCTTCCACCTTCTGCTGGGAAAAATATACAAAAGTATATGCCAATGGAATCTTCCCTGCTGCCATCAGAGCATTTGAATGGAACTACCTCACACTAAGTTGATCTTTCTCTACACCCTCGCTACGTTTGTAACACTACATTGTGCATTCTTTCCTTTACTACTACATGAACGGAATGTGTTGTCTGTATAGTATAGTAGCAATTATTTTCACTGTATACTAACACATGTGACAATGATGAATGAAATGAAATGAAGTCAAATCCTCCAGCCTGAGACAGAAAAGTCGGCCCAATCAAGAAGTAAGTGCTGTCAGATACTTTGCCAATTGGCAATGCACCAATGTTTACCAGACCAAGACATTATAGCCATGAAAACCATCGCCACAAATCAAAGTGATTTTTCTTTAATTACCCAGAATGTGCGGTAACTTTAATCTATCAGATTTGAAATTTACCGTTCGCAGCTTTTCATACAACTGCTGCATGTAATCCTGGCATTGTGAATTATTTGTGTGGAACCTTTGCAAACACAATCGCATTTCTCATTTACATTGTGTTTCTTAGAATCATAGGATCCTGTACAGTGCAGGAGGTGGCCAGTCGGTCCATCGACGCTGCATCAATCACAATCCCACCCAGTCCCCATTCCTGTAGCGCCATATATTTTTCTTGCTAATCTCTGACACTCGTGGGCGATTTAGCACGGCAATCCACCTAAACTGCTTGGGGTGGGGCAGTGGTTAGCCCTGCTGCATCCATGTTCAAATCTGCCTCAGGTCACTGCCTGTGTAAAGTTTGTTCCTTCTCCCCGTGTATACTGGTTTTAATCCGGGTGTTCTTGTTACTCTTAAACTGGATCTTCCTCATGGTCAGACAGCATAACTCTGCAACTGCGCACTGCATCTTCCTGGGTTCAGCTGCGAAACTCCCCTGGCTCGGAATCTGTGCCCTCACACTCGAGTGGCTATCGTCCCAGCTCAACCCTTCGTATGGTCAGTCCCGATTACATGGTCCATAGGAAATTCTCCCTTGAAGGGGCCACACTTCTACAGTTGGCAAATCTCGCACTATCCTGACTTCGAATAATATTCGCTGTTCCTCCATTATCACTGGGTTTCTAATCCTGGAATGCCCTCCTTAACAGTGCTGCGGTTGTTCAAAAACTGAGCTCATCGCCAGCATCTTAAGGACAGCTATGGATGGACAATAAATACTGGGACTAGCCAATGATACCCACATCCCATAAAGTGAATTTTGAAAGAAGTGGAAAAATTGAAAATTTATGGCCAGTGTCGCCAGTATTTCCACTTGTCCTGCCCTCAGTGAAGTTCCACCATTATTCGGACTGGGTATATATTGTATTTAATTGAGATATGAATATTGGATTGAACAGGGTTAAGTGAACTGTTTGTTTAGAGACTGAAATTGATGTGAGTCTCCATGGATCTAATTTATGTGACTGCAGGGTTTTCACTCTTCTATTAATAAGTAATTCCATTCAATGTGTCGTCCGTTGAGTCAGGGGGAGCAACAACTCCAACACGAACAGAGATCAGTGACTGTGGAGAGAGAGGGAGAGGAGAGATCAGAATTTGGGAACAATGGACCGGAATCTTCTGGCAATGGGTCAGAATCTGGGGACAACGGATTCGAATGTTAGAACAATGGATCAGAATCTCGGAACAATGAACGGGAATATGCCAACGAAGGATCAGAATGTCGGAACAATAGATTGGAATGTTCCAACAATGGATCAGAATCTGGGAGCAATAGACCGGGGTTTTCCAATGCTGGACAGGAATTTTGCTGTCGGTCTGTTCTATATTTCCCAAGATTTTGTGGGTTCGTTGCCGTTAACAATTATTATTGAATTTGTTCTCTACGTTATTCAAGGGTTTTACTATCCAATCCTAGCTATTATTGGTGCCCCTGGTAAGTCTCTGTTTCCACCTATTCTATTTGTCATCTACATTTCATTGCATTATTCTCCTTACTTCAGTTTTGGGAACACGGAATCCATGGACTTCAGTTTCACAGGTAATATCTGATGCTTGTCCATTTAATCCATTCCTGTACTTGAAGCTAGTCCACACTGATTAGATCCTCCATTCACCCTTTGACCTTGAACTGATTACTCACCCATATGCCGTGAATTGGTTAGGCCACTTTTCACGTCTTGTGTGCCATGTTGTTCACCACGCTACCTGAAAAGTGTAAGCTTTGGAGGCAGTGCAATGAGAATTCGCCAGAAACCAGAAACTACCATTAACCAGAAATTCAACTGGTCCCATCACATAAAGTAAGAATTCTCTCAAAACCAGATTTCAGTCCAACCATTTGATATTAAAGAACAAAGAACAAAACAGCATGGGAAACAAGCCCTTCGGCCCAACGAGCACGTGCCGCCACCTCGATATTTCCACTTTTACCCGTGATCCCGGTCTATGTTTGTAGAACTATGCATTGAAACCAAATTTGAGACAATTTAGGGAGAATTTATTCTGCCAATCTGCCCAATCTGTCTTTGGGATGTGGGAGGAAACTGGAGCACCCGGAGAAAACCCACGCAAGCGCGAGGAGAATTCGCAAACTCCCACAGACACAGGCCCAAATCCATGTGTTTGCACAGCACAGCGATAGTCACTGAGCTGTCGTGTTGCCCATCAAATGGTCCAGGTCAAGCGTTCACTAACGACGTGATGCACTAGGATAGTCTCGAAAAATCCAAGAGCAGCCCTCTCACGACCCATCGCGTGTATGCAAGGCGGACCGAAGTACCTGTAGGATAAAACAAATACATCAATATCATCGACAATTTACACAATTCGCAGGGAACTCCCAAGGCTCATGATCCCGGTTTTAAATCAGTTTTCTATATCTCTCCACTCCCATTCTGTTCATGTGCCCATCTAAGTGTTTCTTAAATAACTCCAGAGTGCCTGCCTCCACCCATTTACTTGGCAGCGATTTCCATACCCCCACCACCCTGGTAAACCTCCTCTGCACTCTCTCCAGTCTCACGTCCTTCCGGTAGTAAGGCGACCAGAACTGGACGTAGTATTCCAAATGAGGTCAGATGTGTGGAAGGTTCTGATCAGAGAAATACATATAAAATCAGCCACAGTTTATCGAATAAACTCCCCAATTGTTCCTTTGGAGCACTGTGGAGAGGCAGCGATTTGCGAGTGGAGAGCTTGTGAGTGAGTAGAGCGATTTTTTAAAGTCTAAATTTTACTAGTTTTTTTTAAATTTTTTAAACTTGTAAACCCGGAAGGTATTGCAAAGCACCTTGGGTAGTGTAGTTTTTTTTTCAACCTCACTATAAATTGGAGTGGTGTGGAATCCCGATACTCTACACAAGTAGAGTATCCCAACACCCCCCTCCTCCTCTAACCTAAAAAGAGAGAGAGGAGAGCTCTGAGAAGGAGCAGGTAAGTTTGTTTTTGTGTGAGCTGTAAGGTCCTTGGCTCACAGGGCCTAAGCAAAAAGGGGAAGCAAGGTAAGTTTTTTTTTAATCTTTCTTACTTTTTTTTTCTCTGGGTTACTAAAAAGGGGCAAGCATGGGTGTGAGGCCAGCATGTTTTTGCCAGTGTAACATGTGGGAGGTCTTGGAGGCTCCTGGTCTCCCAGATGTCCATACCTGTGATCGCTGTGTGGAGCTGCAATCCCTACTGGACCAGGTAAAAGAACTGAAAACGCAGCTTGAGGACCTTCGACTCATTAGGGAGAATGAGGAGATTATTGGTAGGAGCTACAGACAAGTAGTCACACCAGAGCAAAGGGAAAAAGGTACATGGGTAACTATTAGGAAGGGGAAACTTCAGGTGATGGAGAGTACACCGGTGGATATCCCCCTTCAAAATAACTACTCTTGCCTGAGTACTACTGTAGGGGACAGCTCATCCAAGGGAGGCAGCGGTGGCCAGCTCCCTGGAGCTGAAGAAAAACAAAAACCTAAAAAACAGAGCAAAAAAGCAGTGCTTATAGGGGAGTCCCTAGTGAGGGGGGCGGACAGGCGTTTTTGTGGACGCAGACGGGAGTCACGGATGGTGGTATGTCTCCCTGGAGCTGGGATTCGGTATGTCTCTGGACGTGTCCCAGACAGCCTGAAAGGGGAGGGTGAGGAACTGGAAGTTATAGTACATATAGTACTACTGACATAGGCAGGAAGAGGGAAGTGGACATGAAAAGGCATTATAGGGAACTGGGTAGGCAGCTGAGAAAGAGGAAAGTGAAGGTAGTAATCTCAGGATTGCTGCCTGCGCCTCGGGAGAGTGAGAGCAGGAACTGTATGAGGTGGAGGTTGAATACGTGGCTGAGGGACTGGAGCAGGGGGCAGGGATTCCGGTTCCTGGATCATTGGGACCTTTTTAGGGGCAGGTGTGACCTGTACAGCAAAGACGGGTGGCACCTGAATCCCAGGGGGACTAATATCTTGGCGGGAAGACTGGCTAGGGCTACTGGGGGGACTTTAAACTAGAAAGGTTAGGGGGAGGGATTAGTGATGTGGTGACTGGGAGCAAGGAAGTTAGCTCCCACGTGAGGGCGTGGAATGCCCTGAGAGGATGGTGAGAGCTTGGAATGCCCTGCCTGCAGCAGTTGTGGACTCGCCTACTTTGGGGGCATTCAAATGTTCGGTGGATAGGCATATGGATGATATTGGAATAGTTTAGGTTAGAGGTTCCACTGGCCGGCGCAACATCGAGGACCGAAGGGCCTGTACTGAGCTGTAATGTTCTATGTTCTATAGGAAGAGAAGGACTCTAGGCAGGATGAGAGGCAGGTTAGACGAGTGGGGGAGAAGGGAAATGTCCAGTCTGAGGGGCTGAGGTGTGTCTATTTTAATGCCAGGAGTGTAGTAAATAAGGTGGATGAACTTAGGGCGTGGATTGCTGCTTGGGATTGTGATGTGGTGCCCATTACAGAGACTTGGATGTCTCAGGGACAGGACTGGGTACTACAGGTCCCGGGATTCACATCCTTCAGGAAGGACAGGGAGGGAGGCAAAAGAGGTGGTGGAGTGGCACTGTTGATCAGGGACAGTGTCATGGCTGCAGAGAAGGTGGATACCGAGGAGGGAATGTCTACGGACTCTCTTTGGGTGGAAGTTAGGAACAGCAAAGGGTCGGTGACGTTGCTGGGTGTATTCTATAGGCCACCCAATAGTGACAGGGAAGTTGAGGTGCAGACAGGGAAACAGATACTGGAGAGATGTAAAAATGTCAGAGTTGTTGTAATGGGAGACTTCAATTTCCCAAACATCGACTGGAATATCCCAAGGGTAAGGGGTTTGGATGGGAGGAGTTTGTTAGGTGTGTTCAGGAGGGTTTCCTGACACAGCACGTGGACAAGCCTACGAGAGGAGAGGCTGTACTGGACCTGGCACTAGCTAATGAACCAGGACGGGTGACGGGTCTCTCGGTAGGAGAGCATATTGGGGATGGAGATCATAATTCTATCTCCTTCACCCTTGCATTGGAAAAGGATAGGATCAGGCAGGCTAGGAAGGTGTTTGTCTGGAATAAGGGGAAATATGAAGACATCAGGCAGATGTTGGGGCGAATAAACTGGAAGGAGGTGTTCTTGGGGAAAAGCACAGAAGGAAGTTGGCAGATATTCAAGGAATGCTTGTCTGGAGCTCTGCACGACAACGTTCCGGTGAGACAAGGAGGTTTTGGTAGGTCGAGGGAACCGTGGTGCACGAAGGCTGTGGTGAACCTGGTCAGGAAGAAAAGAAAGGTGCATAAAAGGTTCAAAGAGCTGGGAGATGTTGGGGATCTAGAGAAATATAAGGCTTATAGAAGAGAGCTTAAAAAGCAAATTAGGAGAGCCAGAATGGGTCATGAGAAGGCCTTGGCTGGTAGGATTAAGGAGAATTCCAAGGCCTTCTACAAATATGTGAAAAGTAAAAGGATGAGAAGAGAAGGGATAGGACCAATAAAAGCTGAAGGGGGAAAAGTCTGTATGGAACCAGAAGAAATGGCAGAGATGCTTAATGAGTACTTTGCCTCAGTATTCACGGTGGAAAGTGATCTGGGAGGATGCACTACAAGTTTGCGGCAGACTGAAAAGATTGAGTATGTAGATATTAAGGAAGCGGATGTGTTAGAACTTTTAAATGCTATCAAGATAGACAAGTCTCCGGGACCAGATGGGATGTACCCCAGGTTATTGTGGGCGGTGAGGGATGTCATTGCAGAGCCCCTGGTGATGATCTTTGCATCATCGATGGAGACGGGAGAGGTTCTGGAGGATTGGAGGATTGCGGATGTGGTCCCTATTTTCAAGAAAGGGAACAGGGAAAGTCCTGGAAATTACCGATCGGTGAGTCTGACCTCAGTGGTTGGTAAGTTGATGGAGAGACTTCTGAGGGACAAGATTTACGAGCATTTGGAGAAGTTTAGGTTGATTAGAAATAGTCAGCATGGTTTTGTAAAAGGCAGGTCGTGCCTTATGAGCTTAATTGAGTTCTTCGAAAATGTGACTGAACACATTGACGAAGGACGAGCAGTGGACGTGGTGTACATGGACTTCAGCAAGGCATTTGACAAGGTCCCCCATGCAAGACTTCTTGAGAAGGTGAGAGGCCATGGGATCCAAGGGGCTTTGGCCTTGTGGATCCAGAACTGGCTTGCCTGCAGAAGGCAGAGGGTGGTTGTGGATGGCTCTTTTTCTGCATGGAGGTCGGTCACCAGTGGAGTGCCCCAGGGATCTGTTCTAGGACCCTTGCTGTTTGTCATTTTCATAAATGACCTGGATGAGGAAGTGGAGGGATGGGTGAGTAAGTTCGCCGATGACACGAAGGTCGGTGGTGTTGTGGATGGTCTGGAGGGATGTCAAAAGTTGCAGCAGGACATCGACAGGATGCAAGAATGGGCGGAGAAGTGGCAGATGGACTTCAACGCGGATAAATTTGTTGTGGTCCATTTTGGCAGATCCAACGGGATGAATGTGTACACTATCAAAGGTAGGAGTCTTAGCTGTGTGGAAGAGCAGAGGGATCTTGGGGTCCGGGTCCATAAGACTCTCAAATCGGCCTCCCAGGTGAAGGATGTGGTTAAGAAAGCTTACGGTGTACTGGCCTCCATTCATCGAGGGATTGAGTTCAGGAGTCAGGAGGTAATGCTGCAGCTTTATAGCTGCTTGTCAGACCACACTTGGAGTACTGTGCGCAGTTCTGGATAGATAGGGTGGATTTTCAGATGCTATTTCCCAGGGCTGAAATGGTCGCTACGAGAGGACACAGATTTAAGGTGCAGGGAAGCAAATACAGAGGGGATGTTAGGGGTAAGTTTTTCACTCTGAGGGCGGTGAGTGTATGGAATCGGCTGCCGTCGGTGGTGGTAGAGCTGAACTCGCTGGAGTCTTTTAAAAGACTCCTGGATGAATATAACAAAGAACAAAGAACAAAGAACAACACAGCACAGTAAACAGGCCCTTTGGCCCAACGAGCCTGCGCCGCCGTCCTAACGTCTTAATGACATATGGAGACCAATATAGGGACAATTTGTTACCTAATCAGCCTAAGAGCACATTTTTGGTGTGAAGGGATGGAAACCGGAGCACCCAGAGAAAACCCACACAACCACGGGGAGAACGCGCAAACTCCCACAGACACAGGCCCAAATCCATGTGTCTGCACAGCAACAGCGATAGTCTCTGAGCTGTCATGTCGCCCATCTGATGGTCCAGTTTAAGCATACACTATCGACATGAAGCACTAGGCCACTCCTGACGAAATATATTGGAACTAATGGGATAGGGGGTTATAGATAGGTCTGTGAATTGGCAGGTATAGATGTGATCGGCGCAACTCGTGGGCCGAAGGGCCTGTTTGTGCTGTAGTGTTCTGTATTCTATGTTATACAGCTCCATCATAACCTCCCCACTCTCATATTGGATGACAAAGGCAAGTATCCCACTTGCCTGTCAATTATGAATGTCCACTGTGAATGAGGAGCAGCCAATTAATTTAGGAGCACCCTCTGTCAGTGAGGAGTGTCCCTGTTGACTGGGAGCGCCAATATAAATTAGGAGTGCGCCCTGTCAATTAAGCGTGTTCTTGTCAATTAGGAGTACCCCTGTTAATTAGCAATGCCCCCTATTAATTACGGGTGTCCTCTGCCAATTAGGAGTATTCCTGCAAATTAGTAGTCCACCTGCAATTAGGAGCGTCCCCTGTAAACTTGGAATGGCCCCGTCAATTAGGATTGCCACCTGTCAAATAGGAATGCCGCTGTCAATTAGGAGCCGCCCTCAACCCCGTCAATTTGGAGTGTCTCTGTCAATTAGGAGTCACTCCTGTCAATTAGAAGTACCTCTGTCAATTTGAGCTACCCACTCTCAATTAGGAGTGCCTCCTGTTAAATTAGAGTGTCCTTGACAATTAAGAATGCCCGTGACAATTAGGAGTGTCTCTGTCAATTAAGAATGCCCCTATCAATTAGTACCAGTGTCAATTTGGAGTGCCTATGTCATTAGGAGTTCCTCCTATCAAATAGGACTACCCCTGTTAATTTGCAATGCTCCCGCGCCTTGTCTTTTAGGAGCCCCCCTACCAATTAGGAGTGTCAGTTAGAAATGCATCTGCAAATTATGAGTCCCACCTGTAATTAGGAGTGCCCCCTGTCAATTAGAAGTATCCCTACCAATTAGGAAGTGCCCTCCATCAATTAGGAGTGCCCCTGCCAATTAAGAGTGTCTGTCAATTAGGAATGCCACTGTCAATTAGGAGTGTCCCTGTCAATTAGGACAGCCCCCTGTCAATTAGGACTGCCCCCTGTCAATTAGGATGTCCCCTGCAATTAGAAGTGCCCCTGTCAATCAAGAGGGCAGCCTGTCAATTAGGAGTGCCCCTGTCAAATAGAAGCGTCCCTGTCAATGAGGAATGTTTTTGTCAATTGGGAGTGCTGCTTGTCAATTAGGAGTGTCCCTGTCAATTAGGAGCACTTGTATCAATTAGAAATACCGTCTGAAATTAGTAGTGCCCTTGTCAATTAGTAGTGCCCCTGTCGTATTAGGATTTCTCTTGGATGTTGCTTCGAGAGTTGCCTAGTACTTCACGCCCATGTGCGCTTAAAGTAGATCAGTTGACGGTAGCACGTCAGATCAGTGGCTATCACTGCCTGTTGTGCAGTTACAGGGACCCAGGTCGGATTCCCCGGTTTGGATCAATGTCTGTGGGAGTTTGCACATTCTCCGCGTGCTTGCGTTGGTTTTCTACGGGTGCTCTGGTTTCCTCCCTCCAAAAAATGTGCATTTTAGGCTGATTGGTGTCAATAAATTGCCCCTGAATTGGATCTCCCTTTACCTGGCCATATATAATTCCTTAAATTTGCACCCCCTTTATTTGGGAGTTCCACGTCAGGTAGACAAAACCCGACAAAAGACTGCACTCACTGAATGTTGAAATGGGCGGTGCAGACTTGTAAGGCCGAAGGGCCTGTTTCCTGTGCGGTACTGTTCTTTGTTCTTTGGTGGGGCCACAGTTAGAGTGCTGTGTGCAGTTCTGGTCGCCAAATGGTAGGATAATGTGATTGCGCTAGAGAAGGTGCAGAAAGGATTCAATTGGATGTTGCCTGGGGTGGAAAGTCTGAAGAGAGATTAGGTAAGACTGAGAGGGCGGCCTGATTGAGGTTTTCAAGATTAAGGGAGATGGGCAGATTGAATGAGTAGCTATTCTCCTTCGTTGAAGGGTCAGTCACACAAATTTAAAGTGAGGGGCAGGAGGTTTAGGGGAGTGTGAGGTCATAAAGCTTTTCCAGGCCATCATGGACCACCCCAAACGCATATTGGCTGTCAGTATACACATTTACCCGCTTTTCCCTTCCCATCTTTAAGGGTTCTGTGAGGGCTATGAGTTACATAGAACATAGAACATAACAACACAAACAGGCCCTTCGGCCCACAAGTTGTGCTGAACACATCAAAACCTACCCAGCCATAGACCGATCTATAACCCCCAATCCCATTGGATCCCATATACTCATCCAGAAGTCTTTTAAAAGACCCCAGCGAGTTCGCCTCGACCACCACCGATGGCAGCCGATTCCATTCACTCACCACCTCTGAGTGAAAAACTTTCCCCTAGCATCCCCTCTGTACTTGCTTCCCTGCACCTTAAATCTGTGCCCTCTCGTCGCGACCATTTCAGCCCTGGGAAATAGTCTCTGAGAGTCCACCCTATCTATTCCTCTCAACATCTTGTAAACCTCTATCAGGTAGCCTCTCAACCTTCGTCTCTCCAGGGAGAACAGTCCCAGCTCCCTCAACCTGTCTTCATAAGGCATGCCTCCCAATCCAGGCAACATCCTTGTAAATCTTCTCTGCACCCTTTCAGTAGTTTCCACGTCCTTCCTATAGTGAGGCGACCAGAACTGCGCACAGTACTCCAAGTGTGGTCTGACAAGGCCAAGTGTGGTCTGACAAGGCCACACTTGGCCACTTGGGCGGAGATTTCCCCACTTATGGTACCTTTTGCCATCAGTGTCCCCTGTTGGTCTACTACTGCCTAGCCTGTGCGGTATTGTCCCCCTACATGCAGCGTGATGTCGCGGTTAACTAGGTGTTGGTTATTAATCCCTTCCTCTGCTTCAGTATCTGGGTTAATCGGGCAGTAGTGCGGACTTCCCTCTTATAGGAGCCCCTCTGCGAGGTTTTTCCAGGTGTCACGCACTATCTGGACCGACTGGCCCCGGCGAAGGCTTCCCAATGGGATCTTCGGGCATCCAGCCTGTATTCAGGAGTTCAAAAATAGTGAGTCCTGACATAGTGATTGATTTGTATGCCCTGACTGCCCAGGCGGTGCAACCTAGAGCCGCCACACATTTGTGCAGTCCCTTGGCCACCGGGGACTGCCACCGGCTGCATGGTACCTCGGTATTCTTGGGTTACCACGGAGCTATAAAATCCCTCTTCTGAGTCATGAAAGAGGTGGAAGGGTTTAGTTAAGTTGGGCAGACGTAGGGCTGGGGCTGCTAATAACTCTTAGATTTTAGACGGATGTATGCTACCTCCTGTTCGGGTCCCTACTCGATCGTTTCTGCTCCAGGCTTTCCTCCTTTGACCAGCCACTGAATTGATTTGGCAAGGGATGCGAATTGGTCAATGAAATTCCAGCAATAGTTAGAGTTCTATGACTCTGCGCACCCCTTTGACTGTGTTTGGATGGGCCATATTTAGGACTCTTAATAGTGTTGATGCACAGAGGGATCTTGGTGTATGTGTGCATAGATCCCTGAAAGTTGGCAATCAAGTCGATAAGGTTGTTGAGAAGGCATATGGAGTCTTAGCTTTTATTGGTAGTGGGATTGAATTTCGGAGTCACAACGTCATGTTGCGGCTGTACAAAACTCTAGTGCGGCCGCACTTGGAATATTGTGTACGGTCTGGTCCCCGCATTATAAGAAAGATGTGGAGGCATTGGAGAGGGTACAGAGGAGGTTTACCAGGATGTTGTCTGGTATGGAAGGCAGGTCTTATGAGGAAATGCTGAGAGATTTGAGGTTGTTTTCGTTAGAAAGAAGGCGGCTAAGAGGAGACCTTACTGAAACGTATAAGATAATTAGAGGTTTAGATAGGGTGGACAGTGATAGCCTTTTTCCTAGGATGGAGAAAGCTAGCACGAGGGGACATAGCTTTAAATTAAGGGGTGGTGATTTTAGGACAGATGTCAGAGGTAGGCTCTTTACCCAGAGGGTGGTAAGGGTATGGAATGCCTTGCCTGTGTCAGTTGTAGATGCGCCAAGTTTGGTGGCGTTTAAGAGGTTAGTAGATAAGTTTATGGATGAAAAGGGGAATGGTTTAGGTTAGAGGGTCACTGCTTGTTCCTAATTGGTCGGCGCAACATCGAAGGCCGAAGGGCCTGTTCTGCGCTGTAATGTTCTATGTTCAATATTTACAATTGCAGTCTTCTGATTGGAGGGGAGGGCTTTCTTTCCTTGGCTTATGTTGTGTCCTAGATACCGGACCTCAGGCTGTGCAATCTGTGCTTTGGTTGGGTTGATTTTAAGCCCTGTAGCCTGCAAGGCCCGTAGAATTATGTTCAGGGCTCCTATGTGTCCTGTGAGGATGGTAGAAGGATGAGGATGTCGTCCATATATTGGAGGAAGGTGCTTTCATCTGGTGCAGTCCTCAAGGCCTCATGCATAACTGGGTGAAAATGTTGGGGCTGTTGTGGAACCCTTGGGGGAAGTGAGTTCATGTGTACTGTTTCTCTCCACAGGTAAAGGCATACCTTTCCTGGGATCCATGTGAAGCAGGATTGACCAGAATCCCTTTGCTATGTCTAGCACGGAGAAAATACAATGTTCAGATAGGGGTCCGTTGAGAATAGTGGATGGGCTAGGACAATAAGGTTCTCTTTCGGTGTAATTTTATTTAGGGCAGTGTAACCTATGGTCAGTTGGTAACGTCCGTCAGGCTTAGGTCGCCATATCGGGGAGTTGGTGTTGGACGCCGTGAACATAGAACATAGAACATTACAGCGCAGTACAGGCCCTTCGGCCCTCGATGTTGCGCCGGCCAGTTGACCCTCTAACCTAAACTATTCCAGTATCATCCATATGCCTATCCACCGAACATTTGAATGCCCCCAAAGTAGGCGAGTCCACAGCTGCTGCAGGCAGGGCATTCCACGGCCTCACCACCCTCTGTGTGAAGAACCTGCCTCTGATATCCGTCCTGTAACTACCACCTCTTAATTTAAAGTTATGTCCCCTCGTGTTGGTCATCACCATCCGAGGAAAAAGGCTCTCACTACCACTCTATCTAATCCCTTGATCATCTTATACGCCTCAATTAGTTCACCACGTAACCTTCTTCTCTCTAATGTAAATAACCACAGGTCCCTCAGCCTTTCCTCATAAGGCCTTCCCACCATACCAGGCAACATCCTCGTAAACCTCCTCTGCACCCTTTCCAATGCTTCCAGTGGGTCTTAAGATACCCTGGGCAACCAAAGCCTGAACGGGTTTTCTCAGTGGCTTGTAGTGCTTTGGGCTTCATGGGGTACTGTTTGTGGGGGTGCCCGTATTTGTGTACGGGAGGGATTCTTACGAGGCCGCAGTCTTGTTTTCCTGCTGCCCAGACTTGGGGTATTGATTGGCATAGAAGCCCTATATCCCCACCCCTTTCCAATCTCGGGCAGTGTATGTTGATCTATTGCTTGTATCGCAGCCACATTTTTATTGGGGACCCAGTATCCCTGAATCCCACTTTTGTCTTCCTTCCTCGCAGTCCACAGCAGGCGCTTGTTAAAGGCGTCCACCAGCACCCCTAACGCCCCTAGGAGATCAATCCCCAAAATCATTCTCTCCTGGTTCAGGCATATCCACAAGTGTAAAATGGGAGTAAAATGGCCTCTGATAAGCTGTAGTTCCATCTCCCTCCACCCCTAATGCTGTGATGGAACAGTGGGTTGTAGTAAGTGTCATGTTGATAAGGATATCGCAGCTCTCGTATCTATTAATATTTTGCATCGCCGACACCCTAATGATGCGTTAACTCAGATGCGGCCTTTTGTGCCGCCAGGGTCTGCATAATATCCAGCAGCTGCTGGTGGCTGAGGTGTGCTGTATCGGAGATGACTTCATTCTCCTTTAACTCGGGGCGCTTGCCAGGGTTTGGTTGTGTCTGGGGAGCTCTCTCTCTTTCATAGAACATAGAACATAGAACATTACAGCACAGAACAGGCCCTTCGGCCTTCGATGTTGTGCCGACCAAAATAAAAAGCAATGCCCCTCCAAACTAAACCATTCCCTTCTCTTCCATATACTTTATCAATTAACCTCTTAAACGCCACCAAACTTGGCGCATCTACAACAGCTGCAGGCAGGGCATTCCACCCCCTAATCACTCTTTGAGTAAAGAACCTACCTCTGATATCCGTCCTATAACTCATACCCCTTAATTTAAAGTTGTGTCCCCTCGTGCTAGTTTTCTCCATCCTAGGAAAAAGGCTATCACTGTCCACCCTATCTAAACCTCTAATCATCTTATATGTTTCATTAAGATCCCCTCTTAGCCGCCTCCTTTCTAAAGAAAAAAACCTCAAATCCTTCAACCTCTCTTCATAGGACCTGCCCTCCATACCAGGCAACATCCTGGTAAACCTCCTCTGTACCCTCTCCAATGCCTCCACATCTTTCTTATAATGTGGGGACGAGAACTGCACACAATACTCCAAGTGCGGCCGCACTAGAGTTTGTACAGTTGCAACATGACGTTGCGGCTCCGAAATTCAATCCCCCTACCAATAAAAGCTAAGACTCCATATGCCTTCTTAACAACCTTCTCGACTTGACTGCCTACTTTCAGGGATCTATGCACATATACACCAAGATCCCTCTGTTCATCAACACTATTAAGAGCCCTACCATTTGCCCTATACTCTACACATTTATTATTCCTGCCAAAGTGCATTACCTCACACTTTTCCACATTAAGCTCCATTTGCCACCTCTCGGCCCAGCTCTGCAACTTGTCCAAGTCCCTCTGCAAACTATAACACCCCTCTTCACTATCTACCACTCCACCGACTTTAGTGTCATCTGCAAATTTACTGATCCATCCCTCAATACCCTCATCCAGATCATTTATAAAAATTACAAACAGCAGGGGCCCCAAAACATACCCCTGAGGCACACCACTCGTCACCGAACTCCACGATGAATATCTCCCATCAACCACCACCCTCTGTCTTCTATCTGCCAGCCAATTTCTAATCCAATTAGCTAAATCACCCTCTATTCCACACATCTGCATTTTCTGTAGAAGTCTTCCATGGGCCACCTTATCAAAAGCCTTACTAAAGTCCATATATCCTACATCCACCGCCTTACCCCCATCCACCTCTCTGGTCACTTTCTCAAAAAACTCAATGAGGTTAGTAAGGCATGACCTACCCTTCACGAAACCATGCTGACTATCCCCAATCAATTCATTTCTCTTTAAATAACTATAAATCCTATCCCTAATAATTCTCTCCAATACCTTGCCCACCACAGAAGTAAGACTCCCTGGCCTATAATTCCCAGGAAGGTCTCTCTTCCCCTTCTTAAACAATGGGACCACATTCGCTATCCTCCAGTCCTCCGGAACCACACCCGTAACCAACCTTTCCCTGGGAACTTCCTGCTACGGCAGACTGACTCGTGTCCAATCCTGCCGCAGTTGCGGTATATGTAGGAGGGTTGGGGCGCTTGGACTCGGCAGTCCTTTTTATAATGACCAGTTTTCCTACACCTATAGCAGACCCCTCCGTCAGTTCCCAGCCAGGCCTGTGACACTGAATCAAAAAGGACAGAATGAACCCAGCCAGGTTTGTGACCCTGAATCAAAAACGACAGAGTGAACCCAGCCAGGCCTGTAACACTGTTTCAAGCGGGTCGTGGGGCTTCCACCCTGTCGTCATCATACTTTTAATTACGCCCTTGTTTTTGTCTGCTAGATGGCAGGTGAGGGACCCTTCAGGTCCCCACTCAGAGGTGGTGCTATTGCTATCCATGTTAGTTTCCCTTACTAGGGTCAGTAGTGTAACAATCCTGCCTCTAATGCTTTCACGGATACTTGTCTGTTTATCTCTGATTGGGTTCCGGTCTCGTGTTCCCACTGTCAGTACATTTGTATCTTCAGTAGCGACCCGCAGAGCCCGGCCTACGTTGTAGCGGGGAGATTACCGCTCTCAGAGGCAGTGAGCTCTGTACAGCCTCTCTGCAGGGGCTGCAGCGTACGGAGAGTTTGCCGACTACAGGGACCGGAGACACTAGATGCAACCCAAACTCCTATCGTGCTAAATCGACACTCAGAGGTCAGCCGTTTCCCTATTTCCTTGGGAGTCACCCTGACCTGGGTGCGGACGGGCGTGTAGTCGTCCGCGAGTCGGAGTCCCCCGATGTGTAATCGTTTTTTCGCGCTACCAGAGGTCTCCTGCTTGTAGTGGTCGGGGCACTCATAGAGGCTCCAGACTTAGTAGCGCCCGGACATGTAGCAAACTCTTCACGGATTTTACCGCCAGTAGCCCGATCTTTCGCACATGCAGAGGTCCTTACCGACTTGCAGCGCCTGGACTTGTGCTGAACTCAGGGAGTCCGATCTCAGTGGCCCGAAACCTTGGACGTCCTTCTTAACCTTGATTCCCAGGATGCTGTCCCTGCCGTATACATTTTAACCTTGATTCCCAGGGCAATGTCCCTGCCCTGTACCTTTAAAAGTTATATCCCAGGGCAATGTCTCTCTATCACCTGCTCTGTCGGATCCCCTAGTGGGCAGTCAATCTGTGGTTGGGCTTGTCGGGGGTCAGCGAAATGTAAAAATAACACAATGAATCACAGTTCGCGATCCCAGTCGCCCGCCCAAAAATAAACTTAAACCCACGTTACCGCTGTACAGCTATTGAATGGACCCTGTTCGCAAGTTCAGATCGCGGCAGCGGTGAAATATCGCTCTGACACTGGGACACTAGTATTCTGCGGATCTGATGAAATACAAAGAACAAAGAACAAAGAGCAACACAGCACGGGAAACAGGCCCTTCGGCCCAACGAGCCCACGCCGCCGTCCCAACGTCCTAATGACATATCCTTGTCTTTAGGCTATGCCTATTGTTACAGATTCCCATATAGGGACCAATATAGGGACAATTTGTTAACCAATCAGCCTAAGAGCACATTTTTGGGATGTGGGAGGAAACCGGAGCACCCGGAGGAAATCCACGCAACCACGGGGAGAACGCGCAAACTCCCGCACACACAGGCCCAAATCCATGTGTCAGCACAACAGCGATAGTCTCTGAGCTGTCATGTTGCCCATCAGATGGTCCAGTTTAAGCATACACTGACGACGTGAAGCACTAGGCAACTCCTGAAGCAATCTCCAAGAGCAGCTCTCACACGACATGCCGCATGCATGCCCCTTGTTGGTCAACAAGGTGGACCGAATTGCCTGCGGAAATAAATAAGACTTAATTAAACATGCTAAAAAAAAACTAAGACATTCCCGAGACGAAACTAAAAGATAGTCTACTACTATTTGGTCCTCCCGAAATTCAAACAGTCCTGCTATATCCCTCTATATGCAGACCGCTCATGTGGCTGTCCAAGAGACCCTTAAACAACCCTACCTTGCCTGCTCCCACCACCTTACTCGGCAGTGCATTCCACACCCCCACTACCCTTTGTGTGAAAAACTGGCCTCTAATATTCGTCTTATACATAGCCCCCCTCACCCTGAGCCCGTGACCCCTCGTTCTATCCATTTCTAATGGTGGAAAAAGCTTACCACCATTTACTCTATCTCTACCCCTCATAATCTTATATACCTCTAAAAGATCCCCTCTCAGCCAACGTCTTTCAAGGGAAAACAACCCCAGTGTTTTCAATCTTTCCTCGTAAGACAGCCCTTCCATACCAGGCAGCATCCTGGAAAATCTCCTCTGCACTCTCTCCAGGGCCTCTACATCCTTCCTGTAGTACGGCGACCAGAACTGGACGCAGTACTCCAGATGAGGCCTAACCAACGTTCTATACACTTGCAACATTAGACTCCTACTCTTGTATTCTATACCCCTTCCTATGAAGGCTAACATACCATACGCTTTTTTTTACCACATTCTCCACCTATACTGACACCTTCAGAGACCTGTGAACTTGCACCCCCAGGTCTCTCTGCATCTCTATACTCCGGATAGTTTTACCTTTTATCCTATAACTCCCCTCTATATTATTCCGGCCAAAATGCATCACCTCGCATTTATCCGGATTAAATTCCATTTGCCATCTATCTGCCCAATCTACCAGCCTATCAATGTCATGTTGTATTGCCAGGCACTGCTCCTCAGTACCCGCCAATCCAATCATCTTAGTGTCATCAGCAAATTTGCTGATCACACCACCTACCCCCTCTTCCAAGACATTTCTATATAGAAATATAAAGAAATAGAAGGGGCCCTAGTACAGAGCCCTGTGGCACACCACTAGTGACAGACCTCCAGTTGGAAAAAGAGCCGTCAACTACTACCCGCTGTCTCCTCCTCCCAAGCCAGTTGTCAACCCATCTACATACCTGGCCCTGTATACCATGCGCCTTCACCTTTTCTCTCAGCCTACCATGAGGGACCTTATCAAACGCCTTACTGAAATCCATATAGACGACATCAATGGCTTGTCCTTCATCAACCGTTTTTGTCACCTCTTCAAAAAATTCCACTAGATTCGTAAGGCACGACCTCCCCTTAACGAAGCCATGCTGCTTATCCCTCATCAGATCGCAGCGCTCCAGATGCTCATACATCCTGTCCCTGAGAATCCTCTCCATTAGCTTACCTATAACTGAAGTCAAGCTCTCCGGCCTATAGTTCCCTGGGTTATCCCTCTGACCCTTTTTAAACAATGGTACTACATTTGCAATCCTCCAGTCCTCTGGGACCTCCCCTGAGTCCAAACAGGAAACAAAGATTTGCGTCAGAGGCCCAGCAATGTCATCTCTCACCTTCCTTAGCAGCCTGCGATAAATACCATCAGGCCCCGGAGCTTTATACGTCTTTATGCTACCTAAAAGCCCCAACACTTCGTCCCCTATAATGATTATTTCCTTTAATGGGTCCTCAAATCTCTCAACGCCAGCATCAGACATCAGGCCCCTCTCCCGCGTGAATAACAACATAAAGTATTCATTCAGGATCTCCCCCATTCCCTCAGGCTCTAAGCATAGTTCCCCTCCTCTGTCCCTGAGAGGTCCAATCTTCCCTCTAACCATCCTTTTGCTCCTTACATAGGAGTAAAATGTCTTTGGATTTTCCTTAATCCTACCTGCCAAATCCATTTTGTGGCCCCTTTTTGCCTTTCTGACACCCCTTTTAAGATCCCGTCTACACTCTCTATATTTTTCCAGCGCTGCCTCTGTCCCCAATTGCCTGGATCTAACGTACGCCTCCCGCTTCTTCCTGACCTAGTCCTCAAGATCCCTAGTAACCCACGGTTCTCTAATCCTACCCTTCCCATCCTTTCTCCTTACTGGCACGTGTCTATCCTGCAAAAATTTTAGTTTTCTCTTGAAAGATTCCCACATGTGCAGCGTCGACCTACCCTCGAACAGCTTATCCCAGTCGGTATCCTTAAGATCCTGCCTAATCTGGCTATATCTAGCCCTCCCCCAATTTAACACCCTCCCCTTAGGGCAGGCTTCATCTTTTTCCATTAATACCCTAAAGCAGACAGAGTTGTGGTCACTATTAGACACATGATCTCCTACTACAACGTCAACCATCTGCCCTGGCTCATTCCCCAGAACCAGATCCAGTATAGCCCCCTTTCTAGTCGGGCTATCCACGTACTGCTCCAAGGACCCTTCTAAAACACACTGTACAAATTCCTCCTCGTCCGCACCTTCCGCTGTGGGCACCTTCCAATTTACCCCAGAGAAATTGAAATCTCCCATTACAACTACCCTATTCTTCCTACACTTATCTAAAATTTCCTTACATATCCCTTCTTCCACGACCCGTGGACTTTTGGGCGGTCTGTAGTACACACCCGACATAGTAACCTCTCCCTTCCTATTCCTCAACTCCACCCATAGCGACTCAATTCCTAACTCAGCCATACCGCCCTCCTTCTGCACTGCTATGATGTGAAATAAGTAAAGATATTCACCCAGTGCCAAGAGGCGGCGTTCCAGAGATGGTCGTGATCCCAGACGAGCCCCCAATTGTTTGCGTGAGTGGGCAAAATGACCACTATGGACCCAGGGTCAAGTTCAACAAAGGTACAGCTTTATTTTATTTTACGTCGACAGAGGTGCATTCAGGACATACAATCGTACTGCCCCAAAAGCATTCTAAAGACCCACCGAACCGGGCTATAGTTATACCCGAACTTCGGTGTAGTGTGCGATTCAAATGCTTTACTTACAATACTTGTTTTTGGCCATCCTGACTCGATGTTTTCAAGTGTGTGGGTGATTGTTTTAAGTAAGTATTAATCGTTTTTGTCTGATTGGTTATCAATGGTTTGGAATCTCCGGGGTTTGAACAATAGGAGTGCTATTATTCTCAGGAAGTTTGAGGGGCCAGGGATGCTTTCTTAGCTATGCTAATCTTAACGTGTGTCTGTAGGTTGTTTGACTGTAGGTTGTCGGTAGATGTACTTCTTAACTTAGCTCCTGGAGTTGCCTTCCTGTGTGCGAGCCCTTATTTGCATTCTATAAGCAAGCTCCTATCTGCTAGTCTGCTTCTGTGATTTTGCGATTTTTAGTGGAGGGGCTCTGAGTATGGTTTTTAGTCTGCTTCCATATTGTGTACCCAATTTCATAAAATTTGTTGTCCGATAACATAACTTTAATTGTTCTCAGATCCCGATGCTGTATTTGAACATTACAGCCTAATGTCTCAAATTCTGATGAAATATTAGAACATTACAGTCTATTTTTGTTGGATACTGATCTGCTCAATTGTTCTCGGATTCCGATCCGTTATTGGAATCTATTGTTCTCAGATTCTCATCGTGTAGGAAATTCCAATCCATTGCTCTCAGATACAGATCCAGTATTAGAACATTTCAGTCAATTGTTCACTGATTGTGATTAAGTGTTCTGACATTGCAGTCTATTGTTTTCCAATTCCCTTGTTCTCAGATTCTGATCCAGTACTAGAACATCGCCATCCATTTTTCCCAGATTCTGATCCAGTAATGGATCGTTAAGGCCCATTGTTCTCAGAAATGGATCAATTGTTGGAAGATTACAGTCTATTGTTCTCAGAATCTGATCCTTCGTTTGAACAGTGCATTCAATTTTTCTCAGTTTCTGCTTCAGTATTGGATTGTTAGAATCGATTGTTCTCAGATACTGATCCAGTATTGGAAAATTGCAGTCTATTGTTCTCAGATTCTGGTCCAGTATTGGAATATTATAGCCTATTGTTTTCAGATCTGATTCTTTACTGAAATACTGTAGTCAGTTATTCTCAGATTCTGATCTATTAATGGAACATTGCTGTATATTGTTCTCAGATTCCGTTGCTGTATTTGAACATTATAGTCTATTGTTCTTAGATTCTGACCCATTTTGGAACATGCGGTCTATTGTTCTCAGATAGTTCTCAGATAATATACATTATTTGAACATTGCAGATGACACTAAAGTCGGTGGAGTGGTAGATAGTGAAGAGGGGTGTTATAGTTTGCAGAGGGACTTGGACAAGTTGCAGAGCTGGGCCTAGAGGTGGCAAATGGAGTTTAATGTGGAAAAGTGTGAGGTAATGCACTATGGCAGAAATAATAAATGTGTAGAGTATAGGGCAAATGGTAGGATTCTTAGTAGTCTAGATGAACAGAGGGATCTTGGTGTGTATGTGCATAGATCCCTGAAAGTAGGCAGTCAGGTCGAGAAGGGTGTTAGGAAGGCATATGGAGTCTTGGCTTTTATTGGTAGAGGGATTGAATTCCGGAGCCGCAACGTCATGTTGCAACTGTACAAAACTCTAGTGCGGCCGCACTTGGAGTATTGTGTGCAGTTCTGGTCCCCGCATTATAAGAAAGATGTGGAGGCATTGGAGAGGGTACAGAGGATGTTTACAAGGATGTTGCCTGGTATGGAGGGCAGGTCTTATGAAGAGAGGCTGAGGGATTTGAGGTTGTTTTCGTTAGAAAGGAGGCGGCTAAGAGGAGACCTTATTGAAACATATAAGATGATTAGAGGTTTAGATAGGGTGGACAGTGATGCCTTTTTCCTAGGATGGAGAAAGCTAGCACGAGGGGACACAGCTTTAAATTAAGGGGTGATAGTTATAGGACAGATATCAGAGGTAGGTTCTTTACCCAAAAGGTGGTTCGGGAGTGGAATGCCCTGCCTGCGGCAGTTGTAGATGCGCCAAGTTTGGTGGCGTTTAAGAGGTTAGTTGATAAGTATATGGAAGAGAAGGGAATGGTTTAGTTTGTAGGGGCATTGCTTTTTATATTGGTCGGCACAACATCGAAGGCCGAAGGGCCTGTTCTGTGCTGTAATGTTCTATGTTCTATGTTCTATTGAAGTCGATTATTTTCAGATTCTGATCGATTTTTGGAGCATTGCAGGCAATTGTTCGCTGATTATGATTAAGTGTTGGGACATTGCAGTCTATTGTTCTCAGATTCTGATCCATTGTTTGAACATTGCAGACTATTATTCTCAGACTTTGAACATTACAGTCTAATAATCACAGATTCCGATCCACTACTGGAAAATTGCATTCTGGTGTTCTCAGATTCTGATCCGGTACTGGAACACGCTGGTCAATTGTTCCCAGATTTTGTTCCATTATTGGAACATTACCGTCTATTGTTCTCAGGCACTGATCCATTATTTGAATATTGCATTCTATTTTTCTCAGATTTTGATCCAATATTGGAACATTGCAATCTATTGTTTTTGGATTCTGATCAAGTGTTGAAACATTGCAGTCCATTGGTCTCCGATTATGGTTCATTATTTGAAAATTACTGTCTATTTTTCTCAGATGCTGATCCATTATTTGAACATTGTATTCGATTTTTCTCAGATTCTGATCCATTATTGGAACATTATAGCCTATTGTTCTCAGATTCTGATCCCGTAATGGATCATTACGTCAATTGGTCTCAAATTAGAACATTATTAGAATATTAAAATTAGATCATTAGAATATTAGAACATTACACTCCATTTTTCTCAGATACTGATCCACTCAATTGTTCTTTGATTCCGATCCATTATTGGAACCATTGCAGTTTGGTGTTCTCAGTTTCTGATCCATTATTGGAAACTTGCAGTACATTGTTCTCAGATTTGTTTCAGTATTTGAACATTACATTTTATTGCTCTCAGATTCTGATCCAGGAATGGATCTTTACACTCAATTGCTCCCACATTCTGATCAAATGTTGGAACCTTGAGCGGAACTTTGGAATCTAATGTGGATTTACTCAAAATGCTGAACTCAATGGCGTAGACACCTGGCCGTAATGTCACTTTCTTGGCGAAAAAGTCTCGAATGGCATGGTGAGTAACTTCGGAAACGATTGTGGATTGCATGAAAATGCTTAGACAATGACACTTTGCTGTGATGAAAATTTTTAACGAAAAATGTTCAATTAACTTTGAGCAGAACTTGGAATCGAATGCGGATTAACTCAAAATGGTGAACGCAAATGTATACGTACTTGGGCCGCAATATTACCTTTGTTGTCGAAAACATCTCAAGTGGCACAGAGGGAAACTTTGGTAATTATTGAGGATTTGATGAAAATGATTAACAAATCGAAAGGAGGAATTCGCCACAATATCAATAGCATTGCAGAAAACTCTCGATGACAATGAGAGGTTCATTGGGAACTAATGGAGATTTATGCAAAATAGTCGAGGTAAAATCTCGCTTCAACTACGGTAAGAGAAACACTGGAAGCTAATGTGGATTTTCACGAAATGCTTAACTCAATGGAGTAGCACATGACAGCAATATCACCTTGATTAGCGAAGAAAACCTTGACTGGCAAGGTGAGAAACTTTGACAATGACTGCGGATTTACTCAATATGCTTAACTCATTCTCATAAGCAAGTTGCTGCAATATCAGTCTTTTGGCGAAATAGATTCCATTTCTTTGACCGGAACTTCGTAATTCAACAGCGATTTTCTTAAAATGCCTAACACAACTGGGAGGTACTTCGCCTCAATATCACCATTGTTGCTGAAAAAATCTCGAATGGCACAGAGACAAACTTTGGAAAGGATGTGGATTTTGATAAAATGCTTAGCTCATTGGGTGGTCATTTGCTGCAAAACCATCCTTTCGGCGAAACAAAGTGGTGGAGATTTACATAAGTTGCTGAACTGATCGAGATAATTTCACTTCAGCGGGCAAAAATGTTCAATTGCTGTCGGAGAAATATTGGAAGGCAATGTGGTTGAACTCAAAATGCTTAGCTTATTCGGATAAGCACTTTGCTTCAATACCAGCATTTTGCGAAGCAGACTGATGGAGATTTACCGAAGTTGCTCAACTCATCCAGATAAGTAATTTGCTGAAATATCAGTTCAGAGGCCACGAATGTTCAATTACTGACGGAGAAACATTGGAAACTAATGTGCCTTTATTGAAAATGCTTAACTCAATGGAGTAGGACCTTGGGCACAATATCAAATTGATTGGCGAAGAAAATCTTGAATGGCAAGGTGCTAAACTTCGGAAATGATTGCGATTTACTCAAAATGTTTAGCTCATTGGGAGAAGCACTTTGCTGCAATACCAGCTTTTTGACGAAACCGAATTACACAAGTTGCTGAATTCATAGAGATAAGAAATTTGCAACGAATGTTTAATTACTGACAGGGAAACATCCGAAGCTAATGTGGATTTACTCAAAATGTTAAAGTCAATGGAGTAGACTTGTCCGTAATATCAAATTGATTGGTGAAGAAAACAGAGAAACGTTTGCAGATAAAGTGGTTGAACTCAAAATGCTCAGCTTATTCATAGAACATAGAACATTACAGCGCAGAACACGCCCTTCGGCCTTCGATGTTGCGCCGACCAATTATGAAAAAAGCAATGACACTCCAAACTAAACCATTCCATTCCCTTCTCTAAACTTATCAACTAACCTCTTAAATGACACCAAACTTAGAAGTTTGATGAGGACTTGTCTGTTGAAGTAGTATGAGCTGAGATCAGAAACAGGAAAGGAGAGGTCACCCTGTTGGGAGTCTTTTATAGACCTCCTAAAAGTTCTAGAGAGGTTGAGGAAAGGATTGCAAAGTCAATTCTGGTCAGGAGTGAAAGTAATAGGTTAATTGTTATGGGGGACTTTAACTTTACTAATATTGATTGGAATAGCTATAGCTGTAGCTCGTTAGAGGGGTCAGTTTTCGTACAAAGTGTGCAGGAAGGTTTTTTGACTCAGTATGTAGATAGGCCAACTAGAGGTGAGGCTACATTGGATTTGGTGCTGGGCAATGAGCCAGACCAGGTGTTAGGCTTGGAAGTTAGTGAACATTTTGGTGATAGTGACCACAATTCGGTTACGTTCACCTTAGTGATGGATAGGGATAGGCATGAAGCTGGGGGCAGTAGTTATAGCTGGGGGAAGGGTAATTATGAGGCCATCAGGAGAGAATTAGGGTGCATAGATTGGACTAGGAAACTACAGGGACTGGGAACATCTGGAATGTGGAGCTTATTCAAGGAGCAGCTGCTGCGAGTCCTTGATAAGTATGTCCCTGTCAAGCAAGGAGGAAATGGTGGAGTAAAAGAATCTTGGTGTACGAAAAAAATTGATTTGCTGGTTAAAAGGAAAAAGGAGGCTTATGTCAGGATAAGGCTTGAAGGCTCGGTTAGTGCAATGGATAGCTATAGATTAGCCAGGAGGGAGCTAAAGAGTGAATTGAGGAGAGCTAAGAGGGGACACGAGAAGACTTTGGCTGATAGGATTAAGGAGAATCCTAAAGCTTTCTTTAGATAGTTAAGAATAGAAGATTGGTTAGGACAAGATTAGGGCCAGTCATAGACAGCAGTGGGAAGTTGTGCGTGGAGCCTGAAGAGATTGGAGAGGCACTGAATAAATATTTCTCTTCGGTATTCACGCAGGGGGATGTAAATGTAGTTATGGAGAACACTGAGGTACAGGGTAGCAAACTGGAAAGTATCGAAGTAGATAGGGAGGATGTGCTAGATATTCTCGAGGGTTTGAAGTTGGATAAGTCCCCTGGGCCGGACGGGATTTACCCTAGCATTCTCTGGGAGGCAAGAGAGGAGATTGCAGAGCCTCTGGCTCTGATCTTCAGGTCGTCGTTGGTTACGGGTGTGGTTCCGGAGGACTGGAGGATAGCGAATGTGGTCCCATTGTTCAAGAAGGGGAAGAGAGACCTCCCAGGGAATTATAGGCCAGTGAGTCTTACTTCTGTTGTGGGCAAAGTATTGGAGAGAATTATTAGGGATAGGATTTATAGTTATTTAGAGAGAAATGAATTGATTGGGGATAGTCAGCATGGTTTTGTGAAGGGTAGGTCGTGCCTTACTAACCTCATTGAGTTTTTTGAAAAAGTGACTAAAGAGGTGGATGGGGGTAAGGCGGTTGATATGGTATATATGGACTTTAGTAAGGCGTTTGATAAGGTGGCCCATGGAAGACTTCTGCAGAAAATGCAGATGTATGGGATAGAGGGTGATTTAGCTAATTGGGTTAGGAATTGGCTAGCAGATAGAAGACAGAGGGTGGTGGTTGATGGGAGATATTCATCGTGGAGTTCGGTGACAAGTGGTGTACCTCAGGGGTCTGTTTTGGGGCCCCTGCTGTTTGTAATTTTTATAAATGATCTGGATGAGGGTATTGAAGGATGGATTAGTAAATTTTCAGATGACACTAAAGTCGGTGGAGTGGTAGATAGTGAAGAGGGGTGTTATAGTTTGCAGAGAGACTTGGACAAGTTGCAGAGCTGGGCTGAGAGGTGGCAAATGGAGTTTAATGTGGAAAAGTGTGAGGTAATGCACTATGGCAGGAATAATAAATGTGTAGAGTATAGGGCTAATGGTAGGATTCTTAGTAGTCTTGATGAACAGAGGGATCTTGGTGTGTATGTGCATAGATCCCTGAAAGTAGGCAGTCAAGTCGATAAGGTTGTTAAGAAGGCATATGGAGTCTTAGCTTTTATTGGTAGGGGGATTGAATTTCGGAGCCGCAACGTCATGTTGCAACTGTACAAAACTCTAGTGCGGCCGCACTTGGAGTATTGTGTGCAGTTCTGGTCCCCACATTATAAGAAAGATGTGGAGGCATTGGAGAGGGTACAGAGGAGGTTTACCAGGATGTTGCCTGGTATGGAGGGCAGGTCTTATGAAGAGAGGCTGAGGGATTTGAGGTTGTTTTCGTTAGAAAGGAGGCGGCTAAGAGGGGACCTTATCGAAACATATAAGATGATTAGAGGTTTAGATAGGGTGGACAGTGATAGCCTTTTTCCTAGGATGGAGAAAGCTAGCACGAGGGGACACAGCTTTAAATTAAGGGGTGATAGTTATAGGACGGATATCAGAGGTAGGTTCTTCACCCAAAGGGTGGTTCGGGAGTGGAATGCCCTGCCTGCAGCAGTTGTAGATGCGCCAAGTTTAGTGGCGTTTAAGAGGTTAGATGATAAGTATATGGAAGAGAAGGGAATGGTTTAGTTTGGAGGGGCATTGCAAGTATATTGGTCGGCGCAACATCGAGGGCCGAAGTGCCTGTTCTGTGCTGTAATATTCTATGTTCTATGTTCCATAAACTATCTCCAATTACTAAGCCAGTTACTTATCCACCTAGCTACCTGTCCTTGTAATCCATTAGCCTTGACCTTCTCAACTAACCTCTCATGAGGGACTTTGTCAAACGTCTTACTAAAATCCACATAGACGACATCAACGGCTCGCCCATCGTCCACCGTTTCCGCCACCTCCTCAAAATATTCTAACACATTTGTAAGACACGACCTCCTCTCTCTTAGGGAGTGGAATGCCCTGCCTGCGGCGGTTGTAGATGCGCCAAGTTTGGTGGCGTTTAAGAGGTTAGTTGATAAGTATATGGAAGAGAAGGGAATGGTTCAGTTTGGAGGGGCATTGCTTTTTATATTGGTCGGCGCAACATCGAAGGCCGAAGGGCCTGTTCTGTGCTGTAATGTTCTATGTTCTATGTTCTATGTTACCCCCATCCACCTCTTTAGTCACTTTTTCAAAAATACTCAATGAGGTTAGTAAGGCACGACCTACCCTTCACAAAACCATGCTGACTATCCCCAATCAATTCATTTCTCTCTAAATAACTATAAATCCTATCCCTAATAATTCTCTCCAATACTTTGCCCACAACAGAAGTAAGACTCACTGGCCTATAATTCCCTGGAAGGTCTCTTCCCCTTCTTGAACAATGGGACCACATTCGCTATCCTCCAGTCCTCCGGAACCACACCCGTAACCAACGACGACCTGAAGATCAGAGCCAGAGGCTCTGCAATCTCCTCTCTTTCATCCCAGAGAGTCCTAGGGTAAATCCCGTCCGGCCCAGGGGACTTATCCAACTTCAAACTCTCGAGAATATCTAGCACATCCTCCTTATCTACTTCGATACTTTCCAGTTTGCTACCCTGTACCTCATTGTTCTCCATAAGTACATTTACATCACGCTGCGTGAATACCGAAGAGAAATTCTGTGGTGGGCAAGGTATTGGAGAGAATTATTAGGGATAGGATTTATAGTTATTTAGAGAGAAATGAATTGATTGGGGATAGTCAGCATGGTTTCGTGAAGGGTAGGTCATGCCTTACTAACCTCATTGAGTTTTTTGAGAAAGTGACCAGAGAGGTGGATGGGGGTAAGGCGGTTGATGT
Source organism: Sphyrna mokarran (assembly GCA_024679065.1). Classification (NCBI taxonomy): domain Eukaryota; kingdom Metazoa; phylum Chordata; class Chondrichthyes; order Carcharhiniformes; family Carcharhinidae; genus Sphyrna; species Sphyrna mokarran. Next base: position 58,341,899 of record JAGIQG010000017.1, on the reverse strand, counting down.
AGTATATATGGACTTTAGTAAGGCGTTTGATAAGGTGGCCCATGGAAGACTTCTACAGAAAATGCAGATGTGTGGAATAGAGGGTGATTTAGCTAATTGGATTAGGAATTGGCTGGCAGATAGAAGACAGAGGGTGGTGGTTGATGGGAGATATTCATCGTGGAGTTCGGTGACGAGTGGTGTGCCTCAGGGGTCTGTTTTGGGGCCCCTGCTGTTTGTAATTTTTATAAATGATCTGGATGAGGGTATTGAGGGATGGATCAGTAAATTTGCAGATGATACTAAAGTTGGTGGTGTGGTAGATAGTGAAGAGGGGTGTTTTAGTTTACAGAGTGACTTGGACAAGTTGCAGAGCTGGGCCGAGAGGTGGCAAATGGAGTTTAATGTGGAAAAGTGTGAGGTAATGCACTTTGGCAGGAACAATAAATGTGTAGAGTATAGGGCTAATGGTAGGGCTCTTAATAGTGTTGAGGAACAGAAGGATCTTGGTGTATGTGTCAATAGATCCCTGAAAGTAGGCAGTCAAGTGGATAAAGTTGTTAAGAAGGCATATGGAGTCTTAGCTTTTATTGGTAGGGGGATTGAATTTAGGAGCCGCAGCATCATGTTGCAGCTGTACAAAACTCTAGTGCGGCCGCACTTGGAGTATTGTGTGCGTTCTGGTCGCCACATTATAAGAAAGATGTGGAGGCATTGGAGAGGGTACAGAGGAGGTTTACTAGGATGTTGCCTGGTATGGAGGGCAGGTCCTATGAAGAGAGGTTGAAGGATTTGAGGTTGTTTTCGTTAGAAAGGAGGCGGCTAAGGGGGATCTTATTGAAGCATATAAGATAATTAGAGGTTTGGATAGGGTGGACAGTGATAGCCTTTTTCCTAGGATGGAGAAAGCTAGCACGAGGGGACACAACTTTAAATTAAGGGGTATGAGTTATAGGACGGATATCAGAGGTAGGTTCTTTACTCAAAGAGTGATTAGGGAGTGGAATGCCCTGCCTGCAGCTGTTGTAGATGCGCCAAGTTTGGTGGCGTTTAAGAGGTTAGTTGATAAGTATATGGATGAGAAGGGAATGGTTTAGTGAGGAGGGGCATTGCTTTTTATTTTGGTCGGCACAACATCGAAGGCCGAAGGGCCTGTTCTGTGCTGTATTGTTCTATGTTCTATGTTCTATGTTCTAAATATTTATTCAGTGCCTCTCCAGTCTCTTCAGGCTCCACGCACAACTTCCCACTGCTGTCTATGTCTGGCCCTAATCTTGTCGTAACCAATCTTCTATTCTTAACATATCTAAAGAAAGCTTTAGGATTCTCCTTAATCCTATCAGCCAAAGTCTTCTCGTGTCCTCTCTGAGGTCTCCTCAATTCACTCTTTAGCTCCCTCTTGGCTAATCTATGGCTATCGATTGCACTAACCAAGCCTTCAAGCCTCATCCTGACATAAGCCTCCTTTTTCCTTTTAAGCAGCAAATCAGCTTTTTTTCGTACACCAAGGTTCTCTGACTCGAGCATTTCCTTCTTGCCTGACAGGGACATACTTATCAAGGACTCGCAGCAGCTGCTCCTTGAATAAACTGCACATTCCAGATGTTCCCAGTCCCTGTAGTTTCCTAGTCCAATCTATGCACCCTAATTCTCTCCTGATGGCCTCATAATTACCCTTCCCCCAGCTGTAACTACTGCCCCCAGCTTCATGCCTATCCCTATCCATCACTAAGCTGAACGTAACCGAATCGTGTTCACTATCTCCAAAATGTTCACTAACTTCCAAGCCTAACAGCTCTTTTAGCTCATTGCCCAGCACCAAATCCAATGTAGCCTCACCTCTCGTTGGCCTATCCACATACTGAGTCAAAAAACCTTCCTGCACACTTTGTACGAAAACTGACCCCTCTAACGAGCTACAGCTACAGCTATTCCAATCAATATTAATAAAGTTAAAGTCCTCCATAACAATTACCGTATTACTTTCACTCCTGACCAGAATTGACTTTGCAATCCTTTCCTCAACATCTCTAGAACTTTTAGGAAGTGCATTAAGGACTCCCAACAGGGTGACCTCTCCTTTCCTGTTTCTAATCTCAGCCCATCCTACCTCAACAGGCAAGTCCTCATCAAACTTCTTTTCTGTCACTGTGATACAGTCTTTGACTAATAATGCCACTCCTCCGCCCCTTCTACCTCCTTCTCTACTCCGACTAAAGCATTTGAACCCCGTAACCTGCAACATCCATTCTTGTCCCTGCTTTACCCAAGTCTCTGAAATGGCCACAACATCGAAGTTCCAGGTACTGGTCCAAGCTGCAAGTTCCTCCACCTTATTGCGAATACTCCTTGCATTAAAGTAAACGCATTTCAAACCATGCCCTACCCCACCCGTATGCTGCTTTTTTTTACAGCTTTCCTCTATGACCCTCTTACTCTCATCCCTCTTAGCACCCCAACTACTTAGGATCCCACCAACCCCCCCCCCCCCCCCCCCTCCCCCCGAATGGTCCTTGCTATTTCCTATTTGGTCGTCGCAACATCGAAGGCCGAACGGTCTGTTCTGCGCTGTAATGTTCTATGTTCTTTTGGTATCAGCCCCTCCCCCCCTCCATATTAGTTTATATCCTGCCGAAACACTCCAGCTAACCTCCCAGCTAAGGTATTCACATCCTTCCCATTCAAGTGTTCCCTGTCCCTTCTATTCAGGTGCCCTTCTTTCACAAAGACTTCCCAGTTATACACAAATATGAAACCTTCTGCCCTACACCATCCTTCAGCCACGCAGTCAGCTGTAGGATCTCATTTCTCCTGGCTCCGCTATTACCTCCGCCCGGAAGCAGCCCTGAGATCGCTACCCTGGAGGCCCTGCTCTTCAGCCTACCCCCCAACTCCCTGAACTGTCTTCGTATATCCTCCCTGCACTTTCTTCCTACATCCTTCTCTCCTGCATGAATAATCACATGGCCCCCCTCACCCTTCAAAGTGCCCTCTACCCTGTCCGACACATCTTGCACCCTTGCTCCAGGGAGGCAAACTACCATCTTGGAGTCCCGACTTGGACCAGAGAAGCGTCTATCTATTCCTTTAACCTTCCATCCCTCACCACTATCTCCCTTTTAGCCCTTTTTTCTCCCCTTTGAGGTACACTAGTCCTCGTGCCTTGCCTTTATTAACCCTCCACCCTCGATACTTTGGGGTGCTGAGACTGGGGAAGTCTTTGGACTGTCTCCCTTCTCCTTTTTCCCCTTCCTGACAGTAATCCACCTGTAAGTGTTCCCCCCCACCCTCCCCACTTGGGCTCCGGGTCCGTCACCTTACTCTGCCTCCCTTCCGTGATTGCCGCGTTCTCCCTGACTAAAACTGCATCTTCCAATCGGCGCTCTAGTTGCTTGACCCGAGCCCGCAGACGCTGCAGCCCCAAACACTTGACGCATACGTGGTCTTTCAGCAAAGGTCTCGCCGCCGGAACTCCCACATATGACACCGAACACAGGAGAGGCATAGAACATAGAACATAGAACAATACAGCACAGAACAGGCCCTTCGGCCTTCGATGTTGTGCCGACCAAAATAAAAAGCAATGCCCCTCCTAACTAAACCATTCCCTTCTCATCCATATACTTATCAACTAACCTCTTAAACGCCACCAAACTTGGCGCATCTACAACAGCTGCAGGCAGGGCATTCCACTCCCTAATCACTCTTTGAGTAAAGAACCTACCTCTGATATCCGTCCTATAACTCATACCCCTTAATTTAAAGCTGTGTCCCCTCGTGCTAGCTTTCTCCATCCTAGGAAAAAGGCTATCACTGTCCACCCTATCTAAACCTCTAATCATCTTATATGCTTCAATAAGATCCCCTCTTAGCCGCCTCCTTTCTAACGAAAACAACCTCAAATCCTTCAACCTCTCTTCATAGGACCTGCCCTCCATACCAGGCAACATCCTGGTAAACCTCCTCTGTACCCTCTCCAATGCCTCCACATCTTTCTTATAATGTGGCGACCAGAACTGCACACAATACTCCAAGTGCGGCCGCACTAGAGTTTTGTACAGTTGCAACATGATGCTGCGGCTCCTAAATTCAATCCCCCTACCAATAAAAGCTAAGACTCCATATGCCTTCTTAACAACTTTATCCACTTGACTGCCTACTTTCAGGGATCTATTGACACATACACCAAGATCCTTCTGTTCCTCAACACTATTAAGAGCCCTACCATTAGCCCTATACTCTACACATTTATTGTTCCTGCCAAAGTGCATTACCTCACACTTTTCCACATTAAACTCCATTTGCCACCTCTCGGCCCAGCTCTGCAACTTGTCCAAGTCACTCTGTAAACTATAACACCCCTCTTCACTATCTACCACTCCACCGACTTTAGTGTCATCTGCAAATTTACTGATCCATCCCTCAATACCCTCATCCAGATCATTTATAAAAATTACAAACAGCAGGGGCCCCAAAACAGACCCCTGAGGCACACCACTTGTCACCGAACTCCACGATGAATATCTCCCATCAACCACCACCCTCTGTCTTCTATCTGCCAGCCAATTCCTAATCCAATTAGCTAAATCACCCTCTATTCCACACATCTGCATTTTCTGTAGAAGTCTTCCATGGGCCACCTTATCAAACGCCTTACTAAAGTCCATATATACTACATCAACCGCCTTACCCCCATCCACCTCTTTGGTCACTTTCTCAAAAAACTCAATGAGGTTAGTAAGGCATGACCTACCCTTCACGAAACCATGCTGACTATCCCCAATCAATTCATTTCTCTCTAAATAACTATAAATCCTATCCCTAATAATTCTCTCCAATACCTTGCCCACAACAGAAGTAAGACTCACTGGCCTATAATTCCCTGGAAGGTCTCTCTTCCCCTTCTTAAACACTGGGACCACATTCGCTATCCTCCAGTCCTCCGGAACCACACCCGTAACCAACGAGGACCTGAAGATCAGAGCCAGAGGCTCTGCAATCTCCTCTCTTGCCTCCCAGAGAATCCTAGGGTAAATCCCGTCCGGCCCAGGGGACTTATCCAACTTCAAACCCTCGAGAATTTCTAGCACATCCTCCCTATCTACTACAATACTTCCCAATTTGCAACCCTGTACCTCAGTGTTCTCCATAGCTACATTTCCAGCACTCTGCGTGAATACCGAAGAGAAATATTTATTCAGTGCCTCACCAATCTCTTCAGGCTCCACGCACAACTTCCCACTGCTGTCTATGACTGGCCCTAATCTTGCCCTAACCAATCTTCTATTCTTAACATATCGAAAGAAAGCTTTAGGATTCTCCTTAATCCTATCAGCCAACATCTTCTCGTGTCCCCTCTTAGCTCTCCTCAATTCACTTTTTAGCTCCTTCCTGGCTAATCTATAGCTATCCATTGCACTAACTGAGCCTTCAAGCCTCATCCTGACATAAGCCTCCTTTTTCTTCTTAACCAGCAAATCAACTTTTTTCGTACACCAAGGCTCTCTTACTCGACCATTTCCTCCCTGCTTGACAGGGACATACTTATCAAGGACTCGCAGCAGCTGCTCCTTGAATAAGCACCACATTCCAGATGTTCCCAGTCCCTGTAGTTTCCTAGTCCAATCTATGCACCCTAATTCTCTCCTGATCGCCTCATAATTACCCTTCCCCCAGCTATAACTACTGCCCCCAGCTTCATGCCTATCCCTGTCCATCACTAAGGTGAACGTAACCGAATTGTGGTCACACATTGATACATTGATGATATCTTTTTCCTTTGGACTCATGGTGAACAATCATTGAAACAACTGTATGATGATATTAACAAGTACCATCCCACCATCAGACTCATCATGGACTATTCTCCGGTATCAGTTGCATTCTTGGACACAAGCATCTCCATCAAGGACGGTCACCTCAGCAGCTCACTGTACCGCAAACCGACAGACAACCTCACAATGCTCAACTTCTACAGCTTCCACCCTAGACACGTTAAAGAAGCCATTCCCTAAGGACAAGCCCTCCGTATACACAGAATTTGCTCAGATGAGAAGGATCGTGACAGACACCTCCAGACGCTGAAGGATGCCCTCGTGAGAACAGGATATGGCGCTCGACTCATCGATCGACAGTTCCGACGTGCCACAACGATAAACCGCACTGACCTCCTCAGAAGACGAACACGGGACGCGGTGGACAGGGTACCCTTTGTTGTCCAGTACTTCCCCGGAGTGGAGAAGCTACGACATCTTCTCTGGAGTCTTCAACATATCATTGATGACGATGAACATCTCGCTAGGGCCATCCCCACGCCCCCACTTCTTGTTTTCAGTCAACCGCACAACCTCAAACAGATGATTGTTCGCAGCAAACTACCCAACCTTCAGGAGAAGAGTGACCACAATACCACACAACCCTGCCACAGCAACCTCGGCAAGACATGCCGGATCATAGACATGGACAACTTCATCAAACGTGAAGATACCATTCACCAGGTGCACGGTACATACTCTTGCAATTCGGCCAACGTTGTCTACCTAATACGTTGCAAGAAAGGATGTCCCGAAGCATGGTACATTGAGGAGACCATGCAGACACTACGACAGCGGATGAATGAGCATCGCTCAACAATCACCAGGCAAAACAGTTCCCTTCCTGTGGGCGAACGCTTCAGCAGTCATAGGCATTTGGCCTCCGACCTGTGGGTCAATGTTCTTCAATGGGGTCTTCGTGACACACGACAGCGCAGTGTTGCTGAGCAGAGACTGATAGCCAAGTTCCGCACACGTGAGGACGGTCTTAATAGGGATCTTGGCTTCATGACACACTATCTGTAACCCCCGTAACTTGCCTGGGTTAGCAAAAAACCTCACTTACTGTGCTGTCTGGAGAAAATACACAATTCTCTAACCAATGCTCAGGATTCCCTTCACACACATTGTTAGCCACTTTAATACTTGAATAGCAGGTTAGATGTAAGGATTCGCATTCTATTCAGCAAGCTGTGACTGTCTGTGCTGATGTGTGCTATTGCAGACCAGAAGACTGCATTTGCCTGCCGAAGACACAGAGTGTTGAAAGCTCGCAATTTTACTATCAAATAAATCGGTTGGATTTAAAATTGGTGTTGCTAAATTCTTACTGAGCTCTTAGCACCCTAGTCCAACGCCGGTATCTTTACATCATTGCTAATAGGAGACAGAGAGTACCAGTGGAAGAGTCCCTTTTTAGCTGGAGGTCTGTAACTAGTGGTGTGCCGCAGGGCTCAGTGCTGGGACATTTGTAATTTGTAATATACATAAATGACTTGAAAGAGGGGGTAAAAGGGTGATCAGCAAGTTTGCAGATGATACGAAGATGGCTGGATTTGCTAATAGTGAGAAATAGTGTCAGGCAATGCAGCGGGATATAGATAGGCTGGTATTTTGGACAGAGAAATGGCAGATGGAATTTAACCCAGATAAATGCGAGGTGATGCATTTTGAAAGAAATAATGTAGGGGAGCGGTATTATACGATAAATGGTAGGCCTTTTATAAGTATAGAAATGCAGAGGGACCTGGGGGTGCAAGTATACAAGTCCTTGAAGGTGATAGTACAGGTGGAGAGGGTGACAAGAAAGGCCTATGGTATGCTTGACTTTGGAGGGAAGGACATAGAGTATAAAAGCTGCCATATAATGTTGCATTTGTATAGAACATTGTTTCGCCCACATTTGGAGTACTGCATCCAGTTCTGGTCGCCTTACTGCCAGAAGGACGTGGAGGCCTTGGAGACAGTGCAGAGGAGGTTTACCAGGATGTTGCCTGATACGGAACGTCTGAGCTATGAGGAAAGATTGGGTAATTTAGGTCTGTTCTCCTTAGAAAGGCGGAGAATGAGGGGAGATCTAATAGAGGTGTATAAGATTATGAAGGATTTGGATAAAGCGAATAGTAGTAAGCTTTTTCCTAGGTTGAATACAATAATTTCTAAGAGCCACGTTTAGGGTGAGGGGGCGAGGTATCACTCGGACGTTAGATGGAGGTCTTTCATACAGAGGGTTGTGGGTGCCTGGAAGTCACTGCCAAGTAGGGTGGTGGAGCAGCCACGCTAGGATTGTTTAAAGCTTACTTAGACAGGTACATCAGCAGACTAGAGATAGAGGGATACAGCAGACTTTTCTAAATAAAGATTACGAGCCTTGGGGCATCCCTGGAATCAATTGATTCCTATGGACCTTCCAACATGTTTCATGGCTAACTTGCTTTATTTCAGGGGATTCCGTAAATGTCTAAGTTTAAAGCTGGTGTTGTCAGACTTCTTACTGTGTTCTTCAAGGCATCCAGTTACTTATCCAATCGGCCAATTTTTTTGTTCTATTGCACACCTCCTTACTTTCTTCATGAGCCTACTATGGGGAAACTTATCAAACACCATACTAAAATCTATGGATACGATATCAACTGCTCTACCTTCGTCTATACACTTAGTTACCTCTTCAAAGAACTCAATCCAACTTTTGACGCAAGATTTAACCCATTGAAATCGTGCTGATTATCCTGGATTAAGCTGCATCTTTTTAAAATTATTTTATTTCTCACATGAGTAATTGTCTTGGGTTTTCCTTTATCCAACCTGTCAAGAGTTTCTCCTAGCTCTCTTAAGCCCTTTTTTCAACTCATTCTTAGCTACCTTGTAACCCTCAAGTGACCCAACTGAACCTTGTCTTTTCATCCATACATATGCTTCCTTTTCCCTCTTGAAGTCATTGGTTCCTTTGTGAACCATGGTTCCCTTACTCGGCCATTTCTTCCATGCCTGACAGGGACATACCTATCACGGACAATGCAGTATTTGTTCCTTGAACAAGCTGCACTTTTCGTTTGTGCCCATACCTGACAGTTTCTGTTCCCATCTTATGCTCCCTAATTTTTGACTAATCGTATCATAATTACCCCTGCCCCAAGAATAAACCTTGCCCTGTTGTGTGATCCTATCTGTTTCCGTTGCAATAATGAAGGACACCGAATTGTGGTCACTATCTCCAAAGTGCTCTCCAACAAAACAAATCTAACACTTGGCCAGGTTCGTTACCCAGTACCAAGTACATAGAACATAGAAGTCCAATGTGGTCCCACCTCTTGTCGGTTTATCCACATATTGTATCTGGAAACCCTCCTGAACACTCAGTACCAAAAGTGTCCTATCCGAACTGTTCGACCTATAAAGGTTCCAATCAATATTTGGAAAATTAAAGTCACCCATGATAAATAATAACTCTATTACACTGAAAAATAACACTATTAATCATCTGCAACTCTCCAGGGGCGACTTTTTTGGACTTTCCTTTTCAGGAAGGAGCAGCCTACCGGACATACTGTTCGAGGGTTAGACCTTACTGTACCTTACGAATTTGCAGCTGAGGTGGAATGGAGGGTGGCCTTTGGGGATCTTTGCCTGGGTACAAATTTTGGGATATTCTGAGGCGCGGCTGGGAGGGTGAGTGAGGATGTTCCGGGGTTACTCTGAGGCTTCGCCTTCCTGATGTTTGCCTTACTGGAGGTTACACCCCCTGGGGTTACTCTGGGGTTAGCCCAGGGGCAGGGTGTTGGGAGGTGGGGTGTGGGAGAGTCCTCCAGGCCACACATAGTACAAAAATGAGAAAGCAAGAAACAAATGCCTTAGTTATGTGCACTTGGAATATTGTATTTAATTCTGGTCACCACACTAACAGAAGTATGTGAAGGCTTTGGAGGGGGTACAGATTATTTGCCAGAATGTTGCCTGGCATGAAGGGCATTAGGTATGAGGAGAGGTTGGAGAAATCTGGTTTGTTCTCACTAGTGTAATGGAGGTTAAGGGGAGACCTGATCGAAGCCTACAAGGTTATGAGAGGCAAGGATCTCGAAGTTCGTAATTTTTAGCTTAGAACCATAGAATAATAGAACATTACAGCACAGAAACAGCCTCTTGGCTGTGGCAAACCATTTTTCTGCCTCGTCCCACTGACCTGCAACTGGACTCTATCCCTCCACACTCCTGTCATAACTAATGCTAGTGCCATGTGATAGTGAGAGTACGAATATGAAGATTTGGCAGGTGAATGCCTAGCTTGTCAGCTACATAATGTAAGAACGTAGGAAATAGGGGCAAGAGTCAGCCATCTAACCCTTCTAGCCTGCCCCGCCATACAATAACATCATGGCTGATCTGCAGTGGGTCATTTCCACTTTCCCACTTTCTACCCATAACCCTAAATTGTCTTGTCTATCAGATATCTATCTACCCGTGATTTAAATATATTCAACGAAGTAGCCTCCACCACTTCAATGGGCAGAGAATTCCAAAGATTCACCATACAGCATTAGCTGTGAGGGGCAGTTTTCTTTAGATTTGTGGATAATTGGGATCTCTTCTGGGGAAGAAATGATCTGTTGAAGACGGATGGTTTACACTTGAACAGGAGAGGACGAATATCCTGGCGGGGAGATTTGGCAGGGAGATGGGGCCCAAAACAGAAGAAAGATAGAAGAGAATGTTGAGAACAGCACAGAAGTTAAAGAGAATACATTAAACAGTGAAGACAGTGCCAGTAATCCTTGAACCAGACAAATCAGGTAAAAGCAAGATAGAGAGCAAGGGAAGTCCAGATTAAACTGTATTAATTTCAATGTAAGAGGCTTGACGCCAAGGCAGATGAACTGAGGGCATGGATTTGTACATAGGACTAGGATATTGTAGCAATTACTTAAAGCTGGCTCAGGGAGAGACAGAACTGGCTGGAACAAAATGTTACAGAGGAAGTAGAGTTGCACGTTTGATAAGGGAAAATATCGGCAGTACTGAGAGAATATATATGCAAGGATTCGTTCACTGAGCCTGTGAGTCTGGAACTGAGAAATAAGAATGGGGGAAATACCTTTGGTATGGTTATACCATAAGCCCCGAAAAGTCAGCGGGAAATCGAGGGTCAAATATGTAAGGAGATTATAGATAGCTCCAAGAAAAATAGGGCAGTAATAGATGGAGATATTAATTTTCCCAAAATTGACTGGAGCAGGCAATATAATCGAGGCTTGAATGGAAAGAAATGTGTTGAGTGTGCTCTGAGGGAATTTCTCATTCAGTGGGCAAACTTGACCTCTTCTGGGAAATAAGAAAGGGCACGTGACAGAAGTGTTAGTGAGGGATCACTTTGGGACCAGTGACCACAATTCTTTCATTTTTAACATAGCGATGAAGAATCGAGATATTGGTCAGATGGAGTCTCAGAGGCTTTTTCCCAGGGCTGAACTGGCTGCCATAAGAGGACACAGATTGAAGGTGCTGAGGAGCAAATACAGAGGAGATGTCAGGGTTAGGTTTTTCACTCAGAGGTTGGTGGATGAATGCAATCGGCTGCTGTCGATGGTGATGGTGTTAGGGTCTTTTAAGAGACTTCTGGATGAGTACTTTGGAATTAATCGGATTGAGGGTTATAAATAAGCCTAATAGATAGAGGTGTGATCGGCGCAACTTGTGGGCCGATGGGCCTGTTTTGTGCTGTAGCTTTTCTATGATTCTGTGATGATAGGTCTGGCCCAAAAGTTAAAATTCTAAACTGGGGCAAGACCAATTTGGATGGTGTGAGGCAGGAACTTTCACAAGTTAATTGAAAGAATGTGTGGGAAGGCAAAGGGACATTTGGTGAATGGGAAGCTTTCAGAATTATGTTAACCAAATCTCAGCGTAAGCACTTTACTCTTATTGTTCCTTGGGAACGGCTGGTGTGAAGAGAGATGGGGAGTAAATTTCTGTGTTTCTTTTCCACAAAAATCGTCTCTGTTTTTTTTTAAATTTTAAAAACCGGAAGCAGGAAATAGTCACAGGGAGGCCTGTGCAGGAGTTTTTTTTTTTCACCTGGACCTCCATAAATTGGGAAGGTGAAGAATCCCGATACTCTACACGTGTAGAGTATCCCAACCCTCCCCCCTCCTCTAACCTAATAAAAAAAGGAGAGCAACTAGGAGTGTGAGCAGGTAAGTTTAAGTTTATATTTGTTTCTGTGTAAAGGAAGTAATAGGGATGGCACTGCAGGCAGTGCGATGTACCTCCTGTGGGATGTTTGAGGTGAGGGACACTAGCAGTGTCCCAGCTGATTACACCTGCCAGAGGTGCATCCAGTTCCACCTCCTTGAGGACCGTGTTAGGGACCTGGAGCTGGAACTGGAGGAACTAAGAATTATTAGGGAAGCAGAGATGGCTATTCATAAAAGCTACAGGGAGATAGTTACTCCTAAATGTGATACATGGGTGACTGTTAGAAGGGGTAAGAAGCAGTCAGTGCAGAGTTCCCCTGAGGCTGTTCCTCTATGTAATAAGTACTCTGCTTTGGATGCTGTTGGGGATGAAGATACAACCGGGGTAAGCCATGGAGTACAGGTCTCGGGAGTTGACCCTGTCCTTGATGCTCAGGTGGGAAGGGGGAAGAAAAGATCTGGATTAGTGATTGGGGACTCACTAGTTAAGGGGATAGATAGGAGAGTCTGTGGGAAGGAGTGGGACTCGCGGTTGGTATGTTGCCTCCCAGGCGCTGGGGTCAGTGATATGTCTGAACGAGTGTTCGGGATCCTTAAAGGGGAGGGGAAACAGCCCCAAGTTGTGATGCATGTAGGTACCCATGACGTAGGTAGGAAAAGGGATGGGGATATAAAGCAGAAATTCAGAGAGTTAGGGTGGAAACTTAGGGCTAAAACAAACGGAGCAGTTATCTCTGGTTTGTTACCTGTGTCGAGGGATGGCATAGAAAAGAATAGGGAGAGAGAACATTTGAACTCGCGGCTAAAGGGATGATGCAGGAGGGAGGGGTTCAGGTATTTCGACAATTGGGGCTGATTTTGGGTAAGGTGGGACCTCTACAAGAGGGATGGTCTGCACCTGAACCGGAGAGGTACCAATATCTTGGGGGGTAAATTTACCAGTACTATTCGGGGGGTTTAAACTGATTCGTGGGCGGGGGGATGGGAACCTAAATTGTTGTGCCAGTATACAGGAGGATGTGAATAGGGAGGTCACGGATAAGGTTTCTAGATCGCAGCAGTATAGTGGCAAATGGGAGGGTGGTTTGAAGTGTGTATACTTTAATGCGAGGAGCATACACAATAAGGTGGATGAACTTGCAGCCTGGATTGGTGCTTGGGACTTCGATGTTGTGGCCATTTCAGAGACGTGGATAGATCAGGGGCAGGAATGGTTGTTGCAGGTTCCGGGGTTCAGATGTTTCAGTCAGAGTAGAGGTGGTGGTAGAAGAGGGGGAGGAGTGGCATTGTTAGTTAAGGACAGCATTACGGTGGCAGAAAAGACATCTGATGTCTGCTGAGGTAGTGTGGGCTGAGATTAGAAACAAGAAAGGAGAGGTCACACTGTTGGGAGTTTTTTTATAGGCCTCCAAAAAGTTCCAGAGAAGTAGAGGAAGGGATTGCAAAGTTGATCCTGGGTAGGTGTGAAAGTAACAGGGTAGTTGTAATGGGGGACTTTGATTTTTCTAAAATCGATTGGAAAAGCTATAGTTCAAGTACATTAGAGGAGTCAGTTTTTGTTCAATGTGTGCAGGAAGGTTTCATGACTCAGTATGTAGATAGGCCAACAAGAGGTGAGGCTATATTGGTTTTGGTACTGGGTAATGAACCAGACCAGGTGTTAGGCTTGGAGGTGGGTGAGCACTTTCGTAATCGTGACCACAATTCGGTTATGTTTACCTTAGCGATGGAAAGGGATGGGCACGTACCGAATAACAGTAGTTATAGCTGGGGGAAAGGTAATTATGAGGCTATTAGGAGAGATTTAGGATGCATAGGGTGGAGCAGGAAATTGCAGGGCTGGGGACATCTGAAATGTGGAGCATATTTAAGGAACAGCTTCTGCATGTCCTTAATGAATATGTACCTGCCAGGCAGGGAGGAAGTGGTCGAGTGAGGGAACCATGGTGTACTAGGGAAGTCGAATCTCTGGTGAAGAGGAAGAAGGAGGCTTATATAATGATGAGGCGTGAAGGCTCAGTTAGGGCACTGGAGAGCTATAAATTAGCCAGGAAGGAGCTAAAGAGGGAGTTGAGAAGAGCTAGAAGAGGACACGAGAAGACTTTGGCGGATAGGATTAAGGAGAATCCTAAAGCTTTTTACAGTTATATAAATAATAAAAGATTGGTTAGGGCAAGATTAGGGCCAGTCAGAAATAGCAGTGGGAAGTTGTGCGTGGAGCCTGAGGAGATAGGAGAGACACTGAATGAGTATTTTTCGTCAGTATTCACGCAGGAGAAAGACAATGTTGTCGGGGAGAATATTGCAATACCAGGTTGTAGACTGGGCAGGATTGAGGTTCATAAGGAGGAGGTGTTAGTGAATCTTGAGGGTATGAAAATTGATAAGTCCCCGGGCCAGATGGGATTTATTCTAGGATTCTCTGGGAGGCTAGAGAGGCTACAGGTATAGTGCCGGAAGACTGGAGGATGGCAAATGTTGTCCCTTTCTTCAAAAAGGGGAGTAGGGACCATCTTGGAAATTATAGACCGGTGAGCCTGACTTCTGTTGTGGGCAAAGTCTTGGAAAGAATTATAAGGGATAGGATTTATAAGCATCTAGAGAGAAATAAATTGATTAGGGATAGTCAGCACAGTTTTGTGAAGGGTAGGTCATGCCTCACAAACCTTATTGAGTTTTTTGAGGAGGTGACCAAAGAGGTAGATAAGGATAAGGCAGTTGATGTAGTGTATATGGATTTTAGCAAAGCGTTTGATAAGGTTCCCCATGGTAGGCTACTGCAGAAAATGCAGATGCATGGGATTGAAGGTGATTTAGCAGCTTGGATTAGGAATTGGCTAGCTAACAGAAGACAGAGGGTGGTGGTTGATGGGAAATATTCAACCTGGAGTGCAGTTGTAAGTGGTGTACCTCAAGGATCTGTTTTGGGGCCACTGCTGTTTGTCATTTTTATAACTGACCTAGATGAGCGTGTAGAGGTTTGGATTAGTAAATTTGCTGACGATACCAAAGTGGGGGGAGTTGTAGACAGCGAGGAAGGATGTTACAGTTTGCACAGGGACATAGATAGGTTGCAGAGCTGGGCCGTGAGGTGGCAAATGGAATTCAATACGGATAAGTGTGAGGTGATTCACTTTGGTAGGAATAACAGGCATATGAAATATAGGGTTAATGGAAGGACCCTTAATAGTGTTGTCGAGCAGAGGGATCTTGGGGTACAAGTACATAGCTCTTTGAAAGTTGGCACCCAGGTTGATAAAGTTGTTAAGAAGGCGTACGGTGTGTTAGCTTTTATTGGTAGAGGGATTGAATTTAGGAGCCGTGAGGTTATGTTACAACTGTACAAAACTCTGGTGCGGCCGCACTTGGAGTATTGCGTACAGTTCTGGTCGCCGCATTATAAGAAAGATGTGGAAGCATTGGAAAGGGTGCAGAGGAGGTTTACCAGGATGTTGCCTGGTATGGTGGGAAGGCCTTATGAGGAAAGGCTGAAGGACCTGAGGTTATTTTCATTAGAGAGAAGAAGGTTACGCGGTGACCTAATTGAGGCGTATAAGATGATCAAGGGATTGGATAGGGTGGATAGTGAGAGCCTTTTTCCTCGGATGGTGATGACCAACACGAGGGGACATAACTTTAAATTAAGAGGTGGTAGTTATAGGACGGATGTCAGAGGCAGGATCTTTACACAGAGGGTGGTGAGGGCGTAGAATGCCCTGCCTGCAGCAGTTGTGGACTCTCCTACTTTGGGGGCATTCAAATGGTCGGTGGATAGCATATGGATGATATTGGAATAGTTTAGGTTAGAGGGTCCACTGGCTGGCGCAACATCGAGGGCCAAAGGGCCCGTACTGCACTGTAATGTTCTATGTTCTTAGAGTGAAGGGCAAAGCTGGTAGAAGTAGGAACAATGGATGATTCCAGATATTGGGCCTCTGGTCAAGAAGAAGAAAGAGGCACATGACACGCATAGGCAGAGGGATCAATTAAATCCCTTGAAGTGTGAACAGAGTGCATGCATAGAGTTAAGAGAGAAATCAGGAGGGCAAAAGGGGGACACAAGATTATTTTAGCATATAAAGTGAAGGGGTCTGCGTGATTGCCCCGATTGGTGATGAGTTGGTCAGTGTGATTCACCCATTGGTATTGAGCTGGATCTGTATGATTCTGACCTCCCACCCCCATCCCACCAGCTGGCGATCAGCTGGGATTGTGTGATTCCCCCATCGGCGATGAGCTGGGACTGTGTGATATCCCCCATTGGTGATGAGTCTTGTCTGATGAGCTGGTTCAGTGTGATTCTCCCCATTATGATGAGCTGGGTCTGTGTGATTCCCCCACTGGTGATGAGTCTTGTCTGTGTGATTCCCCCCATTGGTGATGAGCTTGGGCCTGTCTCATTCCACCCTTCTCAACCCACTGGCGATGAGCCTGGTCTGTGTTACTCCCCAGTGGTGATGAGTTGTGTCTGTTTGATTGCCTTGTTGCCACTGAGCTGTGTCAGAGAAATTTCCCCTCATTGCCAATGAGCCGGGTCTGTATAATTCCCCCCACTGGCGATGAACTAGGTCTGTGTGATTCCCCCATTGGTGATGAGCCGGGTCTATGTGATTTCCTCCATTGGTGAGAAACTGCACCCAGTTTATTGAAATGCTTTGTTGTATTTAATTAATAATTATTCTCATAGACTCATAGAAGACTCATAGAGTCGTAGAACCCTACAGTGCAGAAAGAGACCCTTCGGTCCATCAAGTCTGCACCGAATACAATCCCACCCAGGCCCCAGCCCCATATACCTCCATATTTAACCTGCTCATCCCTCTAACCTACGCATTCTAATATACTAAAAGGCAAATTGTTTTAGCATTCTCTGTTCCTCCTCCCCTCGAATTTGAATTTTGAAGACTGAAATGTGACTCAGAACCCATCGGCCACTGTTTTTCTCCTGAGGATGATGGACTGAGGCCTGTTCCACAGGCCACACTCACGAGTGTGTTTGTCTCTTTATTATCCCTAACAATGTAGAGAATGGGATCTGGAGTTTGAAGAACTGTGGTTAAATAGCCAAACATTCCAATTCATCACAAATATTTTAGTGCTTTGTGGATGACAAAGAGAATTTTTTTTCTGCAATCTGAAACGATTTATTAGTTTGTTTGTATCCAAAATAACTTATGTGTGAGACAGAGCAATGAACCTAATTGGTAAATAAAATGCACAGACAACTTTACAACTCAGACTCTCTTCACACTAATTCCTCGAGAGGATGGGTGTGGATATCAGTATCTCTCTCTCTCTCTCTCTCTCACTCACTCTGTCTCTCTATGTCACACTCTATCTGCCTTTCTCCATCTCTGTTCCTTTCTCTCTGTGTGTTCCTCTTTTTCTGTGTGCCCCTCTCTTTGTGTCTCTGTCTCTGCCCCTCTGTCTGTCTGTCTGTCTCTGTCTCTCTCATTCTGTGTGCATCAGTGTCCGTGGCGTCCCTGTATGTTGATGGATCATGTTTTTAAAAGGGCTCAGCTTCAAAGGGCTGGAGGGAAATCTCCAGATTTAGGACAACAAGCACTCACACACATGCACAAGTACACACTGATATAAACACACACACACACACACACACACACACAAACAGATACATACAAACAGAAACATACAAACAGAATCATACAGACAGATACACACGGATACGCACACAGATGAACACACACACACACACATAAATAGATATGCACACTGATAGACACACTGATTCATACGCAGAAATACACGTAGAGACAAACAAACATTGATAAATTTACACATATACTCTAATAGACACACACTGACACTCACACACAAAGTGATACATACACTGTAGACAAACAAACACTGATGAGCACACACAATGGTTTGTGTTTTTAAAAGCGTTTGATCTATTATCAATCCAGTCTCCGATTGGCTGGGGTAGCCAGTGAGCAATGCAGTCTCTGATTAGATGAAGTGCTCATTTAGCGTTCGAGTCTCTGATGGGCCGAGATGGTCAATTAGCATTCTCGTCTCTCGCTGGCTGAGGAGGTCAAGTAGCAATCTAGTCTCTGATTGGCTGAAGCAGTCAGTGAGAACCCCAATCCCTGATTGGCTGAGACGATCAGTTAGCAATGAAGCCTCTCATAGGCTGAGGCAGTCAGTTACCAATCCAGTTTCTGATTGGCCGAGGCTGTCAGTTAGCAAACCAGTCTCTGATTGGGTAAGACGGTCAGTTAGCAATCCAGTCCCTGATTGGCTCAGTGGTCAGTGAGCAATCCAGTCTCTGATTGGCTGATGTGGTTAGTGAGCAATCCAGTCTTTGATTGGCTGAGGTGGTCAGTTGGCAATCAGTTTCTGCTTAGCTGAGATTGTCGATTCGCAATACAGTCTCTGATAGGGTGAGTTGATTAGTTAGCAACCCATACCCTGATTGGTTGAGGTGGACAGTTAGCAATCTAGTTTCTGATTGGCTAAAATGGTCAGTTAGCATTCCAGTCTCTTACTGGCTGAGGTTATCAGTTAACATTCTAATTTCTGATTGGCTGAGGCAGGCAGTTAGCAATCCAGTCTCTGATTGGCTGAGGCGGTCAGTTAGCAATCCAGAAATTGATTGGCTGAGGTGGTCACTGAGCAATCCAGTTCCTGATTGGCTGAGGCAGTCAGGTAGCAATACAGTCTCTGATTGGCTGAGGCAGTCAGTCATTCAGCAATTCAAAGTGTGACTGGCTGAGGTGGTCAGTTAGTAATCCAGTATGTGATTGGCTGAGGTGGATTGTTAGCAATCTGGTCCGTGATTGGCTGTGGTAGTCATTGAACAATTTAGTCTCTGATCGGCTGAGGCGTTCAGTTAGCAATCAAGTTTCTGATTGTCTCAGGTGGTCAGTTAACAATCCAGTCTCTGATTGGCTGTCATAGTCAGTTAATAATCCAGTCTCTGATTCCCTGTGGTGTTCAGTTAGTAATGCAGTCTCTGAATTGCTCAGTGAGCAATTCAGTCTCTGATTAGCTGAGGCTGTCAGTTAGAAATCCAGTCACTCGTTGGCTGAGGCAGTCAGTTAGCAATCCAGTCCCTGATTGTCTGAGGCGGTCAGTTAGTAATCCAGTCTCTGATTGGTTAAGGCTGTCAGTTTGTTATCTTGTCTCTGATTGGCTGATCCGTTCACTGCTCAATCTAGTCTCTGATTTCGTGAGCAATTCAGTCTCTGAATAGCTGAGGTGGTGAGATAGCAATCCACTCTTTGATTGGCTGAGGGGACAAGTATCAGTTAGCAATCTAGTCCCTGATTGGCTGAGGTGGTCAGTTACCAATTCATTCTCTGATTGGCTGAGATGGTCAGTTAGAAATCCAGTCTTTAATTGGCTGAGGCGGTGAGTTAGCAATCCAGTCGCTGATTGGCTAAGGTTGTGAGTTAACGAACCAGTCTCTGATTGCTAAGGCAGTCAGTGAGCAAACCATTCTCTGATTGGCTGAGGCAGTCGGTTGACAATACAGTCTTTGAGGTTTGAGGTGGTCAGTTAGCAATCCAGTCTGATTGGCTGAGGCAGTCATTGAGCAATGCATTCTCTGATTGGTTGAGGGGAGAAGTGTGTTAGTGAGCAATCCATTCGCTGATTAGCTGAAGTGGTCAGTAAGCACTCAGTTTTTAACTGGCTGAGACGGTCAGTTAGCATCCAGTCTCTGATTCGCTGAGGTGCTCAGTTAGCATTCCAATCTCTGATTGACTAAGGTAGTCAATTAGCAATCCAGTCCCTGATTGGTTGAATTGCTCAGTGAGCAATCCAGTCTCTGACTGGCTGAGGCAGTCAGTTAGCAATCCAGTCTTTGATTCGCTGAGGTGGTCAGTTAGCAATCCGATCTCTGATTGACTAAGGTAGTCAATTAGCAATCCAGTCCCTGATTGGTTGAATTGTTCAGTGACCAATCCAGTCTCTGACTGGCTGAGGCAGTCAGTTAGCAATCCAGTCTTTGATTCGCTGAGGTGGTCAGTTAGCAATCCAGTCCCTGATTGGCTGAATAGCTCAGTGAGTAATCCAATCTCTGGTTGGCTGAGGTGGTCAGTTAGCAGTCCAGTCTCTGATTGGCTGAGGTTGTCAGTTAGCAATCCAGTCTCTGATTGGTTGAGGCAGTCTGTTAGAAATCCAATCTCTGATTTGCTGAGATGATCAGTTTGTAATCCAGTCTATGATTGTCTGAGGGTCCAGTTAACAATCCTGTCCGTGATTGCCTGAGGTGGTCAATTTGCAATCCAGTCTCTGACTGGTTGAGGTGGGCAGTTACCAGTCCAGTTTCTGATTGTCTGAGATGGTCAGTTAGCAATTGAGTCTCCAATTGGCTGAGGTGGTCAGTTAGCAATCCATTCTCTGATTGGCAGAGGCAGTTTGTTAGTGATCCCCAACTGTGATTGGCTGTTGTCAATCAGTTTTGTTTCTTCATTAATTGAATAATTGATGTAACCGGATATTTCATCACGATTCTGATCTGCCCCCTGAATTTGGTTTGAGTCACCACATATATAAATGTGTTTGTGCAACAATTTAAATTCCACAGCATAAATCCGACATTTTGAAATGTGAATTCAGGAAGGGTGATGGAATTACTCCTTTCACTTTCGAATAGATAAAATATATGACAAACACTGACTATAGGAGAATGAAAGCTACAGATATGCTGAAGAGTAAAATCATCGACTTCCTTCTGCTCTCCATCTCGGGGTCTCTGCAATTGTGTCCCTGATTCTGACCCATCAGTCCCTTCCGGACTCGACTGGTCACCAAAATGTGATTAACTATCTGAGCGTCAATCAACAAGATTAAAGCAAATGGGAGAAATGGGGTTAAAACCCGATCAAACCAGGTAAATCCAACCCAGCCAGGATCAGTGAAAACATTTGTCTTTGCCTGACAGAACCACTGGATATTTTCGATTATCATCACATGTTTCTTTGTAAAGTACATGGGGATGTTTTTCGCAGAGAGCAGGCCGTCAGTTGTTGCCAGAACCGCAGCCGCAGTTTTCCCAGTGCAATATTTAGTTTTCAGTTTCTGACAGCGAATGGCCACAAACCAAACAAAGGAGAAAGTGATGGTGAACCAGACAGAACAGTCCCTGGCTGCAGCTAGCAGGACTTTGTGTACACGACACACAGGTGTGAGGTCCAAGAAATTCAGGGGGAAATAATAACCATTTATATAGTTGAGAATGATGTTAATGATGATGAACAGTAGATCTGCTACTGCCATGGCCACCAAGTAGCGAGTGGTGCAGGTAGAGAGACCACACTTTCCTCGACTCAGGATCACAATTCCCAGTGAATTAGCTGTCAGAGAAAAAAGGGATAAGAGCAGGGAAATTATTGAATGAATGTTCTCCATGTATGAACTGACAGTAAGGAGAGGATTTCAGCATCACTCCAATGGGCAGGAGTTCCTCGGGTAGTTGTGTTGTTGGAGGAGTTGTGTTAGAGATTGACATTGTAGATTGGAAAGTAGCCAAATAACACCACTGGTTAAATAGGAACTGGTGAACAGGAATCACATCTCTCACTTTGAGCAAATCTGCAAATTCTGATCATTTAAATATTTCAGAGATATTGGATTTCTCATTTGATCTGTTTTACAAGATTAATTCAGGCTAGATGGGTTTCCCAATTAGAACTGGAGTAGACAGAGAGAGAATCTGCAATTCCTTCCTGTACCCAATTATCAGGGCCCACTCCAGATTGAACGCTTCCCTGTACTGGATAGCTGATGGAGTTGGATGTCAAAACAGGTTTTTTTCTATTTAACTAACCCTCTCCAAATTTCCTCCAATTCTCACTCTCCCTCGCAACCTTACAGCTTCTAATTTACAGATTATATCCAGATTATATCTGTCTCCTTTTTTTTCTCCTGTCCATCTCTCTATGCCTTACCCTTTCTATCTCTTCCTAAACTATTTTTCTCTCTGACCACTTTTATTCCCCTCTGTCTGGATTTCTCTCCCATCCAGTGCACTTTCTTTCTTCGTTCACATCATAGCTTTACCTCATATCTCCCTATCGCTCTCTAATTGTTCTTTCTCTGCACTTCTCTCGACCTCACCCCAATATTGCTTCTCTCCATCTCACGTTCTCCCCAATTCTGTTCACCTCCATCCAGAATCTCTCCATCTCCCTTTCCAGCTTTCTTTGTAGGGCTACTAAGCTCAGCATGATCCCATGGGCAGCAGTGTGACCATATCCAGAGAGGACAAAGTTGGGGAGGGAGGATACATTTCATTTCCCCAGCCTCGTACTTGTGCAAACCTTCACCCAGCACCGTGTGACGTCTGAGATTGGACACATACCCCCCCAGGAACAGAAAGACATCATAGAACATAGAACATAGAACAGTACAGCACAGAACAGGCCCTTCAGCCTTCGATGTTGCGCCGACCAATATAAAAAGCAATGCCCCTCCAAACTAAACCAACCCTACTCTTCCATAAACTTACCAACTAACCTCTTAAACGCCACCAAACTTGGCGCATCTACAACTGCTGCAGGCAGGGCATTCCACTCCCGAACCACCCTTTGGGTGAAGAACCTACCACTGATATCCGTCCTATAACTATCACCCCTTAATTTAAAGCTGTGTCCCCTCGTGCTAGCTTTTTCCATCCTAGGAAAAAGGCTATCACTGTCCAGCCTATCTATTTGTCCCGTTCAGGCAAGGAGGAAATGGTCGAGTAAGAAAACCTTGGTGTACATAAAAAGTTGACTTGCTGGTTAAAAGGAAAAAGGAGGCTTATGTCAGGATGAGGATTGAAGGCTCGGTTAGTGCAATGGATAACTATAGATTAGCCAGGAGGGAGCTAAAGAGCGAATTGAGGAGAGCAAAGAGAGGACATGAGAAGACATTGGCTGATAGGATTAGGGAGAATCCTAAAGCTTTCTTTAGATATGTTAAGAATAGAAGATTGGTTAGGGCAAGATTACGGCCAGTCATAGACAGCAGTGGGAAGTTGTGCGTGGAGCCTGAGGAGATTGGAGAGGTACTGAATAAATATTTCTCTTCGGTATTCACGCAGGGTGATGTAAATGTAGTTATGGGGAACACTGAGGTATAGGGTAGCAAACTGGAAGGTATAGAAGTAGATAGGGAGGATGTGCTAGATATTCTCGAGGGTTTGAAGTTGGATAAGTCCCCTGGGCCGGACGGGATTTACCGTAGGATTCTCTGGGAGGCAAGAGAGGAGATTGCAGAGCCTCTGGCTCTGATCTTCAGGTCGTCGTTGGTTACGGGTGTGGTTCCGGAGGACTGGAGGATAGCGAATGTGGTCCCGTTGTTCAAGAAGGGGAAGAGAGACCTTCCAGGGAATTATAGGCCAGTGAGACTTACTTCTGTTGTGGGCAAAGTGTTGGAGAGAATAATTAGGGATAGGATTTATAGTTATTTAGAGAGAAATGAATTGATTGGGGATAGTCAGCATGGTTTTGTGAAGGGTAGGTCGTGCCTTACTAACCTCATTGAGTTTTTTGAAAAAGTGACTAAAGAGGTGGATGGGGGTAAGGCGGTTGATGTGGTATATATGGACTTTAGTAAGGCGTTTGATAAGGTGGCCCATGGAAGACTTCTGCAGAAAATGCAGATGTATGGGATAGAGGGTGATTTAGCTAATTGGGTTAGGAATTGGCTAGCAGATAGAACAGAGGGTGGTGGTTGATGGGAGATATTCATCGTGGAGTTCGTGACAAGTGGTGTACCTCAGGGGTCTGTTTTGGGGCCCCTGCTGTTTGTAATTTTTATAAATGATCTGGATGAGGGTATTGAAGGATGGATTAGTAAATTTGCAGATGACACTAAAGTCGGTGGAGTGGTAGATAGTGAAGAGGGTGTTATAGTTTGCAGAGAGACTTGGACAAGTTGCAGAGCTGGGCCGAGAGGTGGCAAATGGAGTTTAATGTGGAAAAGTGTGAGGTAATGCACTATGGCAGGAATATAAATGTGTAGAGTATAGGGCTAATGGTAGGATTCTTAGTAGTCTTGATGAACAGAGGGATCTTGGTGTGTATGTGCATAGATCCCTGAAGTAGGCAGTCAAGTCGAGAAGGTTGTTAAGAAGGCATATGGAGTCTTAGCTTTTATTGGTAGGGGGATTGAATTTCGGAGCCGCAACGTCATGTTGCAACTGTACAAAACTCTAGCGGCCGCACTTGGAGTATTGTGTGCAGTTCTGGTCCCCCGCATTATAAGAAAGATGTGGAGGCATTGGAGAGGGTACAGAGGAGGTTTACCAGGATGTTGCCTGGTATGGAGGGCAGGTCTATGAAGAGAGGCTGAGGATTTGAGGTTGTTTTCGTTAGAAAGGAGGCGGCTAAGAGGGACCTAAGAAACATATAAGATGATTAGAGGTTTAGATAGGGTGGACAGTGATAGCCTTTTTCCTAGGATGGAGAAAGCTAGCACGAGGGGACACAGCTTTAAATTAAGGGGTGATAGTTATAGGACGGATATCAGAGGTAGGTTCTTTACCCAAAGGGTGGTTCGGGAGTGGAATGCCCTGCCTGCAGCAGTTGTAGATGCGCCAAGTTTGTGGCGTTTAAGAGGTTAGTTGATAAGTATATGGAAGAGAAGGGAATGGTTTAGTTTGGAGGGGCATTGCTTTATATTGGTCGGCGCAACATCGAAGGCCGAGGGCCTGTTCTGTGCTGTAATATTCTATGTTCTATGTTCCATAAAATATCTCAATTACTAAGCCAGTACTTATCCACCTAGCTACCTGTCCTTGTACTCCATTAGCATTGACCTCTCAACTAACCTCTCATGAGGGCCTTTGTCAAAACGTCTTACTAAAATCCAAATAGACGACATCAACGGTCTCGCCCATAGCCACCGTTTCCGCCACCTCCTTAGAGAAAATATTCTAACACAATTTGTAAGGACACGACCTCTCTCTCTTAAGGGAGTGGAATTGCCCTGCCGCGGCGGTTGTAATGCGCAAGTTTCGGTGGCGTTTAAGAGGTTAGTTGATAAGTATATGGAAAGAGAAGGGAATGGTTCAGTTTGGAGGAGGCATTGCTTTTTATATTGGTCGGCGCAAATCGAAGCCGAAAAGGGCCTGTTCTGTGCTGTAATGTTCTATGTTCTATGTTCTATGTTACCCCCATCCACCTCTTTAGTTCACTTTTCAAAATACTCAATGAGGTTAGTAAGGCACGACCTACCCTTCACAAAACCATGAGGACCTAATTCCCATCAATTCATTTGCCTCTACTAAAAACTATAAATCCGTCCCTAAAAAATCTCTCCAATACTTTGCCCACAACAGAAGTAAAGACTCACTGGCCTATAATTCCTGGAAGGTCTTCTCTTCCCCCCCTTCTTGAACAATGGGACCCACATTGCTATCCTCCAGTCCTCCGCGAACCACACCCGTAACCAATACGACATGAAGATCAGAGCCCAGAGGCTCGCAATCTCCTCTTCTTTTTCATCCCAGAGAGTCCTAGGGTAAATCCCGTCCGGCCCCAGGGGGGAGTATCCAAACTTCAAACTCTCGAGAATATCTAGCACGTCCTCCTTATCTACTTCGATACTTTCAGTTTGCTACCCTGTACCTCACCATTGTTCTCCATAATACATTTACAGCCCGCTGCGTGAAATACCGAAGAGAAATTATGTGGGTGCAAGGAAAGGTATTGGAGAGAATTATTAGGGATAGGATTTATAGTTATTTAGAGAGAAATGAATTGATTGGGGATAGTCAGCATGGTTTCGTGAAGGGTAGGTCATGCCTACTAACCTCATTGAGTTTTTGAGAAAGTGACCAGAGAGGTGGATGGGGGTAAGGCGGTTGATGTAGTATATATGGACTTAGTAAGGCTTTTGATAAGGTGGCCCATGGAAGACTTCTACAGAAAATGCAGATGTGTGGAATAGAGGGTGATTTAGCTAATTGGATTAGAAATTGGCTGGCAGATAGAAGACAGAGGGTGGTGGTTGATGGGAGATTTCATCGTGGAGTTCGGTGACGAGTGGGTGTGCCTCAGGGGTCTGTTTTGGGGCCCCTGCTGTTTGTAATTTTTATAAATGATCTGGATGAGGGTATTGAGGGATGGATCAGTAAATTTGCAGATGATACTAAAGTTGGTGGTGTGGTAGATAGTGAAGAGGGGTGTTTTAGTTTACAGAGTGACTTGGACAAGTTGCAGAGCTGGGCCGAGAGAGGTGGCAAATGGAGTTTAATGTGGAAAAGTGTGAGGTAATGCACTTTGGCAGGAACAATAAATGTGTAGAGTATAGGGCTAATGGTAGGGCTCTTAATAGTGTTGAGGAACAGAAGGATCTTGGTGTATGTGTCAATAGATCCCTGAAAGTAGGCAGTCAAGTGGATAAAGTTGTAAGAAGGCTTATGGAGTCTTAGCTTTATTGGTAGGGGGATTGAATTTAGGAGCCGCAGCATCATGTTGCAGCTGTACAAAACTCTAGTGCGGCCGCACTTGGAGTATTGTGTGCAGTTCTGGTCGCCACATTATAAGAAAGATGTGGAGGCATTGGAGAGGGTACAGAGGAGGTTTACTAGGATGTTGCCTGGTATGGAGGGCAGGTCTATGAAGAGAGGTTGAAGGATTTGAGGTTGTTTTCGTTAGAAAGGAGGCGGCTAAGGGGGGATCTTATTGAAACATATAAGATAATTAGAGGTTTGGATAGGGTGGACAGTGATAGCCTTTTTCCTAGGATGGAAAAGCTAGCACGAGGGGACACAACTTTAAATTAAGGGTATGAGTTATAGGACGGATATCAGAGGTAGGTTCTTTACTCAAAGAGTGATTAGGGAGTGGAATGCCCTGCCTGCAGCTGTTGTAGATGCGCCAAGTTTGGTGGCGTTTAAGAGGTTAGTGGATAAGTATATGGATGAGAAGGGAATGGTTTAGTAGGAGGGGCATTGCTTTTATTTTGGTCGGCACAACATCGAAGGCCGAAGGGCCTGTTCTGTGCTGTATTGTTCTATGTTCTATGTTCTATGTTCTAAATAATTTATTCAGTGCCTCTCAAGTCTCTTCAGGCTCCACGCACAACTTTCCCACTGCTGTTTCTTAAAAATGTCTGGCCCTAATCCTGTCGTAAACAATCTTCTATTTCGTAAATATCTAAAGAAAGCTTTAGATCTCCTTAATCCTATCAGCCAAAGTCTTCTCGTGTCCCTCGGGTTCTCCTCAATTCACTCTCTAGCTCCTCTGGGCTAATCTATGGCTATCGATTGACATAACCAAGCCTTCAAGCCTTCATCCGACATAAGCTCTGTTTCCTTTAAGCAGCAAATCAGCTTTTTTCGTTACACCAAGTTTCTCTGGACCGAGCATTCCTCTTGGCATGACAGGGGACATACTTATCAAGGACTCGCAGCAGGCTGCTCCTGAATAAACTGCACATCCAGATGTTCCCAGTCCCGTAGTTCCTAGTACAATCTATGCACCCTAATTCTCTCCTGATGGCCTCATAATTACCCCTTCCCCCAGCGTAAACTACTAGCCCCCAGCTTCATGCCTTATCCCTATCCATCCACTAAGCTGAACGTAAAACCGAATCGTGTTCATATCTCCAAAAATGTTCACTAAACTTTCCCAAGCCTACAGCGCTTGGCTCATTGCCAGCATCCAAAAATCCAATGTAGCCTCACATCTCGGTTGGCTATCCACATACTGGAGTAAAAAAACCTTCCTGCACACTTTGTACTGAAAAACTGGACCCCTCTAACGAGCTACAGCTACAGCTATTCCAATCAATATTAATAAAGTTAAAAAGTCTCCATAACAATTACCCGTATTACTTTCACTCCTGACCAGAATTGGACTTTGCAATCCTTTCCCAACATCTCTAGAAAACTTTAGGAAAGTTGCATTAAGGGGACTGCCCAACAGGGTGAACCTCTCCTTTCCTGTTCTAATCTCAGCCCCATCCTACCTCAAACAGGAAGGTCCTCATCAAACTTCTTTTCTGTCACGGTGATACAGTCTTTGACTACTAATGCCACTCCTCCGCCCCTCTACCTCTTCTCTACTCCGACTAAAGCATTGAACCCCGTACGTAACCTGCAACATCCATCTTGTCCATGCTTTACCAAGTCTCTGAAATGGCCACAACATCGAAGTTCCAGGTACTGGTCCAAGCTGCAAGTTCCTCCACTTTATTGACGAATACTCCTTGCATTGAAAAAGTAAAAGCATTTCAAAACCATGCCCTACCCCACCCGTAGCTGCTTTTTTTACAGGCTTTCCTCTATATGACCTCCTTACTCTCATCCCTCTAGCAACCAACTATTAGGGATTCCCACCAACCCCCCCCCACTCCCCCCGGAAATGGTCCTGCTATTTCCTATTGTCGTCGCAACATCGAAGGCCGAACGCGTCTGTTCTGACGCTGTAATGTTCTATGTTCTTTTGGTATCAGCCCTCCTCCCCCTCCATATTATTTTATATCCTGCCGAACATCCAGCTACCTCCCAGCTAAGGTATACATCCTTCCCATTCAAGGTTCCCTGTCCCTTTCATTCAGGTGGCCCTTCTTGTCACAAAGACTTCCCAGTTATACCCAAAATATGAAAACCTTCTGTCCCTTACACCATCCTCAGCACGCAGTTCAGCTGTAGGATCGCATTTCTCCTGGCTCCGCTATTAACCCCGCCCGGAAAGCAGCCCTTGAGAGCGCTACCCTGGAGGGCCCTGATCTTTCAGCCCTACCCCCAACTCCCTGAACTGTCTTCGTATATCCTCCCTGACTTTCTTCTACATTCTTCTCTCCTGCATGAATAATCACATGGCCCCCTCACCCTTCAAAGGTGCCCTCTACCCTGGTCCGACAACATCTTGCCCCCCTTTGCTCCAGGGAGCAAAATACCATCTTGGAAGTCCCGACTGGGACAAGAGAAGCGGTCTATCTATCCTTTACCTTCCATCCTCACCACTATCTCCCTTTTAGCCCTTTTTCTCCCCTTTTGAGTACACTAGTCCTCGTGCCCTTGCCTCTTATTAACCCTCCACCCTCGATACTTTGGGGTTGCTGAGATGGGGACGTCTTGGACTGTCTCCCTTCTCCTTTTTCCCCTTCCTGACAGTTACATCCACCTGTAAGTGTTCCCCACCACCCTTCCCCCCACTTGGGCTCCGGGTCCGTCACCGTACTCTGGCCTCCTCCGTGGATTGCCGACGTCTCCCTGGACTAAAACTGCATCTTTCCACTCGGCGCCTCTAGTTGCTTGACCGAGCCGCGGGCAGACGCTGCAGCCCCAAAACACTGACGGGCATACGTGGTCTTTCAGCAAAAAGGTCTCGCCGCCGGAACCTCCCAATATGACACCGAACACAGGAGCAGCAATAGAACATAGAACATAGACATTACAGCCACAGAACAGGCCCTTCGGCCTTCGATGTTGTGCCGACCAAAATAAAAAGCAATGCCCCTCCAAACTAAACCATTCCTTCTCTCCATATACTTATCAACTAACCTCTTAAACGCCACCAAACTTGGCGCATCTACAACAGCTGCAGGCAGGGCATTCCACTCCCTAATCACTCTTTGGGTAAAGAACCTACCTCTGATATCCGTCCTATAACTATACCCCTTAATTTAAAGCTGTGTCCCCTCGTGCTAGCTTTTTCCATCCTAGGAAAAAGGCTATCACTGTCCACCCTATCTAAACCTCTAATCATCTTATATGCTTCAATAAGATCCCCTCTTAGCCGCCTCCTTTCTAACGAAAACAACCTCAAATCCCTCAGCCTCTCTTCATAAGACCTGCCCTCCATACCAGGCAACATCCTGGTAAACCTCCTCTGTACCCTCTCCAATGCCTCCACATCTTTCTTGTAATGTGGGGACCAGAACTGCACACAATACTCCAAGTGCGGCCGCGCTAGAGTTTTGTACAGTTGCAACATGACGTTGCGGCTCCGAAATTCAATCCCTCTTCCAATAAAAGCCAAGACTTCTTATGCCTTCTTAACAACCTTCTCGACTTGACTGCCTACTTTCAGGGATCTATGCACATACACACCAGATCCCTCTGTTCATTTAGACTACTAAGAATCCTACCATTTGCCCTATACTCTACACATTTATTATTTCTGCCATAGTGCATTCCCTCTCACTTTTCCACATTAAAATCCATTTGCCACCTCTCGGCCCAGCTCTGCAACTTGTCCAAGTCCCTCTGCAAACTATAACACCCCTCTTCACTGTCTACCACTCCACCGACTTTAGTGTCATCTGCAAATTTACTAATCCATCCTTCAATACCTCATCCAGATCATTAATAAAAATTACAAACAGCAGGAGCCCCAAAACAGACCCCTGAGGTACGCCATTGTCACTGAAATCCAAGATGAATATCTCCCATCAACCACCACCCTCTGTCTTCTGTCTGCTAGCCAATTCCTAACTCAATTAGCTAAATCACCCTCTATCCCATACATCTGCATTTTCTGCAGAAGTCTTCCATGGGCCACCTTATCAAACGCCTTACTAAAGTCCATATATACCACATCAACCGCCTTACCCCCATCCACCTTCTTAGTCACTTTTTCAAAAAACTCAATGAGGTTAGTAAGGCATGACCTACCCTTCACAAAACCATGCTGACTATCTCCAATCAATTCATTACTCTCTAAATAACTATAAATCCTATCCCTAATTATTCGCTCCAATACTTTGCCCACAACAGAAGTAAGACTCACTGGCCTATAATTCCCTGGAAGGTCTCTCTTCCCCTTCTTGAACAACGGGACCACATTCGCTATCCTCCAGTCCTCCGGAACCACACCCGTAACCAACGACGACCTGAAGATCAGAGCCAGAGGCTCTGCAATCTCCTCTCTTGCCTCCCAGAGAATCCTAGGGTAAATCCCGTCCGGCCCAGGGGACTTATCCAACTTCAAACCCTCGAGAATATCTAGCACATCCTCCCTATCTACTTCGATACCTTCCAGTTTGCTACCCTGTACCTCAGTGTTCTCCATAACTACATTTACATCACCCTGCGTGAATACCGAAGAGAAATATTTATTCAGTACCTCTCCAATCTCTTCAGGCTCCACGCACAACTTCCCACTGCTGTCTATGACTGGCCCTAATCTTGCCCTAACCAATCTTCTATTCTTAACATATCTAAAGAAAGCTTTAGGATTCTCCTTAATCCTATCAGCCAAAGTCTTCTCGTGTCCTCTCTTAGCTCTCCTCAATTCACTCTTTAGCTCCCTCCTGGCTAATCTATAGCTATCCATTGCACTAACCGAGCCTTCAAGCCTCATCCTGACATAAGCCTCCTTTTTCCTTTTAACCAGCAAATCAACTTTTTTCGTACACCAAGGTTCTCTTACTCGACCATTTCCTCCTTGCCTGACAGGGACATACTTATCAAGGACTCGCAGCAGCTGCTCCTTGAATAAGCTCCACATTCCAGATGTTCCCAGTCCCTGTAGTTTCCTAGTCCAATCTATGCACCCTAATTCTCTCCTGATGGCCTCATAATTACCCTTCCCCCAGCTATAACTACTGCCCCCAGCTTCATGCCTATCCCTATCCATCACTAAGGTGAACGTAACCGAATTGTGGTCACTATCACCAAAATGTTCACTAACTTCCAAGCCTAACACCTGGTCTGGCTCATTGCCCAGCACCAAATCCAATGTAGCCTCACCTCTAGTTGGCCTATCTACATACTGAGTCAAAAAACCTTCCTGCACACTCTGTACGAAAACTGACCCCTCTAACGAGCTAGAGCTATAGCTATTCCAATCAATATTAGTAAAGTTAAAGTCCCCCATAACAATTACCCTATTACTTTCACTCCTGACCAGAATTGACTTGGCAATCCTTTCCTCAACCTCTCTAGAACTTTTAGGAGGTCTATAAAAGACTCCCAACAGGGTGACCTCTCCTTTCCTGTTTCTAATATCAGCCCATACTACCTCAACAGACAAGTCCTCATCAAACTTCTTTTCTGTCACTGTGATACAGTCTTTGACTATTAATGCCACTCCTCCCCCCCTTCTACCTCCTTCTCTACTCCGACTAAAGCATTTGTACCCCGGAACCTGCAACATCCATTCCTGTCCCTGCTCTACCCAAGTCTCTGAAATGGCCACAACATCGAAGTTCCAGGTACTGGTCCAAGCTGCAAGTTCCTCCCCCTTATTGCGACTACTCCTTGCATTAAAGTATACGCATTTCAAACCATGCCCTACCCCACCCGTACGCCGCTGTGTTTTACAGCTTTCCTCTATGACCCCCTTACTCTCATCCCTCTTAGCACCCCAACT
>JAGIQG010000017.1:58127090-58309537 GCA_024679065.1 Sphyrna mokarran | reverse complement strand
GCACTATGGCAGAAATAATAAATGTGTAGAGTATAGGGCAAATGGTAGGATTCTTAGTAGTCTAGATGAACAGAGGGATCTTGGTGTGTATGTGCATAGATCCCTGAAAGTAGGCATTCAGGTCGAGAAGGTTGTTAGGAAGGCATATGGAGTCTTGGCTTTTATTGGTAGAGGGAATGAATTTCGGAGCCGCAACGTCATGTTGCAACTGTACAAAACTCTAGTGCGGCCGCACTTGGAGTATTGTGTGCAGTTCTGGTCCCCACATTATAAGAAAGATGTGGAGGCATTGGAGAGGGTACAGAGGAGGTTACCAGGATGTTGCCTGGTATGGAGGGCAGGTCTTATGAGGAGAGGCTGAGGGATTTGAGGTTGTTTTCGTTAGAAAGGAGGAGGCTAAGAGGGGACCTTATCGAAACATATAAGATGATTAGAGGTTTAGATAGGGTGGACAGTGATAGCCTTTTTCCTAGGATGGAAAAAGCTAGCACGAGGGGACACAGTTTTAAATTAAGGGGTGGTAGTTATAGGACGGATATCAGAGTCAGGTTCTTTACCCAAAGGGTGGTTCGGGAGTGGAATGCCCTGCCTGCAGCGGTTGTAGATGCGCCAAGTTTGGTGGCGTTTAAGAGGTTAGTTGATTAGTATATGGAAGAGAAGGGAATGGTTTAGTTTGGAGGGGCATTGCTTTTTATATTGGTCGGCGCAACATCGAAGGCCGAAGGGCCTGTCAGTGCTGTAATGTTCTAATGTTCATGTTCTAACCTCTAATCATCTTATATGTTTCGATTAGGTCCCCTCTTAGCCGCCTCCTTTCTAACGAAAACAAGCTCAAATCCCTCAGCCTCTCTTCATAAGACCTGCCCTCCATACCAGGCAACATCCTGGTAAACCTCCTCTGTACCCTCTCCAATGCCTCCACATCTTTCTTGTAATGTGGGGACCAGAACTGCACACAATACTCCAAGTGCGGCCGCGCTAGAGTTTTGTACAGTTGCAACATGACGTTGCGGCTCCGAAATTCAATCCCTCTTCCAATAAAAGCCAAGACTTCTTATGCCTTCTTAACAACCTTCTCGACTTGACTGCCTACTTTCAGGGATCTATGCACATACACACCAGATCCCTCTGTTCATTTAGACTACTAAGAATCCTACCATTTGCCCTATACTCTACACATTTATTATTTCTGCCATAGTGCATTCCCTCTCACTTTTCCACATTAAAATCCATTTGCCACCTCTCGGCCCAGCTCTGCAACTTGTCCAAGTCCCTCTGCAAACTATAACACCCCTCTTCACTGTCTACCACTCCACCGACTTTAGTGTCATCTGCAAATTTACTAATCCATCCTTCAATACCTCATCCAGATCATTAATAAAAATTACAAACAGCAGGAGCCCCAAAACAGACCCCTGAGGTACGCCATTGTCACTGAAATCCAAGATGAATATCTCCCATCAACCACCACCCTCTGTCTTCTGTCTGCTAGCCAATTCCTAACTCAA
This sequence comes from Sphyrna mokarran, assembly GCA_024679065.1. NCBI lineage: Eukaryota > Metazoa > Chordata > Chondrichthyes > Carcharhiniformes > Carcharhinidae > Sphyrna > Sphyrna mokarran. The sequence goes on along the minus strand of JAGIQG010000017.1, from coordinate 58,308,029 downwards.
TTAGCTAAATCACCCTCTATCCCATACATCTGCATTTTCTGCAGAAGTCTTCCATGGGCCACCTTATCAAACGCCTTACTAAAGTCCATATATACCACATCAACCGCCTTACCCCCATCCACCTCCTTAGTCACTTTTTCAAAAAACTCAATGAGGTTAGTAAGGCACGACCTACCCTTCACCAAACCATGCTGACTATCTCCAATCAATTCATTTCTCTCTAAATAACTATAAATCCTATCCCTAATTATTCTCTCCAATACTTTGCCCACAACAGAAGTAAGACTCACTGGCCTATAATTCCCTGGAATGTCTCTCTTCCCCTTCTTGAACAACGGGACCACATTCGCTATCCTCCAGTCCTCCGGAACCACACCCGTAACCAACGACGACCTGAAGATCAGAGCCAGAGGCTCTGCAATCTCCTCTCTTGCCTCCCAGAGAATCCTAGGGTAAATCCCGTCCGGCCCAGGGGACTTATCCAACTTCAAACCCTCAAGAATATCTAGCACATCCTCCCTACCTACTTCAATACTTTCCAGTTTGCTACCCTGTACCTCAGTGTTCTCCATAACTACATTTACATCACCCTGCGTGAATACCGAAGAGAAATATTTATTCAGTACCTCTCCAATCTCTTCAGGCTCCACGCACAACTTCCCACTGCTGTCTATGACTGGCCCTAATCTTGCCCTAACTAATCTTCTATTCTTAACATATCTAAAGAAAGCTTTAGGATTCTCCTTAATCCTATCAGACAAAGTCTTCTCGTGTCCTCTCTTAGCTCTCCTCAATTGATTCTTTAGCTCCCTCCTGGCTAATCTATAGCTATCCATTGCACTAACCGAGCCATCAAGCCTCATCCTGACATAAGCCTCCTTTTTCCTTTTAACCAGCAAATCAACTTTTTTCGTACACCAAGGTTCTCTTACTCGACCATTTCCTCCTTGCCTGACAGGGACATACTTATCAAGGACTCGCAGCAGCTGCTCCTTGAATAAGCTCCACATTCCAGATGTTCCCAGTCCCTGCAGTTTCCTAGTCCAATCTATGCACCCTAATTCTCTCCTGATGGCCTCATAATTACCCTTCCCCCAGCTATAACTACTGCCCCCAGCTTCATGCCTATCCCTGTCCATCACTAAGGTAAACGGAACCGAATTGTGGTCACTATCACCAAAATGTCCACTAACTTGGTATTGAGGGATGGATCAGTAAATTTGCAGATGATACTAAAGTTGGTGGTGTGGTAGATAGTGAAGAGGGGTGTTTTAGTTTACAGAGTGACTTGGACAAGTTGCAGAGCTGGGCCGAGAGGTGGCAAATGGAGTTTAATGTGGAAAAGTGTGAGGTAATGCACTTTGGCAGGAACAATAAATGTGTAGAGTATAGGGCTAATGGTAGGGCTCTTAATAGTGTTGAGGAACAGAAGGATCTTGGTGTATGTGTCAATAGATCCCTGAAAGTAGGCAGTCAAGTGGATAAAGTTGTTAAGAAGGCATATGGAGTCTTAGCTTTTATTGGTAGGGGGATTGAATTTAGGAGCAGCAGCATCATGTTGCAACTGTACAAAACTCTAGTGCGGCCGCACTTGGAGTATTGTGTGCAGTTCTGGTCCCCACATTATAAGAAAGATGTGGAGGCATTGGAGAGGGTACAGAGGAGTTTACCAGGATGTTGCCTGGTATGGAGGGCAGGTCTTATGAAGAGAGGTTGAAGGATTTGAGGTTGTTTTCGTTAGAAAGGAGGCGGCTAAGAGGGGATCTTATTGAAGCATATAAGATGATTAGAGGTTTAGATAGGGTGGACAGTGATAGCCTTTTTCCTAGGATGGAGAAAGCTAGCACGAGGGGACACAACTTTAAATTAAGGGGTATGAGTTATAGGACGGATATCAGAGGTAGGTTCTTTACTCAAAGAGTGATTAGGGAGTGGACTGCCCTGCCTGCAGCTGTTGTAGATGCGCCAAGTTTGGTGGCGTTTAAGAGGTTAATTGATAAGTATATGGAAGAGAAGGGAATGGTTTAGTTTGGAGGGGCATTGCTTTTTATTTTGGTCGGCACAACATCGAAGGCCGAAGGGCCTGTTCTGTGCTGTATTGTTCTATGTTCTATAACTTCCAAGCCTAACACCTGGTCTTGCTCATTGCCCAGCACCAAATCCAATGTAGCCTCACCTCTAGTTGGCCTATCCACATACTGAGTCAAAAAACATTCCTGCACATTTTGTACGAAAACTGAGCCCTCTAACGAGCTAGAGCTATAGCTATTCCAATCAATATTAGTAAAGTTAAAGTCCCCCATAACAATTACCCTATTACTTTCACAGCTGACCAGAATTGACTCGGCAATCCTTTCCTCAATCTCTCTAGAACTTTTAGGAGGTCTATAAAAGACTCCCAACAGGGTGACCTCTCCTTTCCTGTTTCTAATCTCAGCCCATACTACCTCAACAGACAAGTCCTCATCAAACTTCCTCTCCGTCACTGTGATACAGTCTTTGACTAATAATGCCACTCCTCCCCCCCTTCTACCTCCTTCTCTACTCCGACTAAAGCATTTGAACCCCGGAACCTGCAACATCCATTCTTGTCCCTGCTCTACCCAAGTCTCTGAAGTGGCCACAACATCGAAGTTCCAGGTACTGGTCCAAGCTGCAAGTTCCTCCCCCTTATTGCGAATACTCCTTGCATTAAAGTATACGCATTTCAAACCATGCCCTACCCCACCCGTATGCTGCTGTGTTTTACGGCTTTCCTCTATGACCCCCTTACTCTCATCCCTCTTAGCACCCCAACTATTCAGGATCCCACCCCCCGAATCAGTTTAAAGCCCCCTGCATAGCCTTAGCAAATTTTCCCCCCAAGATATTAGTTCCCCTCTGGTTCAGGTGTGGACCATCTCTCTTGTAGAGGTCCCACCTATCCCAGAATGAGTCCCAATTGTTCAGGAGCCTGTACCCCTCCCTCCTGCACCATCCCCGCAACCACGAGTTCAAACATTCCTCTCTTTAAATTCAATTCCTCTCTTTAAATTCGGAACAAGTGGTGTCCGTTCCTATGGTAGACTTTTTAAAATGAGCGTCATAAGAATAAAAGAAAATAAGAAATAGGAGCAGCAGTAGGCCATCTAGCCCTTCGAACCTGCCTAGCCATTCAATAAGATCGTGGCTGATCTGAAGATGATCAGTTCCAGTTTCCCGCTTTCTCCCCATAATGCTTAATTCCCTTTATCAGAAACCTATCTACCCGTGACTTAAATATATTCAGTGAGGTAGCCTCCAGCACTTCAGCGGGCAGAGAATTCCAGAGATTCACCACCCTTTGAGTGAAGAAGTTCCTCCTCAATTCCGATCTAAACTGCCCCCCGCCTTTATTTTGATGCTGTGTCTTCTAGTCCTGCTATCAAAGAACAAAGCACAAAGAACAAAACAGCACGGGAAACAGGCCCTTCGGACCAACGAGCCCATGCTGCCACCCCGATGTTCCCAACTCTACCCACGATCCCTGTCCTTGTTTATAGATCTATGGATTAAAAAAACAAATTTGAGACAATTTTGGGAGAATTTGTTTTGCCAATTAGCCTAACAGCACATCTTTGGGATGTGGGAGGAAACCGGAGCTCCCGGAGAAAATCCATGCAAGCACGGGGAGAATGCGCAAACTCCCACAGACACAGGCCCAAATCCATGTATCTGCACAGCACAGCGATACACACTGAGCTGTCATGTTGCCCACCAGAAGGTCCAGGTCAAGCATACACTAACAACGTGAAGTAGTAGGATACTCTCGAAAAAGATCCAAGAGCAGTCCTCTCACGACCCATTGCGTGTATGCCCCTCATTAGACAACAAGGTGGACCAAAGCACCTGTAGGATAAAAACAAATGCATCAATATCAGCATCATCTATTTACACACTTCCCAGGGACTCCCAAGGCTCATGATCCCTATTTTAAATCAGTTTTCTATACCCCTCCATTCCTATTCTGTTCATGTGCCCATCTAAGTATTTCTTAAATAACTCCAGAGTACCTGCCTCCACCACTTTACTTGGCAGCGCATTCCATACCCCCACCACCCTCTGTGTGAAAAAACTCCCTCTAGCATCCAAATTATACCTTATCCCCTCACCCTAAGCCCGTGACCCCTCGTGGTATTTGAGTCATCCTAGGAAAAAGCTTAACCCTGTTTACTCTATCAATTCCCTTCAAAATCTTCTACACCTCTATCAGACCTCCTTTAAGTCTACGTCTTTCTAAGGAAAACAGTCCCAGTTTGCCTAATCTCTCCTCATAACTAAAACTCCTCTGCATTCTCTCCAGAGTCTCCACGTCATTCCGGTAGTAAGGCAACCAGAACTGGACGCAATATTCCAAATGAGGTCTAACCAGCATTTTATACAGCTGCAACATTAAAGGCCAGCTCTTGTACTCTATACCCCTTCCTATAAAGGCTAACATACTATATGCTTTCTTCACAACCTTCTCCACTTGCTCTGCCACCTTCAGAGGCTTATTCACCTGCACCCCCAGGTCCCTCTGCGTTTCTATACTCTTAATAGGTCTTCCCTTTATCATATACCTCCCCGCTACATTCTTTCTCCCGAAATGCATCACCTCAAATTTATCAGCATTGAATTCCCTCTGCCATCTGTCTGCCCAAGCTACCAGCCTATCTATGTCCTGCTGCATCGCCTGGCAATGCTCCTCACTATCCGCAAGTCCAGCCATCTTTGTATCGTCTGCAAACTTGCTGATCACTCCACTTACTCCCCCTTCCAAGTCATGTATATATATATTACAAATCGGAGGTCCCAGTACTGAGCCCTGCGGCACACCACTAGTGACTGACCTCCAGCTAGAGCAACACCCTTCCACTATTAGTTTCTGTCTCCTATTACCAAGCCAGTTACTTGTCCATCTAGCTACCTGTCCTTGTATCCCATTTGCCCTGACCTTCTCGACTAACCTTCCATGAGGGACTTTGTCAAATGCCTTACTAAAATCCAAATGGACAACATCAACGGCTTGGCCTTCGTCCACTGATTTCGTCACCTCCTCAAAAAATTCTACCAGATTTGTAAGGCACGACCTCCTCTTAACAAATCCATGCTGCGTATCCCGAATCAGATCGCAATGCTCTAAGTGCCTATACATCCTATCTCTAAGAATCCCCTCCAACAGCATCCCTACCATTGACGTCAAACTCACCGGCCTATAATTTCCAGGGTTATCCCTACTAACCTTTTTAAACAACGATACAACATTATCTATTTGTGTCTCATTTGATTAGTTTCACAGTGCAGCTGCTATAGGGTCTTGCTATGCACACACTGTCTTTGTCCCTTTGCCTGCCTTGAAAGAATGACAAACTTTTTTAAAAAACAGCCCACTAACTGCAAAGAAGGTTTCAAGACCTTGACTATAAACGAAAAGATTAAACTTGAAAAATGGGACCGAAGGACTTCAGAGAACTGATAGGACATTCAGTCAATATCACATTGCTGCCTGCGGGATCTTACTGTGCAACCAATATTCCAGCCTCAGTTTGTACATTAAAACCGGAAACACACAGAAAACAATTATCGTAAACTCTGCCCTGAATTTTGAAGCTGCCTTTGTTCTTTAGATTTTCCTGTGCACTATTCCCATCACAAAACTCTAAATTAATAGCAATGAGGTCAGATTAAAAATTAATCTCATTACAGTAAATAATTCTTGATGACTGGAATGACCTTTAACTTGAGACGTGGAGAGATAGATGTGAGGTGAAACAAAATGCCCAGATTCCATCTGAACGCAGTTTACTGTGATGGTGATAGTTGGTGTTCTCACTCAATGTCTGGTACTGTGAAGCTGAGTTTGTGATGTGTTGTCCCTTTGATAGCTGGTATTGTGTCCCTTTAACGCTGGATTTGTGTCAGTGCTTGGAGGCTTAAAATGTGGATACAGATAGAGTGCACAGACTGCAACATTTGTAGCAAAGACCAAGCGTCAAGATTGCCTCAGTAATATGCGTTGCAGGCTTTTAAATTTTGAGTTCAGTCTATCAGTTCAAAGACACTCAGTTATCAGGGAATTATCAAATGTTAATTTAATCTTGTGTGTTATTGTGTTATGATCAGATCAATCCTTATGCAGAAAAAATCATAGTCAGTTATAAACAGGAGTTATAAAAACAGGAGATCACTGCCTATTTGCAGTTCAAATGAAGAGCTTCAAACCTCAAAGCGAAGAGAGCAGCTCCCTACAGCTTTGAATATCACTTAGTAGGCCTCTCCATTTATCTATCTAAATCAGAAATAAATTGCAGGCTGCAGAATAGAAAGTCGAACGCCAAAAGTTTTCCAAAGCCACAAAATCTAGTTGTATACATTTCTGCGGGTGACGCAATTGTGTTCTTTTTTCTGTTAATGAGTGGTGCTTGTATTTATTTGAGCAGCATTCCCGTAGAACCTTACTTTAAACACAATATTACTTCTTTAACTAGAGTTTCCTCTTGGTTAAATAATTAAATTGTTAATTGTGAGTGTCAGATATTTCTGTTAATGAACAACTAAATATTAATGAAGAACAATTCACATCTTCCCACACATGTTTCATAGATTATAGAGCAAGGTGTTCCTCTTTGAAAATTTAGCCTGGCTTCAACCTCTATCTCATGACACTACTTACATGTTTCCATATCTCCATTGTGTGGCTTGTGCTAGAGGAGATGAGAGAGTTGGAAGACAGACTGATGAAAGGCTGATGTTACGGAGTGAGAAAGAAAAGGAAGGATCAAGTTAAACAGAGGTCGAACATTATGGCGTTGTGGAGGGAAAATGGCAGACGATTTGGGTTAGCGGTTTTCCTGTATGCAGTCACTATGATACAAGCGTAACTATAAGGTTCATGGCGGGAAATGTAGGAGGGATGTCCGAGGTACATTCTTTACTCAGAGCGTGGTTGGCCTGCAGTGATAGTGGAATTGGACACTTTAGGAACTTTCAAACGATTATTGAATAAGCACATGCAGCATACCAGAATAACAGGGAGAGGGATAGCTTGATCTTAGGTTCGGACATAGCTCTGCACAACACTCAGGGCCGAAGGGCCTGTACTGTGCTGCACTATTCCATGTTTCTATGTTTCTAACACGGGAATATGGGAATAGTCATTGAGGGTATTGAAGGATGGATTAGTAAATTTGCAGATGACACTAAAGTCGGTGGAGTGGTAGATAGTGAAGAAGGGTGTTATAGTTTGCAGAGGGACTTGGACAAGTTGCAGAGCTGGGCCGAGAGGTGGCAAATGGAGTTTAATGTGGAAAAGTGTGAGGTAATGCACTATGGCAGAAATAATAAATGTGTAGAGTATAGGGCTAATGGTAGGATTCTTAGTAGTCTAGATGAACAGAGGGATCTTGGTGTATGTGTGCATAGATCCCTGAAAGTAGGCAGTCAAGTCGAGAAGGTTGTTAAGAAGGCATATGGAGTCTTAGCTTTTATTGGTAGGGGGATTGAATTTCGGAGCCGCAACGTCATGTTGCAACTGTACAAAACTCTAGTGCGGCCGCACTTGGAGTATTGTGTGCAGTTCTGGTCCCCGCATTATAAGAAAGATGTGGAGGCATTGGAGAGGGTACAGAGGAGGTTTACCAGGATGTTGCCTGGTATGGAGGGCATGTCTTATGAGGAGAGGCTGAGGGATTTGAGGTTGTTTTCGTTAGAAAGGAGGAGGCTAAGAGGGGACCTGATCGAAACATATAAGATGATTAGAGGTTTAGATAGGGTGGACAGTGATAGCCTTTTTCCTAGGATGGAAAAAGCTAGCACGAGGGGACACAGCTTTAAATTAAGGGGTGATAGTTATAGGACGGATATCAGAGGTAGGTTCTTTACCCAAAGGGTGGTTCGGGAGTGGAATGCCCTGCCTGCAGCAGTTGTAGATGCGCCAAGTTTGGTGGCGTTTAAGAGGTTAGTTGATAAGTATATGGAAGAGAAGGGAATGGTTTAGTTTGGAGGGGCATTGCTTTTTATATTGGTTGGCGCAACATCGAAGGCCGAAGGGCCTGTTCTGTGCTGTAATGTTCTATGTTCTGTGTTCTATGAATTGTGAACCTGTCAGTAACACACAGAGGCTCAGTGGCAGTTGATGAAAACGATTAAAACACAGAAATATTTCAAGCCATTTGATTTAAGAACATTACATTGTTCACCTGGAGTCTTTAAAACAGTGACAATGAGGTCAGCATGGACCATTTTCAGGAAGAGTTTAAAATCAAGAGCCGCTTACAGATTTACACAAACTCAATGGTTAGAGACACTCACCAGGAACACCAATAATGGCAATGATTGGGTAGAATATTTTCTGAGCCATGGCGATTGGATTATTCATCTTTAGTATGAAGTGATGGGCTGCTGGCAGTGTCTCTGTCTTCAGCTCTGAGGTGAAATGTCCTCAAGCTTTAAATTATAATCTGTAAATTCACCTTAGGGACGTTGTGGCAGTAACCTGGTTTGAAGCTTTTTTTTTCTAAATACGTGTACAAATTTACGAAACCGAGTTCAGTGTTGGGAAATATTTATCTTTAGGATTGACTTACTTCTTTCCAAACACTAGAATTCTGTTGATCACATTTATCAACTAATAATAACAGGGAACATTTTGTCCACTCAAACACCATCAATCCCACCTCTTGATCTCAGATAGTTTCACTGATATCTGTCACTGGGCTGTGACATTTTAATAATTGAGTTTCAACAATTACTGAGTCTCTCTGTGTGATCTTTAACTATGGACATTCTGCAATGTGATTTAAGTGGAATGAGAGTTGAGCATATTGCAAAATTCTGTTGTTCAATAATTTGGAACTATTTAGTCTGCAAATATATATTTTTTTTTAAATTCCAAAATCAAATGCAGCTCCTCAAACTGAGAAAATATTCAGAAACAATGAGACATCTCAGAAAATTCAGGCCATGCAGCAGATACAAACACATCACCTCTTGGAGCAATAAAATAACAGATTGAGACGAGCAATGCGCAGGCTCCAATTGACACTAGAGTCACAGCTGATACAATGTTCAGAAACGTGCTCAGATGTGGAAGGAGAGAGATGAGCACGAGAGAGGGACGACTTGTGACATGGCCTGAATCTAAACAGGCTGCGAGGCTGGGAAAATGAATGGATAAGAGTGAACGAGGAAATTTTTGAGTGAGTGAAAGTGAAAAAGAGGAAAAATGAAGGATAGATGGGGTGGGAGTGATTATGGGGGAAGCAGCTATTGTGAGAGGAATGGTATTCACAACGGTAAGTTAACTTAGAGAGAAGTCACCTCCGTTGGCTATGAGAAGAGGTTGAATAAATCAGAATTGTGTTCACTGGAAAGCCAAAGACTGACATCGATGCAGCACAAGCTGAGATACACAGGAAATCTCCCGCTACACTGATCCATCAAATACCCTGACTATAGATGCAGCACAGACTGAGATGCACAGGAAATTTCCCACTACACTGTGCAATAAGTTGTAGAGACATTACAGTCTGAGATCCGCTGGAAATCTCCCTCTGCACTGTCCCATCAAATACCCTGATTGTAAATGCAGCACAATCAGAGTTACACAGGAAATCTCTCTCTACATTGTCCCATCAAATTCACTGATTGTATATGTCGTAAGTCTGAGATACACAGGAAATCTTCTTCTACATTGTCCCCTCAAATATCTTGAACGTAGATGCAACACAATCCTTCTATACTGTCCCATCAAATTCCTTGATTGAAGATGTAGCAAAGTCTGAGATACACAGGAAATATTGCGTCAGAATCTGAGATCAATGGACTGCAATGTTCCTATACAGGGTCAGGATCACAGAAAAATATACTGTAACGTTCCAAAACGTGATCAGAATCTGGAGCAATAGACCTAGGTGTTCCAATACTGGATCAGAATCTGAGTAAGAGGTCTTGCAACATCAATTTTAAATCCAGCCGATTTATTTGATAGCAAATCTGCAAGCTTTCGATTTTAGTCTTCGTCAGGCAATTGCAGAGTTCTGGTCTGCAATAGCACACATATCAGCACAGACAGTCACAGATTGCTGATTAGAATGCGAATCCTTATACCTAACCTGCTATTCAAGTCTTAAAGTGGCTAACGATGTGGGTGAAGGGAACCCTGAGCATTGGTTAGAGAAATGTGTATTGTCTCCAGACAGCACAGTGAGTCAGGTTTTTTGCTAACCCAGGCAAGTCATGGGTGTTACAGATAGTGTGACAGGGATCTTGGCTTCATGTCACACTATCTGTAACCCCTATGACTTGCCTGGATTAGCAAAAAACCTCACTTTCTGTGCTGTCTGGAGACAATACACATCTCTCTAACCAATGCTCAGGGTTCCTTTCACCCACATTGTTAGCCACTTTAAGACTTGAATAGCAGGTTAGGTGTAAGGATTTGCATTCTAATCAGCAATCTGTGACTGTCTGTGCTGATATGTGTGCTATTGCAGACCAGAACACTGAATTTACCTGACGAAGATGAAAGTCGAAAGCTTGCAGATTTGCTATCAAATAAATCGGTCGGATTTAAAATTGGTGTTGCCAGACCTCTTACTGAGTTTACCCCAGTCCAACGCCGGCATCTCTACATCAGAATCTGAGAGCAGCAGACTGCAAAGATTCAATAATGGGCCAGAGTCTGTGATTAATAGAATATGGTGTTACAATAATGGATCATTTTCTGAGAATAATACACTGTAATTTTCGAATATTGGATCAGAATTTTAGATCACTAACCTGTAACATTCCAATGTTGGATCGGAGGCAGAGAATAATGGACTGAAATGTTTCAACACTGGATCAGAATCTGAGAAAAATAGACTACAATGTTCCAATAGTGGATCAAAATCTGAAAACAATAGATTGCAACATTCAAATAACGTATCATTAAATCTTCTTCTTAAATCTTCTTAAATGTATCTGCATTGTTTACTTCAATTGTTCCCTTGGGCACCGACTTCCATAGTCTCACTTCTCCTACAATAAATGCATTTGGATTATATACGTATCAGATTTATTAATAATTCTGTTATATGAGTGTTCATAACTGTTGTCTTTTATTTAGAAGTGAAATCAACTTTTCTTCATCTGCGGAACAAATCGTTTACTTATCTTTATCAACAGCACCAATGGACAGCATTGTTAACGCTATATTGCCGCTTAAGTTATTCACAGTAGTCTACTTAAGAAGAAATATCTACAAATATTGAAATACACTGAGGCAGATGACTAAAACACCTGGTCAGAGATCTAGGTTTCTAAAAGTGTCTGAAGGAGGGATGCGATTCTGGGATGGGGGAATTGAGAGGGATGTGGCTGCAGCCATTATTGAAAAGGTGAAATTCAAGAATTTTCAAGAGAACATAACTGGAGGAATGCAGAGGCAAATTTTATGCTTGCCAGAGAGAACGGTGTTAGAAAGCTGAATTAGTAGGAGGGATTTTGAAGTAAGAATGACTGATTGATAAAAGAATTGCTTATGTGATTGCATAAGCAAGAACAAACATGTTTCCTTGGGCATAGGGTGCGTACGTGATCCCTGTCTATGTTTATAGATCAATGCATTGAAACCAAATTTGAGACAATTTAGGAAGAATTTGTTTTGCCAATTAGCCTAAGAGCACATCTTTGGGATATGGGAGGAAACCAGAGTACCCGGAGAAAACCCACACAAGCACGGAGAGAATGCGCAAACTCCCACAGACAGAGGCACAAATCCATGTATCTGCACAGCACAGCGATAGTCACTGAGGTGTCGTGTTGCCCATCAAATGGTCTAGGTCAAGCGTACACTAACGATGTGAAGCACTAGGATACTCTCGAAAAGATCCAAGAGCAGCACTCTCACGACCCATCGCGTGAATGCCCCTTGTTAGATAAGGTTCTGTGCTGTATTGTTCTATGTTCTATGTTCTATGTTCTATGTTAAGGTGGACTGAAGTACCTGTAGGATAAAACAAATACATCAATGTCATTGACAATTTACACATTTCCCAAGGAACTCCCAAGGCTCATGATCCCTATTTTAAATCAGTTTTCTATATCCCTCCATTCCCATTCTGTTCATGTGCCCATCTAAGTATTTCTTAAATAACTCCAGCGTGCCTGCCTCCACCACTTGGCAGCGCGTTCCATAACCCACCACCCTCTGTGCGAAAAAACTGCCTCTAGCATCCAAATTATACCTGATCTCCCTCACCCTAAGCCCGTCACCCCTCTTGTTATTTGAGTCCATCCTAGGAAAAAGCTTAACCGTGTTTACTCTGTCTATACCCCTCAATCTTGTATACCTCTATTAGCTCTCCTCTAAGTCTACGTCTTTCTGAGGAAAATAGTCCCAATTTGCCTAACCTCTCCTCATAACTCAGATTTTCCATACCAGGCAGCATCCTGCTAAACATCCTCTGCACTCTCTCCAGAGTCTCCACATCCTTCTGGTAGTAAGGTGAACAGAACTGGACGCAGTATTCCAAATGAGGTCTAAACAACGTTTTATACAACTGCAACATTAAAGGCCAGCTCTTGTACTCTATACCCCTTTGTATAAAGGCTAGCATATCATATGCTTTCTTCACAAACTTCTCCCCCTGCTCTGCTACCTTCAGGGACTTGTGTACCTGCACCCCGAGGTCCCTCTGCGTTTCTATACTCTTAATAGGTCTACTCTTTATCATATACCTCCCCCCTACATTCTTTCTCCCGAAATGAATCACCTCGTATTCATCAGGATTGAATTCCATCTGCCATCTCTCTGCCCAAGCTACGAGCCTATCTATGTCCTGCTATATCACCTGACAATGCTCCTCACTATCCGCAAGTCCAGCCATCTTTATATTGTCTACAAACTTGGCGATCACTCCACTTACTCCCTCTTCCAAGTCATTTATATATATTACAAATAGCCCTGCGGCACACCACACGTGACCGACCTCCAGCTAGAAAAAAACACCGCACACTATTACTCTGTATTTCCTATTACCAAGTCACTTATCCATCTAGCTACCTTCCCTTGTATCCCATTAGCCTTGACCTTTTCAACTAACCTCCCATGAGGGACTTTGTCAAACGCCTTACTGAAATTCATATAGATGACATCAACGGCTCACCTTTCTTCAACCGTTTTCGTCACCTCCTCAAAAAATTCTACCAGATTGGTAAGGCACGATCTCCCTTTAACAAAGGTATGCTGCGTATCCCTAATCAGATCGCAATGCTCTAAGTGTCTATAAGTGGAACTTATTCAACGAACAGGTACTGCGAGTCCTTGATAAATATGCACCTGTCAGACAGGATGAAGTGGTACAGCCAGGGAACCGTGGTGTACTAAGGAAGTTAATTCACTAGTAAAGAGGAAAAAGAAGGCTTATTTAAAGATGAAACTGAAGTCTCGGTTAGGGCACTGGACGAATTAGCGAGGAGGGAGCTAAAGAGGGAGATAAGAAGAGCTAGAAGAGGACATGACAAGACTTTGACGGATAGGATAAAGGAGAACCCTAAAGCTTTCTATAGATATGTTAAGAATAAAAGATTGGTTAGGTCAAGATTAGAGCCAGTCAAAGACAGTAATGGGAAGTTGGATGTGGAGCCTGTAGTTTGGTGAAGCACTGAATGAATATTTTTTGTCGGTCTTCACGCGGGAAAATGTCAGTGGAGTTGGAGAGAATAGTGGAATACAGGGTTGTAAACTAGACAGGATAGAGATACATAAGGAGGAGGTGTTAGCTATTCTTGAGAGTATGAAAATAGATAAATCCCCTGGGCCGGATAGGATTTATCCCAGGTTACTCTGGGAGGCTAGAGAGCAGATTGCAGAGCCTTTGGCTTTGATCTTCATGTCGTCGTTGGCTAGAGGTGTAGTTCCGGAAGACTGGAAGATGAAAAATGTTGTCCCCTTGTTTAAGAAGGGCAGCAAAGTCCATCCTACAAATTATAGACCAGTGAGCCTTACATCTGTGGTGGGGAAAGTTTTGGAAAGAATTATAAGGGAAATAATTATAAGATCTATAGTCATTTAGAGAGAAATGAATTGATTAGGGATAATCAGCATGGATTTGTGAAGGGAAGGTCGTGCCTCACAAATCCTATTGAGCTTTTTGAAAAGGTGACTAAAGAGGTGGATAAGGGTAAGACAGTTGATGTGGTGTACATGGATTTTAGTAAGGCGTTTGATAAGGTTCCCCATGGACGACTGCTGCAGAAAATGCAGATGCATGAGATTGAGGGAGATTTAGCAACTTGGGTTAGGAATTGGCTAGCCGATAGAAGACAGAGGGTGGTGGTTGATGGGAATATATTCAACATGGAGTTTAGTTGCTAGTGGTGTACCTCAGGGATCTGTTTTGGGGCCACTGTTGTTTGCTGTTTTTATAAATGACCTGGATGAGGATGTAGAGGGATGGGTTAGTAAATTTGCTGACGACACCAAGGTCGGAGGAGTTGTAGACTTTGAGGATGGATCCTACAGTTTGCAAAGGGACATAGATAAGTTGCAGAGCTGAGCCGAGAAGTGGCAAATGGAGTTTAATGTGGAAAAGTGTGAGGTGATTCACTTGGTAAGAGTAGTATGTGTGCAGAATATAGGGCTAATGGTAAGTCTCAGTAGTGTAGATGAGCAGAGAGAGGTCGGTGTACAGGTGAATAGATCTCTGAAAGTTGGTACTCAAGTTGATAAGGTTGTTAAGAAGGCGTATAGTGTGTTAGCATTTATTGGTGGAGGGATTGAATTTCGGAGCCGAGATGTTATGTTGCAACTGTACAAAACGCTGGCGCTGCCGCACTTGGAGTATTGTGTACAGTTTTGGTCGCCACATTATAAGAAAGATGTGGAGGCATTGGAAAGTGTGCAGAGGAGGTTTACCAGGATGTTGCCTGATATGATGGGTAGGTCTTATGAGGAAATTCTAAGGGACTTGAAGTTATTTTCATTAGAGAGAAGAAGGTTAAGAGGTGTCTTAATTGAGACATACAAGGTGATCAGAGGGTTAGATATGGTAGGATAGTGAGAGCCTTTTTCCTCAGATGGAAATGGATAACACGAGGGGACATAGCTTTAAATTAAGGGGTGGTAGTTATAAGATAGATGCTAGAGGTGGGTTCTTTACTCAGTGGGTAGTAAAGGCGTGGAATGCCCTGCCTGCAGCAGTTGTGGACTCGTCAAGTTTAAGGGCGTTCAAATGGTCAGTGGATAGGCATATGGATAGAATTGGAATAGTTTCGGATAGAGGGTCATAAAATTGGTTACATTGGTCAGCGCAACATCAAAGGCCGAAGGGCCTGTACTGGGCTGTAATGTTCTATGTTCTATGTTCTATACATCCTATCGCTAAGAATCCCCTCCAAATACATCCTGTCTCTGAGAATCCCATCTATTAAGAGTCATTACTGTTACACTTACCCACTGCATGCTTCAAATTGTAGCTGCACTGTCGGGCAACATATGGACAACACAATGTAACTTTGGCTGACTCAAAAATTCTGACTATTGTAGGTAAAGATACCTCTGAAACTAATTGTGAGTCAAAGTACAACAAGTTTATTCAAAAGATTTTGGGGGACACACCTAATAGTGGTTCCGCAGGCACCTCATCGAACACAAGTTAAGAACACATATTTATACCCCACAGTTACGTCTTGGTAACTAGCGGGTATAAATATCTTCTTGATCTCAGCTGTTCCCCAGGCTGTGGATTGCCCTCCATCATGGGAACACGGTTGCCTCGGCATTTCTTCATGGTCATCTCGAGGCCGCAATTGACGCGTGTGATTAGCCCTTAGTTAAGATACAAGCCAGCAATTAACGGGCCGGTATAACAATCTGTGCTCAGAAGTTGTATAACATACAATATGTATAATATGTCAGTCTTTATATGTGTGTGTGTGTGTGTGTGTGTGTCTATAAACACACACACACACATATATATATCTCTATACACACACATATATTTGAATACATTTAGGAAATGCAAGCTTCACTATGTTAGACGAAAGTCCACGAAATTAAAGACACAAACATAACTACAAACTGGGTCAGCTACATTTCTGAATGAGCTATCATAAGCTTGCGTACAACAAATAGCAAGGGCAGATGCAGTCTCCCTGTCTGGGCACACGAAAACAAAGTTGCATTTATCTTGAGATATGTGAAAACAAGCTGCGTGTAAGTTGTTCGATATATTTTTTTCTTCTCCCAAGTATTACAAAGTTCATTAACCCATTCGCTACTGCATTGACGATCACAGGTGATGTATTGATAGTATGGGGAAAACAGTGGTTTAAAGACAGATTTACAATGACATTCTCCAAGACAGTAAGGTTTTATAATAAATATCGGTCTTATAAGTGACACGCAAACAGGAATGGAAACTGGACCACATCTCAGGGAATGTTCCACTAGAGCCATGATGCAGCTCAGTGACGCAGAACGACCTAAACTAGTTCTTTCCATACGTAGTGTAAGAATTTTATGATTCATTGTGATTAATATCAATATTTTCCAGCTATTGGCAGGTGGAGAGGAGAATTAATTGCCTAAGGACATTTCCTGTTTCATATCGAATCTGAATTCTAAATCATACACACTTATTAAATTCACCGAAAACAGTGCGGGACCGTATTGAATAAGACTGCAGTTGCATTGCAAACTCCGTTTTGATGATTCTGTCTCGGAAATTTTCAACCTCCAATTCAGACAAATTATCTCTTTAAACCGTTCAGTGCCACAAAACTGCATGACGTTTTATCAAACATTAGCTGCCCCAGAGCGGAACAATACAGAAGAGCAGTCTCCTCGATTTTAGCTGTGCCAATTCGACTATTCCACTGAAATATTTCGGCAATATTCAGTCCTGCCAAGCTTGTTCCCATCAGCTCAGCTCACAATCTCCTACTTTGAAATAATTGCTTTCAGTCAATCAACAATGCTCCACACATTAACAAATGCCTTCGCAAAGAATTAACAGAATCACCGAGCCTTTCAGGAAAACAACTATTTATCAGGAACATTCCAAACTGGCAGACAGCTGTTGACCAGACCAAATATATTAGCTGTTTTAAACCCTCCTTAAAATGGCGGCACAACACTCTATAGTATGTTGCTGATTACAGTTCAAAACGTTTGGAAAAGAAAACAACATTTCTCGACGGAATGGTGTGTCCTTCATTGAACACCTACTGGGAGGAAACTTATAATGGTCATTGCTACCAAGACAGTGCTTTCCCGACATTTTTTTCTCAATCCAAACACATGGGATATTCTTGTCACCTAATCTCCTCGCAGAGAAGAATCACAAGGTAAATATTCCTGACCTCACCCGAGTGTAACCCGTGGTCTGTGAAATGGGACTTCCATGTGCCTGTTATAGAAATTAATACATCAATCCCAAAGCGAGTTCGACTGATTTGGTCTGCCGTTGAATTAGAACATAGAACATAGAACATTACAGTGCAGAACAGGCCCATCGGTGTTCGATGTTGCGCCGACCAAATAGGAAAAAGCAATGACCCTCTAACCTAAACCATTCCCTTTTCGTCCATAAACTTATCTACTAACCTCTTAAACGCCAGCAAACTTGGCGCATCTACAACTGCCACAGGCAGGGCATTCCACTCCCTAACCACCCTCTGGGTAAAGAAACTACCTCTGATATCCGTCCTATAACTATCACCCCTTAATTTAAAGCTGTGTCCCCTCGTGCTAGCTTTCTCCATCCTAGGAAAAAGGCTATCACTGTCCACCCTATCTAAACCTCTAAACATCTTATATGCTTCAATAAGATCCCCTCTTAGCCGCCTCCTTTCTAACGAAAACAAACTCAAATCCTTCAACCTCTCTTCATAGGAGCTGCCCTCCATACCAGGCAACATCCTGGTAAACCTCCTCTGTACCCTCTCCAATGCCTCCACATCTTTCTTTATAATGTGGGGACCAGAACTGCACACAATACTCCAAGTGCGGCCGCACTAGAGTTTTGTACAGTTGCAACATGACGTTGCGGCTCCGAAATTCAATCCCCCTACAATAAAAGCTAAGACTCCATATGCCTTCTTAACAACCTTATCGACTTGATTGCCAACTTTCAGGGATCTATGAACATATACACCAAGATCCCTCTGTTCATCAACACTATTGAGAGTCCTACCATTAGCCCTATACTCTACACATTTGTTATTCCTGCCAAAGTGAATTACCTCACACTTTTCCACATTAAACTCCATTTGCCACCTCTCGGCCCAGCTCTGCAACTTGTCCAAGTCTCTCTGCAAACTAGAACACCCTCTTCACTATCTACCACTCCTCCGACTTTGGTGTCATCCGCAAATTTACTAATCCATCCCTCAATACCCTCATCCAGATCATTTATAAAAATTACAAACAGCAGGGCCCCCAAAACAGGTCCCTGAGGTACACCAGTAGTAACTAAACTCCACGATGAATATCTTCCATCAACCATTACCCTCTGTCTTCTATCTGCTATCCAATTCCTAATCCAATTAGCTAAATCACCCTCAATCCCATACATCTGCATTTTCTGGAGAAGCATTCCATCGGCCACCTTATTGAATGCCTTACTAGAGTCCATATATACCACATCAACTGCCTTACCCCCATCCACCTCTTTGGTCACTTTTTCAAAAAACTCAATAAGGTTAGAAAGGCACGACCTACTCTTCACAAAACCATGCTGACTATCCCCAATCAATTCATTTCTCTCTAAATAACTATAAATCCTATCCCTAATAATTTTCTCCAATAATTTGCCCACGACAGATGTAAGACTCACCGGACTATAATTCACCGGAAAGTCTCTCTTCCCCTTCTTGAACAATGGGACCACATTCGCTATCCTCCAGTCTTCCAGCACTATACACGTAACTAACGACAACCTGAAGATCAGAGCCAGAGGCTCTGCAATCGCCTCTCTCGCCTCCTAGAGAATCCTAGGGTAAATCCTGTCCGGCCCACGGGACTTATCTAACTTCAAACCCTCAAGAATATCTAGCACATCCTCCTTATCTACTTCAATACTTTACAGTTTGCAGCCCTGTATCCCGGTGTTCTTTAGTAAGGACTTTAGTAAGGCGTTTGAAAAGGTGGCCCATGGAAGACTTCTACAGAAAATGCAGATGTGTGGAATAGAGGGTGATTTAGCTAATTGGATTAGGAATTGGCTGGCAGATAGAAGACAGAGGGTGGTGGTTGATGGGAGATATTCATCGTGGAGTTCGGTGACAAGTGGTGTGCCTCAGGGGTCTGTTTGGGGGCCCCTGCTGTTTGTAATTTTTATAAATGATCTGGATGAGGGTATTGAGGGATGGATAAGTAAATTTGCAGATGATACTAAAGTCGGTGGAGTGGTAGATAGTGAAGAGGGGTGTTTTAGTTTACAGAGTGACTTGGACAAGTTGCAGAGCTGGGCCGAGAGGTGGCAAATGGAGTGTAATGTGGAAAAGTGTGAGGTAATGCACTTTGGCAGGAACAATAAATGTGTAGAGTATAGGGCTAATGGTAGGGCTCTTAATAGTGTTGAGGAACAGAAGGATCTTGGTGTATGTGTCAATAGATCCCTGAAAGTAGGCAGTCAAGTGGATAAAGTTGTTAAGAAGGCATATGGAGTCTTAGCTTTTATTGGTAGGGGATTGAATTTCGGAGCCGCAACGTCATGTTGCAACTGTACAAAAGTCTAGTGCGGCCGCACTTGGAGTATTGTGTGCAGTTCTGGTACCCACATTATAAGAAAGATGTGGAGGCATTGGAGAGGGTACAGAGGAGGTTTACCAGGATGTTGCCTGGTATGGAGGGCAGGTCATATGAAGAGAGGTTGAAGGATTTGAGGTGGTTTTCGTTAGAAAGGAGGCGGCTAAGAGGGGATCTTATTGAAGCATATAAGATGATTAGAGGTTTAGATAGGGTGGACAGTGATAGCCTTTTTCCTAGGATGGAGAAAGCTGGCACGAGGGGACACAGCTTTAAATTAAGGGGTATGAGTTATAGGACGGATATCAGAAGTAGGTTCTTTACTCAAAGAGTGATTAGGGAGTGGAATGCCCTGCCTGCAGCTGTTGTAGATGCGCCAAGTTTGGTGGCGTTTAAGAGGTTAGTTGATAAGTATATGGAAGAGAAGGAATGGTTTAGTTTGGAGGGGCATTGCTTTTTATTTTGGTCGGCACAACATCGAAGGCCGAAGGGCCTGTTCTGTGCTGTAATGTTCTATGTTCTATGTTCTCCACAAATACATTTACATCTCCCTGCGTGAATACCGAAGAGAAATATTTGTTCAGTGCCTCTCCAATCTCTTCAGGCTCCACGCACAACTTCCCACTGCTGTCTATGACTGGCCCTAATCTCGCCCTAACCAATCTTCTATTCTTAACATATCTAAAGAAAGCTTTAGGATTCTCGTTGATCCTATCAGCGAAAGTCTTCTTGTGTCCCCTTTTAGCTCTTCTCAACTCACTCTTTAGCTCCCTCCTGGCTAATCTATAGCTATCCATTGCACTAACTCAGGGACTATCGCTGTTGCTTTGCAGACACATGGATTTGGGCCTGTGTCTGCGGGAGTTTGCGCGTTCTCCCGGTGGTTGCGTGGGTTTTCTTCGGGTACTCCGGTTTCCTCCCACATCCCAAAAATGTGCTCTTAGGCTGATTGGGTAACAAATTGGTCCCTATATGTCATTAAGACGTTAGGACGGCGGCGCGGGCTCGTTGGGCGGAAGGGCCTGTTTCCGGTGCTGTGTTGTTCTTTGTACTTTGTTCTATGTCCTAACTGAGCCTTCAAGCCTCATCCTGACGTAAGCCTCCTTTTTCCTTTTAACCAGCAAATTAACTTTTTTAGTACACCATGGTTCCCTTACTCGACCATTTCCTCCTTGCCTGACAGGGACTCGCAGCTGCTGCTCCCTGAATATGCTCCACATTTCAGATGTTCCCAGTCCCTGTAGCTTCCTAGTCCAACCTATGCACCCTAATTCCCTCCTTTTGGCCTCATAATTACCATTCTCCGAGCTATAACTACTGCCCCCAGTTTCATGCCTATCCCTATCCATAACTAAGGTGAACGTAACCGAATTGTGGTCACTATCACCAAAATGTTCACCAACTTCCAAGCCTAACACCTGGTCTGGCTCATTGCCCAGCACCAAATCCAATGTAGCCTCACCTCTAGTTGGCCTATCTACATACTGAGTCCAAAAACCTTCCTGCACACTTTGTACGAAAACTGACCCCTCTAACGAGCTAGAGCTATAGCTATTCCAATCAATATTAGTAAAGTTAAAGTCCCCCATAACAGTTACCCTATTACTTTCACTCCTGTCCAGGATCGACTTTGCAATCCTTTACTCTACCTCTCTAGAACTTTTAGGAGGTCTATAAAAGACTCCCAACAGGGTGACCTCTCCTCTCCTGTTTCTAATCTCAGCCCATACTACCTCAACAGCCAAGTCCTCATCAAACTTCCTTTCTGTCACTGTGATACAGTCTTTGACTAATAATGCCACTCCTCCCCCCATTCTACCTCCTTCTCTACTCCGACTGAAGCATTTGAACCCCGGAACCTGCAACAACCATTCCTGTCCCTGCTCTATCCATGTCTCTGAAATGGCCACAACATCGAAGTTTCAGGTACTGATCCAAGCTGCAAGTTCCTCCACCTTATTGCGAATACTCTTTAAAGTATACGCATTTCAAACCATGCCCTACTCCACCCGTACACTGCTGTGCTTTACAGTTCTCATCTATGACCCCCCTATTCTCGTCCCTCTTAACATCCAAACTACTCAGGATCCCACCCCCCCTCTGAATCAGTTTAAACCCCCCTGCATAGCCTTTGCAAATTTTCCCCCCAAGATATTGGTTCCCCTCTGGTTCAGATGTAGACCATCTCTCTTGTAGAGGTTCACCTACCCCAGAATGAGTCCCAAATGTTGAGGAACCTGAACCCCTCCCTCCTGCACCATCCCCGCTGCCACGAGTTCAAACATTCCCTCTCTTCATGATTCTTCATGATTTTCTCTCACCGTGAAAAGATGCAAATTGACAGCAATTCAAGAATATGTTTCAGTTCATTGAAGTTGCAAATCCCTAGAACATAGGTAACGTAAATCCATATTTTACAGTTCAAGCAGGACCCGGGGAATTTTGCGTTGAAACACTGGCCGTGAGTTTGGAAATTTCAGTGCCTGATTTCCAAATGATAAAAATGTTCCTCAGAGTTCAACACATCAAACCTGGTAAAGCGTGATATTTTAAAATTAATTAACTGAACGGTCTGAACAAACCTTGCTCCTGAAGAAAAACAATGTCAAAATGGATTTGCGGTGATCATATCAGGCAGATGAGTTCTAATGAACACAAATCATATGAAAATCAATGTTTTTACATAGCTTTTGTTTCAGATTTCTGACGATGAGAAATTTTGCAGTTTGAGATTCGCTTCGTACAGAATATTCATAATTGTGACAAAGGAGAATGCATTTGTTACTATGCATTCAGACAGCTCTGGAGAGAAAAAAAATCCTTCAGTTTCATGAATGTTTGAAGTCACCAAAGTTGTCCAAACAATATACAGAAAAAGTAGATTTATCCATTTAATGCACTGACTATGGCAGACCGCTGCCCAATTTAACAACTGCAAACATCTTTGGACGATTATTTCAGATGATTGGAGTGTGGCCATAACCAGAGTAGAAGCTCCCTGTATACTTTGTCCACCAAATGTTCCCAATACTGGTGCAGCACGTGATTAGATTCAGGATAAAAACTCGCTCAATAATGGCCAATTAATTACTCCCAGTGCAGATACCGTACGGGTTCAAGTAAGAGGTAAATCTCTGTCTCTCCTGTCTTCGTCACGTCCTAATGGAGGGATGCTGGCATTGGACTGGAGTAACCACAGTAAGGTGTCTCACAGCACAAGGTTTAAATCCAACCAGTTTATTTGATATTAATCTCACAAGATTTCGGAAATGGTGTTCCTTCGTCAGGTGTGTGGAAGGTTGAACCATACATTTCGCACCTGACGAAGGAACACTATTTCCGAAAGCTTGTGGGATTACTATCAAATAAGCTGGTTGGACTTAAGCCTGGTGTCGTGACACTTCTTACTGTTATCACGTCCTGCCAGGTCACGAGGCCCAGGCTTATATAAGAATAAAGCCCTGGATGTGAGATGTGTAATTCTTATCCGGGCATAGGACAAGAGGTGCCCTGATCATAAAGTCAGCTTTCACAGCAATCAGTATGAGTTACATTTGCTTAACAGGCATGTTTAGATTTTCATTTACAGTTTACCTGAAGAGTCCATCAGAAAATAGTTCATCAGAGGCACCAGAGTCTGTCCGAAAAGTATATATGGTTAAATAGTTGCCACATTGTTGCAGTTACCTCCAATCTAAATTTATTTGTCGTGACACAACCTTTCCTTGTTATTTCAATGTAATGGCAATTGATCCCTTCAACAATTCTAGTCATATGTCCATGTTCAAAATACTACCTTGTTCCAAAGGATACCATAACTATACTAACCTCAACGGTGCCCATGAGTTGGGCCTTTTGGTCTATGAATCCCTGATTGTGCTAATGGTTGCCTGCACATTCAGGGAGTTTCACCTGCATAACTGTTGAGTGGTGTCAGATTTACAAACGCCCCATGAAAAAGTTATACCAGGAGTCTATATTGGTTCCACTTCACAGCTGCTAAAAAGTAGACTAGCTTGCGAATGGTCCCTCCGTCAAGACGTGGCTTTTAAGAGAATAAAGCAATTTTACCGTCGAATGACTCAGCATTGTTCTTTCCTTGGAAAAAAAAACTTGGGCTAACATTTGATGTATGGCACTGGTGTGGTATTAACATTTAGGTGGCCAAATAGAGAGGAACGTCCAATGAAGACTGCCTCGAAGACCTTTGGGAGATCAGAAAGAATGCATGCCTTTATTACTAAAGAAGGTTTGGTTTATATGGAATGAAACACCTATCAATAAACGTAATGGTGGAAACGTGTGATTATCACCAATCACGAGCTGTTTTTATGACGAATGAAAGGGGATAAAGTGCTGCCGTTGATAACATCGGCCTGCATTCAGCTGAGGGCATTGTTATTGGCCCACCATAGTTAAGCACTCGCCAAAAGGACACATCGCAAATGCATAAGCCACGTGTCGTCTGCTTTACCAAACAGCCCAGCAATGGTGCTACAAGTTGAAGAGCCGGTAACGAATATGAATTTTCTGAATATCCTTCCCGTGGCTGCACAGAATATAGGTATTGGGAGATAATAGGACAGGGTCTTCTCAGAAGCTGAACAATTAGCGATGGCGGAAATGGGAAAAATACACTACTGCCCTAGTTCCACCCTCATTGTTGCAAAATAGAGCAACTCACCCTAGAAGATAGCATACTGCTCTGGAGCCACGAGTGTTTTTTCCGAGCCAGGCTGTTGGTGCATATTGGCTGAACTGAGTCACAAGAGTATCCAAAGTGAAGATGCTGGCCAGAAGCTGAGTGTCCCGGAATTGGCTTGGAAATTACAGCGCTTGTGGGTCGATGCCAGCAATACTAGCAAAGACAAGTGTTGCCAACAGCTGTTCCCGACATCAGTGGAAATGCCCGGGTTGGTCATGGATTCCAATCTGCATAGATTATGCAGGCCCATTGATGGGTTCAATGTTTCCAGTCATTGTGGACACCCACTCTAAATGATTGAATGGCTGTAGGGTACACTCAGAGATCACAAAAATAACAGCTGAGAACTTCACATTTCTTTTAAAATGAGACTTTTTTTTTGCAGCAAGGATTTCGCCAGATTCATGAAGTTAAATGGGATTCGACATATCAGAATGGTAAGACCAATCGTCGAACAGCTTTGTGAAGTAGTTCAGATTTTAATAGGTGCTTTAAAGAAAACAGATAGCCTTATGGAATCCAACTGTCCCGATGTTTTTTTGACGACAGGAGAAAACCATCAAACAGTAATAGAACAGCGCCCATAGAATTGTTCATAGGGAGACAACAACTCTATCTCTGATCTTCCAGAAACTGGTGGGAGAAGATGGGAACGAAGTAAGAATCCAAAGAAGAGGCCAGGTGAACAGTAGCCAGGGTAAGCAATTGCAGACTGATGGAAAATAAAACACTACTGGGAATGTATTATACCATGATCCCACATGGCTGCAGTTGAGCCGATATCCAATATAGGACACACGGATGGGGCCATCCAGAGAAACCATCTGTACCAGATGTGAGCCTTAAAAATGCAGTTCGCCTTGGAGCCGATTCTGCCCTTCCAGCCAAGAAATGTGGAGCTTCCTTCCGGACAGGCCCCCATAGGTACTCCATCACTCGTATTTAGGAACTTGGAATTTTAATTGGACACTGTGGACACAGCATGTACAGTGAACCAGAGTGAACCAGAGCACTGGTGACTGTAGCATCAGAGACAAACGTATTTTTTGATTCATGCTACCCACATTGGACACGGAGTTGCAGAAACAGGATCTGGCACTGAAACGTCACAGGACGCCCGTTAAGGTCATGTGTCCCTGACGTTCCTTGGACGTCAGGAGGGGATAATGAGTCCAATGAGACATCTTGAAGTATAGACAGAGTGAGAGGGAGAGTGAGAGAGAGGAAGGAGCGTCAGGGCTACTGACACTGTTGATTCTGGTTTTGTACCTGAAGCATTGTTATGAGTACAACAACCTTTATAAATAAAGGGAAAATGGTGAAAAGATAGCGGGGTCTGTGTATTTATTTCAGCAACCAAACCTGGTCTGCAACGTTGAGCAATGCAAGGCTGCAATTCAGCAAAGTGAGAGCGAGTGATTCAGATTCGTGGGCAAAACATAGATTTGTTTCAACAGAGCATTGCACTAGGTCCTTTACCCGTAGCCCCATAGATTCACCACGGTATTTTGATAATGCAGACGCCTTCGAACAAACACAAAGGAGCGAATTAGCATGGCCAATTCACCTAACCTGCTCATACTTGGAATGTGAGGAAAACCCACATAGACACAGGGAGAACCGACAAACTCCACACATAGTCACACAAGGCTGGAATCAAAACTGGCTCATAGATGCTGTGAGACAGACAACATTATTGATGTGGTCTCGCCAATCCGTGTATAACAGAGGCATAACATCCTTATTCCGTGTTTCATTCCTCTGGTGATTAAACATATATTTTCATTCGCCTTCTTAGCCACTTTCTCAGCCTGCATGCTTACCTGTTTTGAGTCATGCCCTAGAACACTGAAAACATTTCAACGTGAAATGTTGCAGCGTTTCTTTGTCTAAGTAACAGTCCCTAATCTTGCCAAAGTGATCATAGAACATACAACATAGAACATTACAGCACAGAACAGGCCCTTCGGCCTTCGATGTTGCGCCGACCAATATAAAAAGCAATGCCCCTCCAATCTAAACCATTCCCTTCTCTTCCATATACTTATCAACTAACCTCTTAAACGCCACCAAACTTGGCGCATCTACAACTGCTGCAGGCAGGGCATTCCCCTCCCGAACCACCCTTTGGGTAAAGAACCTACCTCTGATATCCGTCCTATAACTATCACCCCTTAATTTAAAGCTGTGTCCCCTCGTGCTAGCTTTCTCCATCCTAGGAAAAAGGCTATCGCTGTCCACCCTATCTAAACCTCTAATCATCTTATATGTTTCGATAAGGTCTCCTCTTAGCCGCCTCCTTTCTAACGAAAACAACCTCAAATCCCTCAGCCTCTCTTCATAAGACCTGCCCTCCATACCAGCAACATCCTGGTAAACCTCCTCTGTACCCTCTCCAATGCCTCCACATCTTTCTTATAATGTGGGGACCAGAACTGCACACAATACTCCAAGTGCGGCCGCACTAGAGTTTTGTACAGTTGCAACATGACGTTGCGACTCCGAAATTCAATCCCTAAATCAATCAAGTGCTCACTTTCCTACCTCATTCTTCATCTTCATCTCAGAATTTGCCCACTGTCACAACTTATCTTTTTTTTGTATTCAATCTTTTCATGTCCCTCTCACGATATGTTTATGTCACCTGCAAACCTAGTCCTCTTTCTTTAGTGCCCTCAAATAAGTCTTGACATAAGTTGGAATTTTGACAAATTTAGTCCTGGCACAAGCTCTTGACAGATTGATCTGATTAATAATGGGATTGGCAAAATAGTTAGTTTCAATGTTATACAATAAAAAACAGGAAACACTGAAAAAGAAACATGGTGTAATCAATGGGGGCAGTATCGCTTGTTGATGCAGAAAGTGGGGTTGACAAATATCTTGGTGCTCATTGAGGATGTAAGAATCGGGGTAGACGAAAGGAGAATCACTCGATTAGTATGTGTAATTCATAAATACATTTAACTATATGCCGAATAGACGGTTGCTGTGAAAAGAAAATTCTCACAAGTTACTTCACTATTAGCCAGAAAAGATGAAACATCTATCTGGGAAATGGGAATCTGGCTAACTGCTACACATTTAACATAGCGATATTATTGTTTTGCCGTTGTGGTGAAATAAGGGACCTTGTGTATTCAGAATGTATACATATGATTAATGTTTTAGATTAATGTGTTAAGCACACACTTGTTCACACTAACAAGGTGACTAAGCAAAATGTCAGGAGGACACGAAGGATAAGGGCACATGAACAGAATAGAACATAGAACATAGAACATAGAACACTACAGCACAGAACAGGCCCTTCGGCCTTCGATGTTGCGCCGACCAATATAAAAAGCAATGCCCCTCCAAACTAAACCATTCCCTTCTCTTCCATATACTTATCAACTAACCTCTTAAACGCCACCAAACTTGGCGCATCTACAACTGCTGCAGGCAGGGCATTCATAGAACATAGAACATTACAGCACAGAACAGGCCCTTCGGCCTTCGATGTTGCGCCGACCAATATAAAAAGCAATGCCCCTCCAAACTAAACCATTCCCTTCTCTTCCATATACTTATCAACTAACCTCTTAAACGCCACCAAACTTGGCGCATCTACAACTGCTGCAGGCAGGGCATTCCACTCCCGAACCACCCTTTGGGTAAAGAACCTGCCTCTGATATCCGTCCTATAACTATCACCCCTTAATTTAAAGCTGTGAATTTAACCCTAGGTGTGGTTCGGGAGTGGAATAGGAATAGGAATAGGAATAGGAATGGAGGGGTATAGAAAACTGATTTAAAATAGGGATCATGAGCCTTGGGAGTCCCTGGGAAGTATTAAAGTAGCTAACAATGTGTGTGAAGGGAATCCTGAGCATTGGTTTGAGAATTGTGTATTTTCTCCAGACAGCACAGTAAGTGAGGTTTTTTGCTAATCCAGGCAAGTTACGGGGGTTACAGATAGTGACATGAAGCCAAGATCGCTTTTAAGACCGTCCTCATGCGTGCGGAACTTGGCTATCAGTCTCTGCTCAGCAACTCTGCGCTGTCGTGTGTCACGAAGGCCCCCTTGAAGAACATTTACCCGCAGGTCGGAGGCCGAATGCCCATGACTGCTGAAGTGTTCGCCCACAGGAAGGGAACTGTTTTGCCTGGTGATTGTTGAGCGATGCTCATTCATCCGCTGTCGTAGTGTCTGCATGGTCTCCCCAATGTACCATGCTTCGGGACATCCTTTCTTGCAACGTATTAGATAGACAACGTTGGCCGAGTTGCAAGAGTATGTACCGTGTACCTGGTGAATGGTATCCTCACGTTTGATGATGTCGTCCATGTCTATGTCTTCTGAAGGCAAGCCAGTTCTGCATCTAAAAGGCCAAAGCCCCTTAGATCCCATGCCCTCTCACCTTCTCAAGAAGTCTTGCAGGGGGACCTCATCAAATGCCTTGCTGAAATCCATGTAAATTACGTCCACTGCTCTTCCTTCGTCAATGTTTTTTCAAAGAATTCAACTAGGCTCGTAAGGAACGATCTTCCCTCAACAAAGCCGTGTTGACTATTTCTGATCATATTGAATTTCTCTAAATGCTCATAGATCCTATCTCTGGTCGGTAATTGCCCGGGCTATCCCTATTCCCCTTCTTGAAAATAGGCGCCACATCCACAATCCTCCAATCTTCCAGAACCTCTCCCGTCTCCATCGACGACGCAATGATCACCACCAGGGGCTCTGCAATCACTTCCCTCACTTCCCACAGTAACCTGGGGTACATCCCAACCGGACCCAGTGACTTATCTACCTTGATGGAATTTAACAGTTAACGAGCTTATTGGAAGAGAACTCCTTACTGCAATTACCAGCTGAAACTTGGGCTTTCCTTCGAATTGTGCTTAATGCGACTAACAGAATGCGTGACATTAGAACAGGAGTAGACAATTCACGCCTTCCTCACCATTCAACAGTGACATGGAAATTCTAACTATACCTCGATTCGAATTTCCTTTTTTCATGCTCTAACCCTCATTTATTTATCAAAATAAACCAAAAAATCAAAATTGAATATATTGAATTTCACAGCTGATATGGCTTTATGAGGGATAGAGTCTACAAACAAATAATTTTCTGTGATTGATAAAAATAATCTCTTAACCTCATGTCACAAAAAGAGAACTCTTCTCTTCACGTGTGACCTCGATTTGCATTTTCCCTTCCAAGATGAGACATCCATTTGGTACAGAATATTTTAAGTCCCTTCAAGTTCTCAAAAATATTAAAGTCGCGCTTAATGCTGAAAAAAAGACTTGAATCACCAAATGTAGAAATACATCAGTAAGTCTGACAGTAGTGGCTCATTATGACATCATTGTTTGTGGGAAGTGTTTGCTGAGAAGAACAAGAGGCGGACGGGGAGAAGAGAAATGCAGGATGATAATTGTGGTTTTCCATTAACTGGGAAGAGTGAGGAATGACAGCAGCGGCAAGGGCCATGCAAGGATCTATATGGGAGTAGATCGTTCCAGAACCTGATTCAAAACAACTCGCAGATCTGGAAATACCAGAAATTGGGATCCAGGACAGTTTCAAGAGATTTTGAAATGAAAACAATTCATTTCATCACACAAAAATTCGGAGTGAAATGGTTTGTGACGGATTTTGCTTGGAGATGGAGATAAGAACAGATGGTGAGACTTTCATGTTATATTGAGACTAATGAAACGATGGAAATCAATTTTTCATGTTATTAACCTTATAAATACAATAAGTCAGGTAATTTATTTGGCAATATATTTCAATGTTGATGTGCTTCATTAATATTTTTTTAGAATGTACGATATTTGTAAAAGTTATGGAAATCAAAGGTTTGATGAATAATTGCCAGGTTTACTGAAACTGTTTTATTTAGGAAAGTAAAAAGGCTCATTGACATTCAAACTGTATTATTGCGAAATTACTATTATTCACAGTGTTAAAGTGATCCACGGAAATGGGTGGCAGGCAGCAGAAGCAACACCACTGGAATGGGCCGTCATCGTCTCAGAGAGAATTCAGCCACAGTCAATGATTATTCTAAGCAAAGGGAGAGGCAGAGAGAACAATTACAGAGCTCAGTGAATACCAGAAAAGAAGGGAATCAAAGTTCAATAAGAAAAAAGTAAGAAAGGATTAGGAAAGTTAAAATCCCGACGACCAGATTCAAAATAGATAGAGAAGACAACTTATAAACACCTCAAATAAGAGGAGCAGGATAAAATAATGGCTTCCTAACATAAGATAATATAACAGTTTTATTTTGAATTACAAACAATAAGCGGATGAAAGAGACGTATTATTGAGCGGATGGGGTTATCGGAGGAAGTAGTTTATGGTTTATGGTTGGAAATGCAGGTCATAGTTGCCGTCAAATGAATAGTTAACATTCATTTTTAGCAGGGAAGGCTGCAATTCTCAATAAACCAATACTAACCAAGGAATCTACTTATTAGACTCTTGAATCGTCAGTTTGAAGTCTTATCTGTAACTCTTCCCCTCCTCTCTCACCCACCTCACTCTCAGTTGAAGAAGGCTGATCACCTTTTCACAGGCAACTGGGCTTTCAGAGAACGTGCTGGTCTTATCACAGGCATGCCTGCTCCATGAAATACTATGTTAACAATAGTTGCTGGGCCATTTCCGTAATCTGTTCCTTTCTCTTTCTACAGTTAACTTAATAGCGATCTTGATCCTTCTCCGGGGTAAATGCAGTCTCCCTGGCTGCATCATTCGCTACCTGGTGGCCATGGCAACCGGAGATCTGATGGTTATTATCATTGATATCATACTGAGACGTTTCACTTACTATTATTATCCACGGTGTTTCCTGGACTTGACCCCCGTGTGCAGTGTTGTCAATGCCCTTCTCCGTGCAGCCATCGACTGTTCTGTCTGGTTCACTGTCATGTTCACATTTGATCGATTTGTCGCTATCTGTTCCCAGAAGCTGAAAGCAAAATATTGCTCTGATAAAACTGCGGTTGTGGTTCTTGCAACAACAAGCATTTTGTTCTGTCTAATAAATGTGCCTCATTACTTAAGATGTGAACCCAGTAAAATAATCGATAATGTATCGTGGTACTATAAAAATAAGAGAATCTATTCCACTGATCCTAGATGGCAGGGTCTCTCTCTCTTTTCAACAGCATTAACTCCATTAATCCCATTCGCTGTGATTTTGATCCCGGATACTCTGATTTTCCGACGCATTTTAATGGTTAGCAGAGCTCGCAAATCACTGAAGGATCAGAGCAAAGATGAGAAACAAAGTGACCCAGAGACGGAGAGCAGGAAGAAGTCAATTATTTTACTCTTTTTCATATGCAGCAGCTTCATATTTTTGTGGTTATTCTATGTTTTATATATGCTTGATGTGCCAGAACATTTTCTAAGTGACAATGGGAATGATATAGAACATAGAACATAGAACATATCTTTGAGTCAGTCGCCTATATGCTGCGGAATTTAAGCTGTTGCACAAACACCTTTATGTATGTGGCCACTCAGCCCAATTTCAGATCAGAGTTCAAGGAAATGCTGAAATTTCCATTTGTATAGGTTGCTCGGTACATTGATTGAAACAACGATTTGAAACAAAAGAAATATCTCCCCAATAAGGGATAGGAAGAAGGTGTTCTGTGAGCAGTGATATGACAAATACTCTGCAGTCAAAGAAAAACAAGACGCGACCGTGGGAGGAAGTGAAGTAAAATTTCTGCAGGATTGAACTGCATTACAAAGATGTGAGTGGTGCAGTGAAAGTGAGAGAACCAGTTTTAAAAGGATTTCCACCCGGGCCAGGAGAAGGGTGCGAATGAGAAGAGGTGAATTTGACATAATCCACCAAAAAGAGAGCAGAAAAATGTCTCCTGAATGTTTTGAAATAAACACTTCCTAAACTTGACAACAGCGGAAAAGGTGGTTGTCAACTTAACATTTCGGGAGCATCTGCTGGTCCGAGGGGGATTTTTAGCTCTCAGCACGTTGCGTTCCTGGCATTTTGCTTTGTGTAATGGACACGTGTGTGGCTTCCTACAAGACAGTAAGGGTCAGAAACAGATGGAGGGGGAGAAGGTAGGACGGAAAGAAAGATACGAGAGAGATAGAAAAACACTGGATGTTGTATGTTAAAGGCAGAGGGAGAACAGCAAACTGCTATTGAGGTGCGAGGGGAGGAGGCACAATGGAGACAGGATCTGAATTTGATTATGAGGGTCCTGGGATGTGGATTTCACTGTCCCAATCGCACTCTGCCTCACTCTCTGCCTCTGTATTCACATTGACAACATTTAAAACGCACGCCACAATGTTGACAATTCTGTTAAAGTTCTTTGAGGAAGTGACAAGGATCTTACATAAAGGAGTGCCAGCGAAAGTGATTCATTTAGATTTCCAGAAGGCCTTTGACATAAGAGATTGTTAAAGAAGTTAATTATCCATGGTGTTAAGGGAAAGATCCTGGCATGGATAGAGGGTTGGTTGATCGGCAGAAGTAAGGGAGTGGGGATAAAGGGTTTTCAGGGTGGCAGCTGGTGACTAGTCAAGTGCCACAGGGGTCAATTATGGGATCAGAACTCTTCACAATATACATTAACGATTTGGAGGAAGAAACGTGGGCACTGTTGCTCAGTATGCAGATAATTCAAAGATATATAGAGGGACACGTAGTATTGAGGAAGCAGGGGGCTACAAAAGGATTTGGACAGGTGAAATGGCGGATGGGATGCAATGTGGGAACATCAGATGCTATGCTTTGGAAGAAGGAACAAAGAACAAGAACAAAGAGCAAAACAGCACGGGAAACATGCCCTTTGGCCCAACAAGCCCGCGCCGCCACCCCGACGGTCCCACCTCTATGTTCATAGTTCTATGGATTAAAAACCAAATTTTAGACAATTTAGGGAGAATTTGTTTTGCCAATTAGCCTAAGAGCACATTTTTGGGATGTGGGAAGAAACCGGAACATGCGGAGAAAACCCAGGCAAGCACGAGGAGAATGTGCAAACTCCCACAGACACAGGCACAAATCCATGTATCTTCACAGCACAGTTATAGTCACTGAGCTGTCGTGTTGCCCATCAAATGGTCCAGGTCAAGTATACACTAACGACATGAAGCACTAGGATACTTTCGAAAAAAAATCCAACAGCAGCACTCTCACGACCCATCGCGTGTATGCCCCTCATTAGACAAAAAGGTGGACCAAAGCACCTGTAGGATAAAAACAAGTACATCAATATCATCATCTATTTCCACACTTCCCAGGGACTCCCAAGGCTCATGATTCCTATTTTAAATCAGTTTTCTATACCCCTCCATTCCCATTCTGTTCATGTGCCCATCTAAGTATTTCTTAAATAACTCCAGAGTGCCTGCACTTTACTTGGCATCGCACTCCATACCCCCACCACCCTGGGTGTGAAAAACCTCTCTCTAGCATCCAAATTATACCTTACCCCGCTACCCTAAGCCCGTGACTCCTCGTGCTATTCGAGTCCATTCTAGGAAAAAGCTTAGCCCTGTTTACTCTATCTATACCCCTTCATAATCTTGTACACCTCTATTAGAACTCCTCTAAGTCTATGTCTTTCTAAGGAAAACAGTCCCAATTTGCCTAAACTCTCCTCGTAACTTAGACCTTCCATACCAGGCAGCATCCTGGTAAACCTCCTCTGCACTGTCTCCAAGTTTCCATGTCCTTCCGGTAGTAAGGCGACCAGAACTGGACACAGAATTCCAAATGAGGTCTAACCAACGTTTTATACAACTGCAACATTCAAGGCCAGCTCTTGTACTCTATACCCCTTCCTACAAAGGCTACCATACCATGTGCTTTCTTCACAACCTTCTCCACCTGCTCTGCCACCTTCAGAGACATGTGCACCTGCACCCCCAGGTCCCGCTGCGTTTCTATACTATTAATAGGTTTACCGTTTTTCATATAGAACAAGAACATAGAAAATAGAACATAGAACATAGAACATTACAGTGCAGAACAGGCCCTTTGGCCATCGATGTTGTGCCGACGAATTATGAAAAAAGCAATGACCCTCCAGACTAAACCATTCCCTTCTCTTCCATAAACTTATTAACTAACCTCTTAAACACCACCACAATATACCTCCCCCCCTCTAAATTCTTTCTTTCGAATTGGATCACCTCACATTTATCAGGATTGAATTCCATCTGCAATCTATCTGCCCAAGCTACCAGCCTATGTCCTGCTGCATCACCTGACAATGTTCCTCACTATCCGCAAGTCCAGCCATCTGCAAACTTGCTGATCACTCCACTTACTCCTTCTTCCAAGTCCCAGTACCAAGCCCTGCGGCACACCACTAGTGACCGACCTCCAGCTAGAAAAACACCCTTCCACTATTATGTTGTTCTTGCTTCTCGATGAATATATGAGATTTAATGGGATTGGGAGTTACAAATAGTTCTATGGCCTGGTAGGTATGGATATGATCGGCACAACATGTGGGCCGAAGGGCCTGTTTGTGCTGTGGTGTTCTATGTTCTATGTTCTATTACTCTCTGTCTCCTATTACTAAGCCAGTTACTTATCCATCTAGCTACCTGCCCTTGTATCCCATGAGCCTTGACCTTTTCAACTAACCTCCCATGAGGGACTTTTTCAAATGCCTTGCTAAAATCCATATAGACGACATCAATGGCTCACCCTTCGTCCACTGTATTCGTCACCTCCTCAAAAAATTCTACCAGACTTGTAAGGCACGACCTCCCCTTCACAAAGCCATGCTGCGTATCCCTAATCCGATCGCTAGGAAGGGAAGCATCGACTATTTTCTAAATGAGAAAACGCTTGGAAATCAGAAACACAAGGGAAATTGGGAGCCGTTGCTCGAGATTCTCTTAAGGTTAAGGTGCGGGTTCAGTTCACAGTTAGGAAGGCAAATGCAATGGTAGCATTCATGTTGAAAGGGCTAGAATACAAGAGTAGAGATGTCCTACTGAGGCTGTGTAAGCCTCTGGTCAGAGCCCATTTGGAGTATTGTGAGCAGTTTTGGGCCCTGTAACTACGTAACACCTACTGCCTTGGATAGGGTCCAGAGGCGGATTACAAGAATGCTCCTTGGGATGAAATATTTGTCGTATAAGGAACAGTTGAGGTGTCTGGTCTGATGTCCTACTCTCCCCTTAATCCCAGAAATATTTTCACTTGAGGTTCCAATTCAAATTTCTCTTCAGGTCCATGATTGAATCTGCTTCCAACACATGTTTGTGAAGTGCATTCTAGATTCAAGCCACGCACTATATTAAAAAAAAAATCCTCCTGTTTCCTCTGTCACAATGCACATCCTCTCTTTTTCCACCTTTCAGTGAATGTGCCGATTATCTCAATATCAATTGTCTCAGTCCCGGCATATTGCCACAGGAATTCCACAGTGTTATAGTCCTCAGCCCAATCATTTTTAGCTGCTTCATCAATAAAATCCCTTCATCATAAAGTCAGAAGTGGATTGTTCACTCATGATTGCAGAAAATTCAGCACTGCTCATAACTCCACAAATTCTGGAGTAGAATTGGGAAAGTACAAAGTAGATCAGACTGCATTTGTGGGAAGAGAATGA
Organism: Sphyrna mokarran; assembly: GCA_024679065.1. Classification (NCBI taxonomy): domain Eukaryota; kingdom Metazoa; phylum Chordata; class Chondrichthyes; order Carcharhiniformes; family Carcharhinidae; genus Sphyrna; species Sphyrna mokarran. The sequence goes on along the minus strand of JAGIQG010000017.1, from coordinate 58,271,967 downwards.
AATTCTTACAGGGGGATGCTGAGAAGGTTCAACAATCTGATTCAATGGATGGCAAGATTGTCGTATGAGAACAGATTTGGTCGACTGGACATATATTCCCTGGCTTTTTTGAAGAATGAAAGGGGATCTAATTGAAAGGTATAAAATTCCGATAAGTCTGGACAGATTGGGTGCAACGATGTTGTTTCCTCTGGTGGTTGGGGCCTAGAAGTAAAGGTTCACAGTTTCAGGTAGTGGGAAACTCCATTTAGGTCTAAGGTCAGGATAAATATCTTCACTCAGAGAATGGTGAAACTGCAATCTGTACCACTGAAAGATGAGGAGCCAAGTTACTGAATATATTTGGTGGCCATTAGATTATCTCTTGATTTCAATCTAGATCTGGTACGAGAAAACCAGGTTCAAAGCTATCTACGTCATTACAAACAGTGCTTATCTGAGTGTACACAGCACTGAATCTACCTCAGTTATGAAAATCTCGGCTTTGCATGAACATTTGAAATGGAGTTTCACAGAAAGATGGTGCATGAAGTCAATGAAATGGAATTCGAGGAAGTGTGTTAGCATGGATTAAAAACTGACTGTTACATAGAAAACAGAGGGTTTAGTTAAACAGATCATTTTCACAGTGCAAAGACATAACTAGTGCAGGCCCGCAGTGTTTCACGATTTACATTGATGGCCATGAGGAAGGTAACCAAATTTGTTGATGATGCTAAGATAGATTCAAGGTCTTATTCTGATGAGAACGCTGTGATTCTGCAAATGAATTTAGATAGATTAGCTGACTACGCGAAAACCTGGCAAATGGAGTTCAGTTTTGACAAGTATGAGGTCAGGCAGGAGGAATCAAAGGGCAGATCTGAACAGGGAGAGATTGCAGGTGAGTGAAATACAGCGGGACTTAGGTTTGAGGGCAAAAACGATAAAAGATAACAGGGAGCATCAGCACGTAGTTAAGGAGGAAAACACCATTTTGACCTTTATTGCAAACGGGTAGGGGATTAAAAATTGGGAGCTTTTATCGCAATAGCAAAGGATGTTATTAAGACCTCACCTGGAAAACTGCGTACAGATTCGGTCCCAGACCTTAAAAGGGAGTCTTAACATTGGAGGCAATCCAAAGGAGTTTATCAGGTAATGCCTCCTCATCCTTCCAAATTCTGATCAGTACAAACCCACAACAGTTCCTCGTGTGACAAACTCTTAATTTCTCGGGCATTCACGTGACCTTTCCCAAGACCAGTACATCCTTCCTTAGATGCGCGGTCCAAAACTGCTCACAGCACTGTAAATAGGGTCTGACCAGAGACGTCTCACAAGTATATCACTTCTGCTGCATTATAGCACTTGCTACGTGAATGCTGACATTACATTTGTGTTCCTAACTGCCGATTTGAATCTGTACGTTAAGCAAATCTTAAACAATAACTCCCAAGTTCGTTTGTGTTCCTGATTTCCTAAGCATTCCCCATTTAGAAAATAGTCTATGTCTCCATTCTTTCTTCCAATGTGGATGGCCCCACATTTTTCCACAATTTATTTCATCTGCCAATTCTTTGTCCACTCTCCGAAACTGTCCAAATCCTTCTGAAGTCACCCTGCTTCCTCAGTAGTATCTGTCGCTCTGCATATCTTTGGATCATCAGGTCAGGACACGTGATGGATCTCTCGGTAGGAGAGCATCTTGGGGATGGAGATCATAATTCTATCTCCTTCACCCTTGCATTGGAAAAGGATAGGATCAGGCAGGCTAGGAAGGTGTTTGTCTGGAATAAGGGGAAATATGAAGACATCAGGCAGATGTTGGGGCAAATAAAATGGAAGGAGGTGTTCTTGGGGAAAAGCACAGAAGGAAGGTGGCAGATATTCAAGGAATGCTTGTCTGGAGCTTTGCACGACAACGTTCCGGTGAGACAAGGAGGTTTTGGTAGGACGTGGGAACCGTGGTGCACGAAGGCTGTGGTGAACATAGTCAGGAAGAAAAAAGTGTATAAAACGTTCAAAGAGCTAGGAAATGTTGGGGATCTAGAGAAGTATAAGGCTTATAGAAGAGAGCTTAAAAAGGAAATTAGGAGAACCAGAAGGGGTCATGAGAAAGCCTTGGCTGGTAGGATTAAGGAGAATCCCAAGGCCTTCTACAAATATGTGAAAAGTAAAAGGATGAGAAGAGAAGGGATAGGACCTATAAAAGGTGAAGGGGGAAAAGTCTGTAGGGAACCGGAAGAAATGGCAGAGATGCTTAATGAGTACTATGCCTCAGTATTCATGGTGGAAGGTGATCTGGGAGGATGGACTACAAGTTTACGGCAGACTGAAAGGATTGAGTATGTAGATATTAAGGAAGCGGAGGTGTTAGAACTTTTAAATGCTATCAAGATAGACAAGTCTCCGGGACCAGATGGGAGGTACCCCAGGGAGATGGGAGAGGTTCTGGAGGATGGGAGGATTGCGGATGTGGTCCCTATTTTCAAGAAAGGGAACAGGAATAGTCCTGGAAATTACCGACCAGTGAGTCTGACGTCAGTGGTTGGTAAGCTGATGGAGAGGCTTCTGAGGGACAAGATTTACGAGCATTTGGAGAAGTTTCAATGTTCTATGTTTAGTTTGATTAGAAATAGTCAACATGGTTTTGTAAAAGGCAGGTTGTACCTTACAAGCTTAATTGAGTTCTTCGAAAATGTGACTGAACACATTGACGAAGGAAGAGCAGTGGACGTGGTGTACATGGACTTCAGCAAGGCATTTGACAAGGTCCCACACGCAAGACTTCTTGAGAAGGTGAGAGGCCATGGGATCCAAGGGGCTTTGGCCTTGTGGATCCAGATCTGGCTTGCCTGCAGAAGGCAGAGCGTGGTTGTGGATGGCTCTTTTTCTGCATGGAGGTCGGACACCAGTGGAGTGCCCCAGGGATCTGTTCTAGGACCCTTGCTGTTTGTCATTTTCATAAATGACCTGGATGAGGAAGTGGAGGGATGGGTGCGTAAGTTCGCCGATGACACGAAGGTCGGTGGTGTTGTGGATGGTCTGGAGGGATGTCAGAAGTTGCAGCATGACATCGACAGGATGCAAGACTGGTCGGAGAAGTGGCAGATGGACTTCAACGCGGATAAATGTGTTGTGGTCCATTTTGGCAGATCCAACAGGATGAATGAGTACACTATCAAAGGTAGGAGTCTTAGCTGTGTGAAAGAGCAGAGGGATCTCGGGGTCCGGGTCCATAAGACTCTCAAATTGGCCTCCCAGGTGGAGGATGTGGTTAAGAAAGCTTACGGTGTACTGGCCTTCATTCATTGAGGGATTGAGTTCAGGAGTCAGGAGGTAATGCTGCAGCTTTATAAGACCCTTGTCAGACCACACTTGGAGTACTGTGCGCAGTTCTGGTTGCCTCACTATAGGAAGGACATGGAAGCTATTGAAAGGGTGCAGAGGAGATTTACAAGGATGTTGCCTGGATTGGGAGGCATGCCTTATGAAGACAGGTTGAGGGATCTGGGACTGTTCTCCCTGGAGAGACGAAGGTTGAGAGGCGACCTGATAGAGGTTTACAAGATGTTGAGAGGAATAGATAGGGTGGACTCTCAGAGACTATTTCCCAGGGCTGAAATGGTCGAGACGAGAGGGCACAGATTTAAGGTGCAGGGAAGCAAGTACAGAGGGGATGCTAGGGGAACGTTTTTCACTCAGAGGGTGGTGAGTGAATGGAATCGGCTGCCGTCGGTGGTGGTCAAGGCGAACTCGCTGGGGTCTTTTAAAATACTTCTGGATGAGTATATGGGATCCACTGGGATTGGGGGTTATAGATAGGTCTATGGCTGGGTAGGTTTTGTTGTGTTCGGCACAACTTGTGGGCCGAAGGGCCTGTTTGTGCTGTAGTGTTCTATGTTCTATGTTATCTGCAAACTTAGCAACAGAGCATTCATTTCTTTCTTCCAATTTTTTATCGTATTTGTGAAAATTTGTGGTCCCAGCACCGAATCCTGAGACATACCACTCGTCACCGACTGCCATTATGAAAAAAAAAACGTTATCCCCACCCTATGCCTTCTGCCAGTCCGCAAATCGTCTATCCATGTCAGGATCTTACCCTGAAGACCAGAGCTCTTCACTTATTTAACAGTTTCCTATGCGACACCTTGTTAAAAGGCTTTTGAAAATATAAATAAATCGTGTATACTGTTTATCCTTTAGCTAACTTCTTTTTTATCTCCTCGAAGAACTCTAACAGATGAGTCAGACATGTCCTCCCCTAGAAGACACCGTGTTGTCTCAGGGCTATGTTATCTTGCACTTCCAAGTAATCCTTGATCTCAAGTTCAATAACAGACTCTAAAATCTTGCCAATTAGCGAAGTCAGGCTAACTGGCTTATAATTCCCTGTCTGCTCCATCACTCCCTTCTTAAACTCCATTCTTATGTTCGCTACTTTCCTGCCCTCTGGATCCCTCCCTGCCTCCAATGATTCATGAATGATCAGCCCCAATGCCTCCACAATTTCCTCACCTATCTCTTTTAGAACCTGGGTATAGTCATCCGGTCCATTTTCAGACCTTTCAGCTTCCCCAGAACTTTCTCTTACTGACGGCCACTACATTCACCTGTGCCTCCTGATTCTTATGGAGTCCTAAAATTCCACTGGTATCTTCCTGCGTAGTACTGATGCAAAGTACCTATTCAATTATTTTGACATTCCTTCCTTTGCATTTTTTTTAATATTCAGCCTCGTTTTCTGTGGTCCAATGTTTATTTTTTGCCTCTATCTTTTCTTTAATATATTCTTTTTTTTTACATTTCATGTTAGTTTGCACTCATACTTCATCTTCTCCCACCTTTTTGTAGTTTATGCCTCCTTGCTCTTGAAGGCTTCCCAATTCTCTGGCTTCCCATTAATCCTAGTCACTTTGAATGATTTTTTTTTTGTTTTTATGTTGTCCTTGATTTCCCTCATCAGCCATGATGTCTTGTCCTTCCATTAGCCCGTTTTCCCTTCATTAGGATAATTTCTGTTCTGATTCCTGAATAATCCTCAAAAAACATCTGCCATTGTTGTTCCACATTCTTCCCTGCTGGACTTCAGTTCCAATCAATTCCAGCCAGCTCCTCCCTCATGCATGTGTAGCTACCTTTATCCAATTGCTATACATCTGTTTCCAACTTTCCCTCTCAAACTGCCGGGAAAATTCTATCATATTGTGGTCACTGCTTCCGAAAAATTCCTTCACCTTAAGTTTGCTAATCAAGCCTGCCTCATCACACATCACCAAAACCAGGATTGTCTGTTCCTTAGTTCACTCTGTCACAAACTGCTTTCGTAAAACATTTCATGGACATTGTACAAGTTTATTTTCTTGTGATCCATTGCCTATGTAATTTTTGCACTCTGCCTGCATATTGATGTTCCCCATAATTATTGCATTTGTTTTTCACATTTCCTGATTTATTCTTCTGCTCATTTTCTGAATATTGCTCCAAGGTCTGTACACAAATCCTATCAGAGTCTTTTTGCCTGTCATTCCTCAACTCTAGCCACAGAGATATTATGCCTTCTGACCAGTTTTGCTTCTGGAACATAGAACATAGAACATTGCAGCGCAGTACAGGCCCTTCAGCCCTTGATGTTGTGCCGACCAATGGAACCACTTTTATGACCCTCTAAACTATTCCAATGCTGACTATATGTCTATCCACTGACCAGATGAACTCTCTTAAACTTGGCAAATCCACAACTGCTGCAGGCAGGGCATTTCATGCCCTTACTATCCTCTGAGTAAAAAACTCACCTCTAACATCCGTCCTCTAACTACCACCCCTTAATTTAAAGCTATGTCTCCTCGTGTTAGCCATCTCCATCCGAGGAAAAAGACTCTCACAATCCACGCTATCTAATCCTCTGATCATCTTATATGTCTCAATTAAGTCACCTCTTAGCCTTCTTCTCTCTAATGAAATAACTTGAATTCCCTTAGCCTTTTCTCATAAGACTTACCCACCATACCAGGCAACATCCTGGTAAACCTCCTGTGCACCCTTTCCAATGCCCCCACATCTGATCATGTGGTGACCAAAACTATTACTATAAGTGCGGCCGCACCAGACTTTTGTACAGTTGCAACATGACGTCTCGGCTCCGAAATTCAATCCTTCTACCAATAAATGCTAACACACTATACACCTTCTCAACAACGTTGTCAACTTGAGTACCAACTTTCAGGGATCTACTCACATGTACACGGAGATCTCTCTGCTCATCTACACTACTAGGAGTCCTACCATTAGCCCTATATTCTGTACACATATTACTCTTACCAAAGTGAATCACCTCACACTTTTTCACATTAAACTCCATTTGCCACTTCTCGGCCCAGCTCTGCAACTTGCCTATGTCCCTGTGCAAACTGTAACATCGATTCTCACTGTCGACAACTCCTCCGACTTTGGTGTTGCCGGCAAATTTACTAACCCATCCCTCTACACGCTTATCCAGGACATTGATAAAAATAACAAATAACAAAGAAAAAAGAACAAAACAGCACGGGAAACAGGCCCTTCGGCCGAACGAGCCCGCGCTGCCACCCCGATGTTCCCACCTGTACCTGCGATCCCTGTCCATGTTTATAGATCTATGGATTGAAAACCAAATTTGAGACAATTTAGGGAGAATTAGTTTTGCCAATTAGCCTAAGAGCACATCTTTGGGATGTGGGAGGAAACCGGAGCACCCGAAAACCCACGCAAACACGGGGAGAATGTGCAAACTCCCACAGACACAGGTCCAAATCCATGTATCTGCACAGCACAGATATAGTCAATGAGCTGTCGTATTGCCCATCAAATGGTCCAGGTCAAGCGTAAACTAACGACATGAAGCACTAGGGGACTCTCGAAAAAAATCCAAGAGCAGCACTCTCACGACCCATCGCGTGTATGCCCCTCGTTAGACAACAAGGTGGACCAAAGCACCTTAGGATAAAAACAAGTACATCAATATCATCATCTATTTACACACTTCCCAGGGTCTCCCACGGCTCATGATCCCTATTTTAAATCAGTTTTTGATACCCCTCCATTCCCATTCTGTTCCTGTGCCCATCTAAGTATTTCTTAAATAACTCCAGAGCACCTGCCTCCACCACTTTACTTGGCAGCGCATTCCATACTTGGGGGTTCTCATAGAGGGTTCTCACCCTCTGTGAGAAAAAAACTCCCTCTAGCATCCAAATTATACCTTACCCCAATCACTCTAAGCCCGTGACCCCTCGCGCTATTCAAATCCATCCTAGGAAAAAGCTTAGCCCTGTTTACTCTATCTATACCCCTCATAATCTTGAACACCTCTATTAGATCTCCTCTAAGTCTACGTCTTTCTAAAGAAAAGAGTCCCAATTTGCCTAACCTCTCCTCGTAACTCGGACCTTCCATACCAGGCAGCATCCTGGTAAACCTCCTCTGCACTCTTTCCAGAGTCTCCACGTCCTTCCGGTAGTAAGGCGACCAGAACTGAATGCAGTATTTCAAATGAGGTCTAACCAACGTTTTATACAACTGCAACATTAAAGGTCAGCCCTTGTACTCTATACTCCTTCGTATAAAATACTATCTGTTTCCTTCACAGACTTCTTCACTTGCTCTGCCACCTTCAGAGACTTGTTCCCCCGCACACCCAGGTCCCTCTGCGTTTCTATCCTCTTGATAGGTCTACCCTTTATTATACACCTCCCCCCTATATTCTTTCTCAAGAAATGCATCGCCTCACATTTATCAGGATTGAATTCCATCTGCCATCTGTCTCCCCAAGCTACCAGCCTATCTATGTCCTGCTGCATCGCCTGACAATGCTCTTCACTATCCGCAAGTCCAGCCATTTTTGTATCGTCTCAAACAACAGTGGCCCCAAAACAGATCCTGAGGTACACCACTTGTAACTAAACTCCAGGTTGAATATATCCCATCAACCACCATCCTCTGTGTTCTTTCAGCTAGTCAATTCGTTATCCAAATTTGCTAAATCACCCTCAATCCCATGCATCTGCATTTTCTGCAGTAGTCTTCCATGGGGAACCTTATCAAATGCTTTGCTAAAATGCATATATACCACGTCAACTGCCTTACCATTATCCGTCTCTTTGGTCACCTTTTCAAAAACTCGATAAGATTTGTGATGCACAACCTTCCCTTCACAAATCCATGTTGACTATCCCTAATCAATTCATTTCTTTTTAAATGATTATAAGTCCTATCCCTTACAATTCGTTCCAAAACTTCCCCACAACAGAAGTAAGGCTCACCGGTCGATAATTCGCAGGATGGTCTCTGCTCCCCTTTAAACAAGAGGACAACATTTGCCATCCTCCAGTCTTCCGACATTATACCTATAGCCAACAACGACATTAAGATCAAAGCCAAAGGCTCTGCAATCTCCTCTCTAGCCTCCCAGAGTAACCTGGGATAAATTCCATTCGGCCCAGGGGACTTATCTATTTTCATACTCTCAAGAATAGCTAACACCTCCTCCTTATGTACCTCTATCCCGTCTAGTCTACAATCCTGTATCCCAGTATTCTCCTTGACTCCATTGACATTTTCCCGCGTGAAGACTGACGAAAAATATTCATTCAGTGTCTCTCCAATCTCCACAGGCTCCACGCAAAACTTTCCACTAATGTCTCTGACAGGCCCTAATCTTGACCTAACCAATCTTTTATTCTTAACATATCTTTAAAAAGCCTTAGGGTTCTCCTTAATCCTATCCGCCAAAGTCTTCTCATGTCCTCTTCTAGCTCTTCTTAACTCACTCTTTAGCTCCCTCCTGGCTAATTTATAACTCTCCAGTGCCCTAACCGAGCCTTCACGTCTTATCTTTATATGAACCTCCTTTTTTCAGTTCACCAGTGAACCAACTTCCTTAGTACACCACGGTTCACTCGCTCTACCAGTTCTTTCCTGCCTGACAGGTACATATTTATCAAGGACTCGCAGAAGCTGCTCCTTGAATAAGCTCCATATTTCAGATGTTCCCAGACCCTGCAGTTTCCTACCCCAACCTATGTACTCTAAATATCGCCTATTAGCCTCATAATTACCTTTCCCCTAGCTGTAAGAGACTTGGACAAGTTGCAGGGCTGGGCCGAGAGGTGGCAATGGAGTTTAATGTGGAAACGTTCTATGTTCTAAGTGTGAGGTAATTCACTTCGGCAGGAATAACAATGCGTAGAGTATAGGGCTAATGGTAGGACTCTTAATAGTGTTGATGAACAGAGGGATCTTGGTGTATGTGTGCATAAATCCCTGAAAGTTGGCAATCAAGTCGATAAGGTTGTTAAGAAAATGGAGTCTTAGCTTTTATTGGTAGGTAGATTGAATTTCGGAGCCGCAGCGTCATGTTGCAACTGTACAAAACTCTAGTGCGGCCGCACTTGGAGTATTGTGTGCAGTTCTGGTCCCCGCATTGTAAGAAGGATGTGGAGGCATGGGAGAGGGTACAGAGGAGATTTACCAGGATGTTGCCTAGCATGGAAGGCAGGTCTTATGAAGAGAGGCTGAGGGATTTGAGGTTGTTTTCGTTAGAAAGAAGGCGGCTAAGAGGAGATCTTATTGAAACTTATAAGATGATTAGAGGTTTAGATAGACAGTGATAGCCTTTTTCCTAGGATGGAGATAGCTAGCACGAGGGGACATAGCTTTAAATTAAGGGTTGGTGGTTTTAGGACAGATGTCAGAGGTAGGTTCTTTACCCAGAGGGTGGTAAGGGTATAGAATGCCCTGCCTGCGTCAGTTGTTGATGCGCCAAGTTTGGTGGCGTTTAAGAGGTTAGTAGATAAGTTTATGGATGAAAAGAGAATGGTTTAGGTTAGAGGGTCACTGCTAGTTCCAATTGGTCGGCGCAACATCGAAGGCCGAAGGGCCTGTTGTGCTCTGTAATGTTCTATGTAACTTCTTCCCTTCGGTATATGCCTATTCCTTTCCATCACTAAGGTAAACGTAATCGAATTGTGGTCACTATCACCAAAGTGCTCACCGACCTTCTTGTTATCGATTTCACTTCATTCCTTACTAACTATTCAAGTCTGCCTCCTTTGCCCTTCAGCCTGTCCATCTAAGCGGACGCATATTCTCTCATATTTAGATCCTCCACCTGATCCCTTTGCAGGCATGTCTCTGTGATGCCACGATATTTCATTGGCCAATGTCAATGTGTGCAACGAGCTCATTTATTTTGTTCCATCTGTTGATCACATTTAGGTATAACATCTTTAGCCCTGCATTGACCACCTCTCTTTTCATACTTGCCATTTTTTTTTGCTCCGTCTGAGATTAGATTCTTGGCACCTTCGATATTGTGTCTTCGATTGCGTGGTTTTGAAATTTTACTAACCTCTCCTGAGCCTCTGGCTCCTTTGCCTAGTTTAAAGTCCTTATCATTCACCTGCACGTCTACCCTCTCTAAATTTGATTGTCTAATTCTCCGTTCAATTGAACCCTCCCCCTCCAAGTCCCTCCCCATTATTAGTTTAAGGTCATATCTACAGGTCCAATTCTACGATTCGCCAGGACTCTAGACTAGCATGATTCAGATGAAGACAATCGTATCAGAACTGGTCCCCTCTTCTTCAATACTGAACAAGTTTCTGAAGGTGGCAGAGCAAGTGGAGAAGGTTGTGAAGAAAGCAGAGAGTATGTTAGCCTTTATAGGAAAAGGTATCGAGTACAAGAGCTGGCCTTTAATGTTTCAGTTGTATAAAACGTTAGTTAGACCTCATTTGGAATACTGCGCCCGGTTCTGGTTGCCCTAATACAGGAAGGACATGGAGACTCTGGAGAGAGTGCAGAGGTGGTTTACCAGGATGCTGCCTCGTATGGAAGGTCTGAGTTACGAGGAGAGTTTAGGCAAATTGGGACTGTTTTCCTTAGAAAGACGTAGACTTAGAGGAGACCTAATAGAGGTGTACAAGATTATGAGGGGTATAGATAGAGTAAACAGGATTAAGGTCTTTCCCAGGATGGACTCGAATGGCACGAAGGGTCACGGGCTTAGGGTGAGGGGGTAAGGTATAATTTGGATGCTAGAGGGAGTTTTTTCACACAGAGTGTGGTGGGGGTATGAAATACACTGCCAAGTAAAGTGGTGGAGGCAGGTACTCTGGGGTTATTTAGGAAATACTTAGATGGGCACATGAACAGAATGGGAATGGAGGGGTATAGAAAACTGATGTAAAATAGGGATCATGAGCCTTGGAAGTCCCTGGGAAGTGTGTAAATAGATGATAATATTGATGTAATCGTTTTTGTCCTACAGGTGCTTTGATCCACCTTGTTGTCTAACGAGGAGGGGCATACACGCGATGGGTCGTGAGAGTGCTGCTCTTGGATATTTTTTCGAGAGTATCCTACTGCTTCACGTCGTTAGTGTACGCTTGACCTTGGCCATTTGATGGGCAACACGACAGCTGAGTGACTATCGCTGTGCTGTGCAGATACATGGATTTGTGCCTGTGTCTGTGGGAGTTTGCGCATTCTCCCCGTGTTTGCGTGGGTTTTCTCCGGGTGCTCCGGTTTCCTCCCACATCCCAAAGATGTGCTCTTAGGCTAATTGGCAAAACAAATTCTCCCTAAATTGTCTCAAATTTGTTTTTTAATCCATAGATTTATAAACATGGACAGGGATCACAGGTAGAGTTGGGAACATCGGGGTGGCGCCGCGGGCTGGCTGGGCCGAAGGGCCTGTTTCCCTTGCTGTTTTGTTCTTTGTTCTTTGTTCTGTGTTTAATATTTGTCTCCATTGGTTGGAAACAACACTATTTTCTATGCACAGAACAAGACGGATATTACACGGCATTTCACATTTTGGTTCATGCAGTCATACCACGCTATTGTGGTGTGCAGATGCAGACGAGAACACCACTTCACCTTAACATGCTTAACCACGGTACCTCATAGATTTTTCTTTAAATAGTCATCTGTGAAAATGAGCGTCTGAACTTTGAACAGATTTGCAATGTATCATTTACTTGTTTCCAAACTCAGATAATTTGTGCATTTATCAATCGCCTACTACCATGCCAAGGAATGGCCAGAGATCATTGCATTTCCCCAATGGGCTCCTAGTCTGGGCTGGAAGCAGTGGTAGTATGTGTCAATATTGAACCGATATATGGAAATGACTATGTTTGACTGTCAGATTAATAGTTCACGTTAGAACATAGAACATAGAACACTACAGCACAAACAGGCCCTTCGGCCCACAAGTTATGCCAAACACATCAAAACCTACCCAGCCATTGACCTATCTATAACCCCCAATCCCAGTGGATCCCATATACTGATCCAGAAGGCTTTTAAAAGACCCCAGCGAGTTCGCCTTGACCACCACCGACGGCAGCCGATTCCATTCACTCACCACCCTCTGAGTGAAAAACTTTCCCCTAGCATCCCCTCTGTACTTGCTTCCCTGCACCTTAAATCTGTGCCCTCTCGTTGCGACCATTTCAGCCCTGGGAAATAGTCTCTGAGAGTCCACCCTATCTATTCCTCTCAACATCTTGTAAACCTCTATCAGGTCGCCTCTCAACCTTCGTCTCTCCAGGGAGAACAGTCCCAGATCCCTCAACCTGTCTTCATAAGGCATGCCTCCCAATCCAGGCAACATCCTTGTAAATCTCCTCTGCACCCTTTCAATAGCTTCCACGTCCTTCCTATAGTGAGGCGACCAGAACTGCGCACAGTACTCCAAGTGTGGTCTGACAAGGGTCCTATAAAGCTGCAGCATTACCTCCTGACTCCTGAACTCAATCCCTCGATGAATGAAGGCCAGTACACCGTAAGCTTTCTTAACCACATCCTCCACCTGGGAGGCCGATTTGAGAGTCTTATGGACCCGGACCCCAAGATCCCTCTGCTCTTCCACACAGCTAAGACTCCTACCTTTGATAGTGTACTCATTCATCCCGTTGGATCTGCCAAAATGGACCACAACACATTTATCCACGTTGAAGTCCATCTGCCACTTCTCCGCCCAATCTTGCATCCTGTCGATGTCATGCTGCAACTTCTGACATCCCTCCAGACCATCCACAACACCACCGACCTTCGTGTCATCGGCGAACTTACTCACCCATCCCTCCACTTCCTCATCCAGGTCATTTATGAAAATGACAAACAGCAAGGGTCCTAGAACAGATCCCTGGGGCACTCCACTGGTGACCGACCTCCATGCAGAAAAAAAGCCATCCACAACCACCCTCTGCCTTCTGCAGGCAAGCCAGCTCTGGATCCACAAGGCCAAAGCCCCTTGGATCCCATGGCCTCTCACCTTCTCAAGAAGTCTTGCATGTGGGACCTTGTCAAATGCCTTGCTGAAGTCCATGTTCACGTTCGCCAAAACGTGGCCACAACCTAGCCCACAATTTATTGATGCTAAATTCCAATCTACCAATGAGCAGACGCTGAGAATTCATGTAATTCAATTAGTGTTTATATTGCCTTCTGTTTCTTTAAATTAACTTCGTGGCAACCGTGATTCTGTCCCGGGGAAATTTTGACCTCTTGACTTGACTACAAGTGGCAATGGCAACAACGGACCTACTGATCATTATAACTGAAGTCATTCTCAATCGAATCGAGTCTTATTATGTTTCAGCAACTTTTCTGGGACGTATTTGAACATGTAGCGTTCACTATATTTTTTTTCTCTGTGCATCACCGGACCATTCTTTCCAGGCCTGTCACTTTCACTTTTGATGGATTTGTCGCCATGTTTTGTCACACGCTATAATCTAAATATTGCACCAAAAATTCAAAAAAAATGGCCGTGGTTCGAGCAAGAATTGGAATTGTGCTCTGTTTGAAAAGCATTGCCATCTGTTTCAGATTTAAACCAAAGACAACAATCGGGGATGTACCATGGCAAAGTTCGAATTAAAAAAACTATTTTACTGATCCGAGATGAAATGGTTTGAACCAGTTGTACAATTAGACATGTATTCAGAACGTTTGAAAAGATTTTAAGCCCATTGACACCGTTTGGTTTAAATATCTTACTCAATATTCTACCAATTTGATATATTTTAGTGGCCAATGGGATCCCACTGTAGGGTCAGAACGAAGTGTTGAATCGCAGTGACTCAGGTTTAGAGACCAGAAGGAAGTCTATAATTTTACACTTCGCCATATCTTGCAGTTTCATATTTCTGTCATTTTTTTCCGTTTTATATATTTTATGTTGTTGCCGGCAGCTTAGTTGATACAGGCTGCGGAATTTAAGTCACCACCTTCATTTATGTAGTGACTCAGTCGAACTCAGTTAAATAGCATGATTAAATATTCGATTACATCAAGTATTGAATTAATTCATAACCAAATGTAAAGAATAAAATTAGCTTAAACATCCAGAATTGTGGTGCCAGAGGTGACTGCTGGAAGACCGGCAACAGAGGACCTGGCGAATTAAGCATTTTCAAGGACTAGATAGCGATGGACGAGAGGGAACAGAGAAAGGTGGGTGTGAAGGAAATTATACACAGACATGTTTCATCCAATACAAATAATCACAGGAAATGGGGAAATGACAGCCATTCAGTGGACCAGAAATAAAGTCGCAGAAATGGGGATGTTAGGTGTGAGTTTTTCACTCAGAGGGTGGTGGGTGAATGGAATCGGCTGCCGTCGGTGGTAATAGAGGCGAACTCGCTGGGAACTTTTAAAAGACTTCTGGATGAGTATATGGGAACTAATCGGATAGGGGGTTATAGATAGGTCTTTGGCTTGGTAGGTATAGATGTGATCGGCGCAACTCGTGGGCCTGTTTGTGCTGTAGTTTTCTATGTCCTTTGTTCTAATTTCCACTGAGCATCAGGAGCAGTGCACGAGAAACTCTCGGATGATCTGCAATAACTCTGCAGGTGGGATCTCACAGCGGGGCATGGCAAGAGGTGACATACTGATTCTACCACAAAATTGACAGGCGTGTGGCGGGTCAGGAAGAGTTGAACAAAGGATGAGAACTGAGATCTGGAGAAATTGAGATGACGAAGACAGAAGGCTAATTGAAACACTCCGTGAAATATAGGCTGTAAGATGATAGACACAGTCTCTTCTACACTTCCTCTGGTTCGATTCCCAGCTCATCACAGCTTCTAAGATATAAGAGAAAACGAGTTGTTTAAAAAACAAAATGCTGCAAATGCTGGAAATCATCATTATTTTCAATATATCAGTCATCGTTTCATTTCGTAACTTGTAGAAACATTTGTTGGAATCCGTGCCCTCTGAAATCACTGAGTGATCACTGACAATCTCTATCTCTCTCCCCCTACGAAGGTCCCAATACATACGGTATCTTTGTGATCAGGTCTGGTCAAACCCAGAACATGGACTAGGGGGACAGCACAGGCCTGTGGCCGAGGTTGAGAGCATTATTTTAGCTTCTGAAGGCCTCCACTATTGTATTGTTTCCTCCAATGCACTGCTGCCCAGTCTCCACAATCCACTCTCCATAGTCATTACCACAATCGTCCAGTCTTGTATGAAACTTTCTCAGTCCCATTCACCAAACAGTCCTGTCGCTGAGTGGCATTGTTTTCCGGGGAGCTACAACAAAATTTAAAAACAAGTATTTGATTTTGCAACACTCCATTTCTTCAATCATCACTCTCTAGGTAAACTTCTCTAGCCTAATAAAATTACATATGCCTCTAATATCTTACAACCTGCAAAACTGCTGCCCATCCCAAATCGGTAAATTGCTCCATGACCCTCCAAATTTGCATAGAATCTAATCTCACTTTACACTGTCAAATCTCGGCTGAAGACTATTTCCAAACGAAAGCGCACGTCAGGCGGCTTGTTAAGACTCTATGAACTGGTTCAGATTGCGAGACAGTGGATGAAGGATGGAGAGATGGTGGAATGAGAAGGAGGCGGGGAGCGTGGGAGTGAGGCAAGGAGAAGGAGACACTTGTTCTTCTTCCCTTCCTGTCTCTCTATCCCTCACCTGATCTCTGCCACCTCCCCATCTTTCTCTCTCCACTATCTCTACATCCCTGTGACCCTTACCCCATCTCTTCGGCCAGCAGCTTTCGCGGCCTCCCTGTACACAGCTGTCCTTTCCTCACCCCAACTCTCCTTCCCTTGTCCCGTCTCTCCTCCATCATGCTGCCTCTCCATTCTTCACAACATTTATCATCATTTGCTCAACTCTTTCTCTCTCCACTCTCTCTCGCACGTTCTCGCTCTCTCTCTCCCCTCTCTCTTGCTCGCTCCCATTCTCACTTTCCCGCTATGTCTTGCACTCACAATCTCTCTCTCTCTCCCTCGCTTCGCTCTCTCTTTTCTCTCTCTCTTCTGTTTTCTTTCTCTCTCTTCATCCCTCACACCATCCTTCTCTCCCTCAGCCCACCTCTCTCTGCTTTCCCGTCACTCCTTCCTTCTCACTATCCATCTGTGCCTCAAACCTTCCCTCTCTCACCCGGCCACTCTCTTCCTATATTAGTTTCCCCCCCCACTCATTCTGCCTGTCCTCCTTCATCTCATCTCCCCCTATGAAGAACTGTAGCTTCATCAGTCTTTCCCTGCTTTACCCCTTTGACCCCTCTCTCAACTGCTGTCTGCTCTTTCGCCTATCTCTACCTACCAAGGCCCGTCAAGCACTGAGTTGTGCAATCCTTCTCTCTGTCATCCTTTTCTCCTCCCCCGAACAATCTCTCCCTCTGTTGCTATATCCCTTCCTCTCTCGCATTATTGCTCCTTCCACGACCCATCACTCCCTCCATAGTCCCATCTCTCCAGCCCTCTCTCCGTCTATCCCTTCCTCCTGCGCCGTTATTGTTCAAGAAGGGGAAGAGAGACCTTCCAGGGAATTATAGGCCAGTGAGTGTTACTTCTGTTGTGGGCAAAGTATTGGAGAGAATTATTAGGGATAGGATTTATAGTTATTTAGAGAGAAATGAATTGATTGGGGATAGTCAGCATGGTTTTGTGAAGGGTAGGTCGTGCCTTACTAACGTCATTGAGTTTTTTGAAAAAGTGACCAAAGAGGTGGATGGGGGTAAGGCGGTTGATGTGGTATATATGGACTTTAGTAAGGCGTTTGATAAGGTGGCCCATGGAAGACTTCTGCAGAAAATGCAGATGTATGGGATAGAGGGTGATTTAGCTAATTGGGTTAGGAATTGGCTAGCAGATAGAAGACAGAGGGTGGTGGTTGATGGGAGATATTCATCGTGGAGTTCGGTGACAAGTGGTGTACCTCAGGGGTCTGTTTTGGGGCCCCTGCTGTTTGTAATTTTTATAAATGATCTGGATGAGGGTATTGAAGGATGGATTAGTAAATTTGCAGATGACACTAAAGTCGGTGGAGTGGTAGATAGTGAAGAGGGGTGTTATAGTTTGCAGAGAGACTTGGACAAGTTGCAGAGCTGGGCCGAGAGGTGGCAAATGGAGTTTAATGTGGAAAAGTGTGAGGTAATGCACTATAGCAGAAATAATAAATGTGTAGAGTATAGGGCTAATGGTAGGATTCTTAGTAGTCTTGATGAACAGAGGGATCTTGGTGTGTATGTGCATAGATCCCTGAAAGTAGGCAGTCAAGTCGAGAAGGTTGTTAAGAAGGCATATGGAGTCTTAGCTTTTATTGGTAGAGGGATTGAATTTCGGAGCCGCAACGTCATGTTGCAACTGTACAAAACTCTAGTGCGGCCGCACTTGGAGTATTGTGTGCAGTTCTGGTCCCCACATTATAAGAAAGATGTGGAGGCATTGGAGAGGGTACAGAGGAGGTTTACCAGGATGTTGCCTGGTATGGAGGGCAGGTCTTATGAAGAGAGGCTGAGGGATTTGAGGTTGTTTTCGTTAGAAAGGAGGCGGCTAAGAGGGGACCTTATCGAAACATATAAGATGATTAGAGGTTTAGATAGGGTGGACAGTGATAGCCTTTTTCCTAGGATGGAGAAAGCTAGCACGAGGGGACACAGCTTTAAATTAAGGGGTGATAGTTATAGGACGGATATCAGAGGTAGGTTCTTTACCCAAAGGGTGGTTCGGGAGTGGAATGCCCTGCCTGCAGCAGTTGTAGATGCGCCAAGTTTGGTGGCGTTTAAGAGATTAGTTGATAAGTATATGGAAGAGAAGGGAATCGTTTAGTTTGGAGGGGCATTGCTTTTTATATTGGTCGGCAGAACATCGAAGGCCGAAGGGCCTGTTCTGTGCTGTAATGTTCTATGTTCTATGTTATATGTTACATCAGTTGCCCTGTTACATGCACTTTTCCCCAATGTCTCTCTTCCTCGCCATTATTTTCCTACCCCCTATTTCCCGCTATGAATCTCTACACCTCTCCCTCTGTTGTCTCATCTCTGTCGCTCGCTTCCTAACTGTGTCTCTCCCTACATTAGAACGTAGAACATAGAACAATACAGCACAAACAGGCCCTTCAGCCCACGAGTTTCGCCGATCACATCTACCAATCCACAGACCTATCTATAACCACCTATCCTATTTTTTGCCATATACTCATCCAGAAGTCTCTTAAAAGACCCCAGTGAGTTTGCCTCAACAACCTCCGACGGCAGTCGGTTCCATTCACTCACCACCCTCTGAGTGAAAAACCTACCCCTGACATCTCCTTTGTATTTGCTTCCCTGCACCTTAAATCTGTGTCCTCTCGCATTGACCATTTCCACTCGGGGAAATAGTCTCTGAGCGTCCACCCTATCTATTCTTCTCAATATTTTATAAAACTCTCTCAGATCGCCTCTCAACCTACGTCTCTCCAGTGAGAAGAGTCCCAGCTCCCTCAACCTATCTTCATAAGGCCTGCCTCCCAATCCAGGCAGCATCCTTGTAAATCTCCTCTGAACCCTCTCAATAGCCTCTACATCCTTCCTATAATGAGGCGACCAGAACTGCGCACAATACTCCAACTGGGGTCTGACAAGAGTCTTATAGAGCTGCATCATTACCTCCTGACTCCTGAACTCTATTCCTCGATTAATGAAGGCCAGTACACCGTATGCCTTCTTGACCACTTCCTCCACCTGCAAGGCCAATTTATGATTCCTGTAGACCCGGACCCCGAGATCCTTCTGCTCTACAACACAGCTAAGTCTCCTACCCCTTATATTGTACTCCTTCATCCCATTATTCCTGCCAAAATGGACCACTACACATTTATCTGCGTTGAAGTCCATCTGCCACTTCTTCGCCCAGTCTTGCATCCTGTCTATGTCCCGCTGCAACTTTTGGCATCCCTCCAGACCATCCACAACACCACCGACCTTTGTATCGTCGGCAAACTTACTAACCCATTCTCTCCCTATGTGTCACCATCATTTGCATTGACCATCCTTCGCTCATCCCTCCCTCGTGTTGTCTCCTCTTCCTCGCCCTGTTCTACCTACCTAGTCCAGCCATAACCTAACTTGTGCCCTCTGGTATCTCTTTTCTCTGTCCTTTTCCCTTTTCTTCCTCCCATTTATAATCTCCTCCTTCCTGCCCCATTCCTCCCTCCTTCACTCCACCTCTCCATTCCTTACTCGACCTGTCCCTCCCTCCCCTGCCGCTCCCTCCATAACGCCATCACACCCACATACATCGTGTCTCTCTCGTTCTTGGTATTATCTCCCCCAATGCTCTGCCTCCATTTGTCAACCCCGTTTCTCCCCTTACAATCTGTATCGATGTAAACCATGTCTCCATTATTTGCAGTGGCATCCTGTCTCTCATCCCCTTTCATCCCTCCCACAACTCAATTTCCCTCTCTCGCCCTGTTTTATCTATCCAGCCCCGTCACAACCTCACATGTGCTGTCCATCCCACTGCTATCCTTTCTTCCTTCATTTTGTCCTTCTCTGTCTCACTCAAACCATCTCTCCCTCCTTGGCCCCATCTGTCCCTGCATCACCCCATCTCACCCTTCCTCGCTCCATCTCTCCATTCCTCACCCCATCTCTCCCTCCCTCATCCCACTTCGCCCTTCCCTGCCCTGTTTGCCGATGGCTTCTCCTCAGTCACCTCCTCTCCTTTGCTCCTTGGCTTTTCGGTTTGTCACTCAAAAACGCAATTACAGACTCTCTTACTCACTATTCCCAAAATTCACTCTGATATACACGCACATTCTCTCACACACACACACACACACACACACACACACACACCACACACACACACACACACACACACACACACACACACACACACACACACACACACACACATACATACACAGCTTTCCCAGACATACTCATACCTTGTCTCTTCATACTCACTCATTCACTGAGACACACATAGAACATAGAACACTACAGCACAAACAGGCCCTTCGGCCCACAAGTTGCGCCAATCACATCTATACCTACCAAGCATCTATCTACAATCCCCAATCCTATTAGATCTCATATACTCATCCAGAAGTCTTTCAAAAGACCCCAGCGAGTTCGCCTCTACCACCACCGACGGCAGCCGATTCCATTCATTCACCACCCTCTGAGTGAAAAACTGACCCCTAATATCTCCTTTGTACTTGCTTCCCCGCAACTTAAATCTGTGCCCTCTCGTAGCGACCGTTTCAGCCCAGGGAAATTGCCTCTGAGAATCCACCCTGTCTATTCCTCTCAACATTTCATAAACCTCTATCAGGTCGCCTCTCAACCTTCGTCTCTCCACGGAGAAGAGTCCCAGCTCCCTCAACCTGTATTCATAAGGCATGCCTCCCAATCCAGGCAACATCCTTGTAAATCTCCTTTGCACCCTTTCAATAGTTTCCACATCCTTCCTATAGTGAGGCGACCAGAACTGCGCACAGTACTCCAAGTGGGGTCTGACAAGGGTCTTATAAAGTTGCAGTATACCTCCCGACTCCTAAACTCTATTCCTCGATTAATGAAGGCCAGTATACCATATGCCTTATGGATCACGTCCTCCACCTGCAAGGCTGATTTAAGAGTCCTGTGGACCCGGACCCCAAGATCCTTCTGCTCTTCAACACAGCTAAGACTCCTACCCTTGATATTGTACTCCTTCATCCCATTGGTCAAAGAACAAAGAACAAAGAACAATACAGCACGGGAAACAGGCCCTTCGGCCCAACGAGCCCGCACCGCCATCCTAACGTCTTAATGATATATAGAGACCAATATAGGGACAATTTGTTACCCAATCAGCCTAACAGCACATTTTTGGGATGTGGGAGGAAACCGGAGCACCCGGAGAAAACCCACGCAACCACGTGGAGAACGCGCAAACTCCCGCAGACACAGGCCCGAATCCATGTGTCTGCACAGCAACAGCGATAGTCTCTGAGCTGTCATGTTGCCCATCTGATGGTCCAGTTTAAGCATACACTAACGACATGAAGCACTACGCCACTCCTGAAGTAACATCCAAGAGCAGCCCTCGCATGACCTGCCGAATGCATGCGCCTTGTTGGTCAATAAGGTGGACCGAATAGCCTGTGGAAACAAATAAAGAATTTAAACAGTCCTCCTATATCCCTCTACCTGCAGACCGCTCATGTGGCTGTCCAAGAGACCCTTAAACAACCCGAGCGTGCCTGCTCCCACCACCCCACTCGGTAGCGCATTCCACACCCCCACTACCCTTTGTGTGAAAAAATGCCCTCTAATATTCGTCTTATACATAGCCCCCCTCACCCTAAGTTAGTGACCCCTCATTCTATCCGATTCTAATGGTGGAAAAAGCTTACCGCCATTTACTGTATCTATACCCCTTATAATCTTATATACTTCTAATAGATCCCCTCTCAGCCGACGTCTTTCAAGGGAAAACAACCCCAGTGCGTTCAATCTTTCCTCGTAAGACAGCCCTTCCATACCAGGCAGCATCCTGGTAAATCTCCTCTGCACACTCTCCAGGGCCTCCACATCCTTCTGGTAGTACGGGCGACCAGAACAGGACACAGTACTCCAAGTGAGGCCTAACCAACGTTCTATACACTTGTAACATCAGACTCCTACTCTTGTATTCTATACCCCTTCCTATGAAGGCTAACATACCATACGCTTTCTTTATCACTTTCTCCACCTGTACTGACACCTTCAGAGACTTGTGAACTTGCACCCCCAGGTCTCTCTGCGTCTCTATACTCCGGATAGTTTTATCTTTTATTCTGTAACTCCCCTCTACAATATTCCGGCCAAAATGCATCACCTCGCATTTATCCGGATTAAATTCCATTTGCCATCTATCTGCCCAGTCTACCAGGCTATCTATGTCCTGTTGTATTGCCTGGCACTTCTCCTCAGTCCCTGCCAATCCAAGCATCTTAGTGTCATCAGCAATTTGCTGATCACACCACCTACCCCCTCTTCTAATCATTTGTATAAATCACAAATAGAAGAGGTCCTAGTACTGAGCCCTGTGGCACACCACTAGTGACTGACCTCCAGTTGGAAAAAGAGCCTTCCACTAATACCCGCTGTCTCCTCCTCCCAAGCCAGTTCTCAACCCATCTACATAACTGGCCCTGTATCCCATGCGCCTTCACCTTTTTTATCAGCCTACCATGGGAGAACCTTGTCAAAAGCCTGATTGAAATCCAAGTAGACGACATCAATGACTTGTCCTTCATCAACCGTTTTTGTCACCTCTTCAAAAAATTCCACTAGATTCGTAAGGCACGACCTCCCCTTAACGAAGCCATGCTGAGTATCCCTGATCTGATCGCAGCGCTCCAGATGCTCATACATCCTATCCCTGAGGATCCTCTCCATTAGCTTACCTATAACTGAAGTCAAGCTCACCGGCATTTAGTTCCCTGGATTATCCCTCTGACCCTTTTTAAACAACGGTACTACATTTGCAATCCTCCAGTCCTCTGGGACCTCACCTGTGTCCAAAGAAGAGACAAAGATTTGCGTCAGAGGCCCAGCAATGTCATCTCTCACCTCCCTTAGCAGCCTGGGATAAATACCATCAGGCCCCGGGGCTTTATAAGTCTTTATGCTACCTAAAAGCCCCAACACTTCGTCCCTCGTAATGATTATTTCCTTTAACGGGTCCTCAAAATCCTCAAAGCTGGCATCAGACATCAGGCCTCTCTCCTGCGTGAATACCGACACAAAGTATTCATTCAGGATCTTCCCCCATTCCCTCAGGCTCTAAGCATAGTTCCCCTCCTCTGTCCCTGAGAGGTCCAATCTTCCCTCTAATCATCCTTTTGCTCCTTACATAAGTCCTGCCAAAATGGACCACTACTCGTTTATCCACGTTGAAGCTCAAACACAATAACTCTTTCTCAAACACTCTCACGCACACCCGCGGAAGGAAGCAGCGTTCCTAAAACTCAGAATTTCAAATTGGAATTTAACCTGGTATTCTGAGACTTCTTAGGATGTCCATCCCAGTCAAACGCCGGCATCTCCAATTATCTGTCTCTCTCAGACACTCTCTCTCATTCACGTACACATATTCAGGAGTTCAGGTACACGTCACTGTCTAAAACGTATACATTTTCACATACACTAACTTACGCACTCCCACATAAAGTAACACACGCACAACAAAATCCCTTTTCCTCACTCTCTTAGGGTAAATGCCTACCTCTGTCTTTCTCTCGTTCAAATTGCATCGCTGACTTACACAAAACAACTGTATTGCTCCACATCAAGGTGGGGTGGATGGGGGTAAGGCGGTTGATGTAGTATATATGGACTTTAGTAAGGCTTTTGATAGGTGGCCCATGGAAGACTTCTACAGAAAATGCAGATGTGGGAATAGAGGGTGATTTAGCTAATTGGATTAGAATTGCTGGCGATAGAAGACAGAGGGTGGTGGTTGATGGGAGATTTCATCGTGGAGTTCGGTGACAGTGGTGTGCCTCAGGGGTCTGTTTTGGGGTGTTTTGTTTTTTTTGTTGGTGGGGTTTTTACTCCCTCTCTTTCCGTCATTGTCTCAGCCTATCTGTCTCCATCTGTCTCACCCCAGATGCCTCTTTCCAGTTGGACCCTCTACATCATTTCCATAGGAGATATTGTTAAATCTTTTGTAAATTGTGTAACCCCGAAGGGGATACAAGCCTCCAACTGAGCTATAATTTGAGAACATTATCGTCAGTAAATTGAAAGCTAACTTGCTGCTATGTTTAAGTTAGTATTATAAACATCATTCCTCTCATAATATTGTATTTCCCTGATATTCACGCCCTCACTCCCACCCTGTCTATTATTCTATCTTACTTTTTTTACTTTTCCCTATTTTGGAGTTAGTCTCTTAATCTTATCCATTCATTTTCCTAACATCTCACCTCTCTCTCTCTCTCTCTCTCCCTGTCGGTCTCTGTCTGTCTGTCTGTCTCCCTCTCTCTCCCTCTCTCTCTCCAGCTGTCTTTGTCTCCCAACATCTCAAACCGTTTATCTCCCAGTATAAAATTGTTTATCAGATATGGAATCAGGATCATCTGGAGACTGGAGATTATGCATTCGTTGTAACAGTTGTCTCTTTGCTGGAGGGTCTGAAGTTTCTGACATGCCTCATTGTTTATTAAACTTTCTTTTTCAATTGGAAGAGCTGCATTAGATTTAGGGGTAAAATAAATTTGTTGACACTTTAAGGAGTTTCAGGCTATTGATTAACAGAGTTCATCTATTTATTCTCATCCATAATCCCTCACTAAATCACGTAACTTAATGCCCTTACTTAAAAACTGAAGAGATAGCCACACAAACAATTGGAACTGAATTAGTGCGATCTCATATTCCAGTGACAGTTACCGGATCTAGAGCAATGGCTGATGGCGTTTGAGTGAACAGCATCTATGCTCATCGTATTAGCTGATAAATGTGATCAACAGATTTGGAAAGACGTAAGTGAATCTAAAAATAAATATATTCTACCACTGAACTGAATTCTGTAAACTGTTTGTTCACATACATATTTTAGTTCAAACCATGATTCTACGTCAAAGTCCCTGAGGTGATTCTAGCGTGCGTAATTAAAGGCTTTAGGGAAATGCAACCTCGGATTTAAAGAAAGAGCCGCTTGCAGCCGCACAAAGAGACTCATCACTTCAAACTGAAATGCATCTTCCAGTAACTAAAGCTGAGAAAATATTCTATCCAATCATTGCTGTTATTGGTGTTCCTGGTAAGTGATGAGAACCATTGACGTTGGGTAAATCTGGTTCTCTGATTTTAAGATCTGATAGATAAATTCCCATACTGATCTCATGATTACTTTTGTTCAAACGTCAGCATGGCAATGCCATTTGTTTAAATCAAATGATTTACTTTATCGCAATGGTTTTAATCCTTTTCATCAACTAACAAACATGTTCACGTAACTCATAGTTTCAGTGATCAATGAATTTGTTGAAGTTTGTGGAATATTTTGTATTGTTAGATTGGACCTCAGTGACAGCAATCTCTCAGAAATAACGTTCAATGGCAGTAAGAATAAAATCAAACTTCTGATGTCATTGAACAAATATTGCTGAATTTTGTGCCAGTGTAGAATCGTATTCAAGGTAATTTTTTTTAAATCCTGAATGTAACCTGTCATCAAAGTATCCTTTTTTTTGGCATTATCTGTCCATGTCAAATTGAAACTTGTTTGGGGAATCTACTGGAATAAAATGAGGTGGTTGAATTTATATATTTATTTTAAAATTGTTGAGTGAGATTTCCATTCAATTGAGTTGTCTTTGTCTTTCACCTTTGGAATCGCTTGAAAACAGAAACACATTTTCTTTTAATGATGTTTTGAGTTCATTGTATAATATGAAATTTTTCGGTAAGCCATTTATTTATTGAAACGAAACATGTGAGTTTGTTCTCGCCATTTAAACAACCTAACAACAAAAGTGCAGCATTTTGTAACTTCGTTATTCAAAAATGTTGTGACCTGTTCTCATTTCTATTAGTCAGGAAGTGAATTCCATTTTTGTTTCCAAATTGTTATGGTTCTGTTTAAAGTCTCTTGTTGCTTCAAGTGATTTGTGAATCAAATCACCTGAATACATAAACTCCTTGAAAGCATTCAGGAATTCGACATCGAGTGATTGGAGCATATGTTGTTTTGATCAAAATGCAATACTTACCACTGATTTTCATGAAATAAATTTCCAATTCAAATATCCAGTTAGAATGCTTCTGATAACTTTTTTAACGTGTTCGTGTATTTAGCAGTGTTCTTCCATTATGGTTATTTCCATTCCCACTTGTATTTGTTGGTTAATTTTGAAACTATCATTGTGCTTCCTGTTTCCATATCGCTGAAGTAAATAGTAATGGAGAGAGAGAGATATCCTATTGCTGACTATTGTGGAAAGCCTATTCCCATTTTCCAGGAATCTGAGTAAAAATCCCTTAAATCCTCGCCCCTGCGTTCAGCCTGTGTAGTTATTGGTCTATTCTGCTGCTTGCCCTATAAATCCACTTGCTTTGAGTTGACAATTCAGTCTTTCAAGTCTTTAATTATTGAAGGCATTTAGAAATTCAGTGTCTGGCATCGATCATATTGGTCTCATCTATGATTCCTGAGAATTGTTAAAACAATTCAATGAGATCTGTGAAGGAAGATCTTAATTTAGGAATATGTGCTGGCTGCTCTGTGGCATAGTCTGTGTTACTTGTTTTTTTTTAACTCGTATATAAATTTTCGTTTACTTATTTGCATAGTGTTGACTTTCTGACTGGAAGATTGATCTTTAGTTTTTTTTTAATTTCTTGGCCGTTTGTTGCTTTCCATCACTTGGTTAATCCCTGATGATCAGATGATTAACGAGGCATACGTGATAGCAATCTTTATTTGCTGAGATATAGAAGATAGGAACAGGAACGTTATGAGGGAACTTAAAAAACGGTTATTTGTCTTCAGCTAGAGTACTGTGAGGAGTTCCAATATATTTAACAGAGGGAGGATATGATTGCCCTGGAAGTGATACTCACGAAGATGTGGTCTAGTATGAGTGTTTCTGCAACGAAGGGAGGCTGAGTTGCTTTCTTGAGAACAGTGAACGCTGAGCGTGGTCATATCAAATTTTATGGGACATAGGGAAAAATATCAGAGAAAATTACAGCACAGGAACAAGCCCTTCGACCCTCCAATTCACCACTAAAAATGCTGCTTGTGTGCACAGAAAACCTCTGTCTGTCAGGAGATGAGATAGTTCTAATCCTATCTTATTCGTGCATAGAACGATACATCTCTTAAAAGAAACTGCCGTATATGCTTCCACTGCCTCCTCCCGCAGCGAGTTCCAGGCGCATGTACAGATAAATATGCCTCGTACATCTTCTTTCAACCTTGTCTCTCGCACTTTAAACGTATGCCCCTGAGTAATTAACTGTTCAATCTGAGAAAATGCTTAAGATTCAAGTTAAGGAGAAACGGTTTCCCTGTATCAGAGCGGCAAACCTCCAGGCTGAATAGATTTAAGGTAAGGAACATAGGATTTAGAGGGGATTCGAAGAAAAAAGAAAATGTTCCGGGGTCCTCTCTCCCTCCCTCCCTCTCTCGCTCTTTTCTCAATGACAAATGAGATATTCATTTAAAATATTATAAGAAGCAACATGGAAACAAATTGATGGAAGAGAGAAAGCTAGATCTGGAGTGACAAAGGCATTGATATTGAACTTCTCTCCTTTCTATCCAGACATTCTCCAATCCATAGCACCCTCTGTGATAATATAAATAAGGACAGCGAGATTTAGAAAAAAAAAACGTTATCACAGCCAGGGACTTTGAATTTCATCTTTGCCCCCTCCCTCCCGTGTGTTTTACATTCACTGGTTTAGTCTGATTTTCAAATTGTTACATGTTGTAGTTCCAGGAAGGCTTCTGAACATTTTATGCACTGCAATCTTCCATGTGCAGCGAAATTATCATGATGTGGAGATACCGACATTGGACTGGGGTAAAGCCTTTCGAATTCACTATCAAATAAATCGGTTGGTTAAACCTGGTGTTGTTAGACTTGTTACAGTAAAGTTATCCCCAATCCACCCCAGTAAACATGGGTCAGACCTCAAATGTGAGGAAGTTCTTCATTCGATCAGGAGGCGTTTTAAAACAGGCGATCTCAGAATTGGAGTCTCTAGACATCACACTTTCTGGAATGATGTGAGGAGGGCATGATTAGTGACTGCACACAGGATCCCCCAGCATCTAACCCAAAATAATTTGCACCGTATCACATCTCCTCACTCATTCACTGTCTCTATCACTATTGATCCCTTTTCTCTCTCACTTCCACAACGTGCAACACTAGCCCTTCGCGTTAACGATCTCCCCACTTTCTCAATTTCTTGTTCACGCAAACAAGAAAATGGAGATACAGAGCAACAGAGAGAGAGACAGTCATAGAGACAGACAGTCAATGAAACAGATAGAGGGAGATAGAGAGATAGGCAGCGAGCACACCGACTATCACTACCACAGCAAACTGAATTCAAATGTTCCCATCACTTTTCATTTCATCACCGCATTTGTTTCACTGCCTCAGACACAAGTATTGTTCCACACTTTTCCCTGCTTCAACTTAAGTGACTATGATCCCAAGCCATAAGCTACAGTTGATGAGATTGATTTTTCATGAGACCTCACTATCCTAAATTTAGAGAATTCTGCAAGTCAATTGTGCACAGTAAGATTCAAATCACAGTGACAAAACCAACATTCAGTTCAGAGTTTCTGATAAATGTTATGTGTGTGTGTGTGTGTGTGTGTGTGTGTATGCATGTGTGTGTGTGCATGCGTGTGTATGTGTGTGTGTGTATATGCGTGTGTGTGTGTGCATGCGTGTGTGTGAGTGTGCGTGCGTGTGCGTGTGTGCGTGTGTGTGCGCACGTGTGCGTGTGTGTGTGTATGCGCATGTGCGTGTGTGCGTGTGTGTGTGCGCGTGTGTGTACAAACTGACGCTAGAATATTAGTGATACTGTATGATTCTATAAGTAACAATTTGACATTAGCTGAATCTCCCCTCAGTCCGGGCAGGAAGTGTTCACTGACCCCCTCAGTCCCATCTTTCAAGTTTAAGACTTGAAAGACCTTGTCCCAAATCTGGAGACTTCCGTTCATTCCAATCTAAAGCTGAAACTCCTTTTAAAACTGAGAATTCAAAACGAATTCTACAGCAAAACCCACAAGGTGTAACTAGCAGTGTGGCATGGCTTTTAACTTTGGAAAATGTTCTGTCCTACATCCTGCCTCCTGAGACAAACAGAATTACAGGCCAGTGGGTTTGTTCAGAATAATAGCAGAAAGATCTGCCTCATCCCTCGGTTTTTCTCATTCTACCTCAAAAGCTTTTGCTTTGTCCAGTTCTTACTGTACCAGGCAGAACGATTAAATGGAAAGAGAGAGACCATCAAAGAAAATCTACTTAAGTTGTATTAAAATATCTGCCATCTCTTCCCTACCCAATCCCTCTTTCACCCCAGAAATTGCCGACGTCCATCTTTCAGTTTTCGAAGGGGCTGCTGATTCTTTTAGGATATCTTTAAAAATCACTTTCCCAGGAACCTTCTCTTCATGTCAGACACTTTGAGGTAATTCCAATGAAAATATAGCCAGTTAATACGCATTGGAGACCATCACATCTTGTCTCTTTTTCCCTTCCTCATCACTTGTGCTTTGACTCTTCAATCCCCTCAGATTCCCCCTGCCCCTACCCCCCTCACTATTTTTTAATGATTTCTTTTTTAGGTAGATGTCCTCTGCACCCTAATTTCTCCACCTATCTTTCCCAATCGTACTCACTGTCGTTATATCTGTTTCTTTCTCTCTCACACATGTATTTGATTCACGTTGAAATAAGCAGTGGAATAACGTGTTCGCCCAGAATGCAATAATCACAAATTGCATTGCTCTTTGTGGAAATATTTCATTGATTAAAGGTTTAAAGACACTAAATAAGTTGGAGAGAGAGAGAAAAATGGAGGGAGATAGTGCGTGTATGTGAGAGTGAGAGAAGCAGTGAATGAAGCTGAATGGAAGAGAAACCTGGAGATAGGAAAGAAAGTTGGAAAGAAAGAAGAGTCGAGAAAGTGATAGATCAGGGAAAAAAAAGGGGAAGAAATAGAGACAGAGAATTTCGGAGAGAGAGACAGAGAAAGAATCAGGAGAAACCATAGAAAAGCTGATGGGAAAGACTGAATGGGGAAATAATTTGGCAAGGTTAAAATAAGGAGAAATTCTTAAAGTGAGATCCAACACCATCAGTTGTGCAGGCAGGGGGAGATATAAATCGGGGTTGGGCTCTGATAATCCGTTGTAGGGAGGGATGGTAATTTCTATTGCAAATCTCTGGCATATTTCTGTCCACTTTGGGCCAAATTGGGAAACGCGTCAACTCTCAATCAATCCTGAAAAGCAATGTCTTTAGAAATGCATTTTTTCAGAAACATTTGCCTTAAAACAAGGGATTATAGGGAACTGGATAGGAAGCTGAGGAAGAGAAAAGGTAGTAATCTCAGGATTGCTGCCTGCGCCTCGGGAGAATGAGAGCAGGAATCAAATGAGGTGGAGGATGAATGCATGGCTGAGGGACTGGAGCAGGGGGCAGGGATTCAGGTTCATGGATCATTGGGACCTCTTTAGGGGCAGGTGCGACCTGTACAGTAAGGACGGGTAGCACTTGAACACTAGGGGGATTAATATCTTGGCAGGTAGACTGGCTAGGGCTACTGGGGGAACTTTAAACTAGAAAAGCTGGGGGGTGGGAATATCAATGAGACGGTGAATAAGGAGGTTAGCTCCCAGATAGGGAAGGATTGCAGGGAGTCTGAGAGGGGGGTTAGGCAGGTGGTGGAAAAGGGAAATATCCTGACCAAGGGGCTGAGGTGTCTCTATTTTAATGCCAGGAGTGTAATAAATAAGGTAGATGAGCTTAGGGCGTGGATTGCTGCTTGGGAGTGTGATGTGATGGCCATTACAGAGACTTGGTTGTCTCAGGGACAGGACTGGGTACTTCAGGTGCCGCGATTCAGATGCTTCCGGAGGGACAGGGTTGGGAGCAAAAGAGGAGGTGGTGTGGTTGTGCTGTATTGTTCTATGTTCTATGTTGTCAGAATTTGCAGAATGCCTCATTCAAAGTTGTAATTCACAATGTTCTGTCCACTAACCCCTGCTGAACTGTTAACATTCACTACTTTCCAGTTTGCAATGATAATCTCTAACACAACTCCCCAAAAACACCTCCACCCTACGAATTTCTCTGTCCATTGGGGTGATGCTGAAATCAGACAAGGAAAATCTTGTGCATAATTTTACTGGTGCTTATCTCTTTTTGTCTGACAGTTAATTTACTGGGAATTGTTGTCCTGAGTCGGGGAAAGTGTGGCCTCTCCAACTGCACCACTAGCTACCTGATGGCCATGGCAGCAGCGGATCTATTGTTTATCATAATCAACCTCATTCTCAACTATATTAATAAATATTACATGCCATGGAATTTCCTGCACCTCACTTCTGTATGTTGTGTTAAACTTGTTTTCGGAGCTGCAGTCAGAGACTGTTCTGTCTGGTTTACAGTCACTTTCTCTTTGGATCGAATTGTGGCCATTCGTTACCAGAAACTGAAAGCTAAATATTGCACCAGGAAAACTGCCACTGTTATTCTGGCAACAATCGGCATCTTGCTTTTTGTGAAAAATATCCCCTGGTACTTTACAATGGAACCCAGATGGATAATTGGCAACGTGCAGTGGGACTGTAAGACAAAGACAAGCTACTTCATTGATCATGGTTGGGTTGGATTTCACTGGTTTGATAAGGTTTTAACCCCATTGCTCCCATTTGGTTTAATCCTGTTGATTAATGCTCTGACAGTCCAGCACATTTTAGTGACCAGCCAAGTCCGGAAGGCACTGAAGGCTCAGAGTCGCGGAAACAATCACAGAGATCCCGAGATGGAGAGCAGGAGGAAATCAATGATTTTACTCTTCAGCATATCCGGAGCTTTCATTATCCTCTGGACTGTCTATGTTGTATTTTTTTTCTACTCGAGAGTGAAAAGAATAATTTACATCACGCCTCCTGATTACACATTTCAACAAGTCGGATTTATGATGCAGGATTTAAATTGCTGCACAAATACATTTATTTACACGGCAACTCAATCCAAATTCAGGGAGCAGGTTAGAATCATGGTGAAATATCCAGTTACATCAATTAATAAATTACTGAAGAAACAAAACTGACGACGAATCAGAGACCAGGATTGATAACTAACAGTCTTAACGAATCAGAAGAGGTTTCTTAACTGACAAATAATCAATGTTACACGTTGACTGACAACAGAGCCTGCTAATCAATAGTCTCTGCAATTCAACTAACAGCAGGTCCACCAATCAGCAACTGCGGACTCTGACTGACAGTCATGCAAAGCAATCAGGACACCAACAGCTAAGCCAGTCAATCCCCACCTTTTTTTCAATCGTAGGGCTCAGCTCATTGACCAACTGAATCTTTGACCAATTGGGCATCTGGTGACTCCATCTGGCAGTATTGGAGCCAGTCAACAGACCAACTGTTGCCTGAGCAAATCAGGAAGCAGCGCAGTTGTAGTGCAGACAGCTCAATCAATCGGGAAGTTACAGTCACTGACCAGCCAGTCAATGAGCAAAAATTTTGGCCGAGTTATTCCACTGCTCCATAATTCTCTCCCTCTCTTTCTTTCTCTCTGCAGGGACGCTTGGCAAAGCTACATTGAACTTTTAGAACTGTATCTCACTTTTTCTCTTCATACAGAGTTGTTTGGGAAAGAATGTTTTGCATTGATCTGAACTGCTGTCTCGATCTCTCTGTGGAGAAGTTTGGTGAAGGGACATTGCATTGATGTGAACTGCACCCTCATTCTCCTCTTCTATCTTTCTCTCTCTCTCTCTCTCTCTGCAGAGATGCTTGGTAAAAGTACATTGCATTGATCTGAACTGGGCTCCCATTCTTCCTCTTTCCGCAGAGACTTTGGTTAAGGAACATTGAATTAAGTTGAACTCCATTTTCATGCTCCATCTTTCTGCAAAGATACTTTGTTAAAGTACAATGCATGCACCTGAATTGCATTCTAATTTTCTCTTGCGCTCTCTCTCTCTGTCTATCTCTGTCTCTCTCTCTCTCTGCAGAGGTGCTTGGCAAGGCACATTGCATTTATCTTAACCACACTGTCATTTCCTCTTCCACTCTGCAGCTTTATAAAGGTATATTGTTGTTATGTTATTTGCATTCTCATTCTCTCTGTATAGAAAAATTGTGTAAAAATATGTTCCATCAAAACCATCAGCACTCTCACTCTCCTTCACTGACTGGTCATGTGGAATTTTGTTTTTGAAGGAATATAGCAATCATAAAATCACAGAAATACAAAATACTACAGTGAAGAAGAGGCCCATTGGCATTCGAGTGTACACCGACATTTGAAGTGACGTAGCCTGCTCAGCTAATCTCACTTGCCAGCACTTGGTCCATAGCCTTGAACATTATGGCGTGTCAAGTACTCATCCAGGTACTTTTTAAAAGATGTGAGGCATCCTACTTCCACAACACCGCCAGTCTTTGCAATCCAGGGTTTTCCTGAAATCACTCCTGAGGATCACATCACTCACTTTTATCTCATGTTGTCTCGTAACTGACCCTTCAACAGGGCCACATTTCCTCCCTATCCAGCCTGTCCATGTTCCTCATAATCTTGAACACCTCAGTCATATCGACACTCAGTCCTCCCTGCGCCAGACGAAAGAACGCAAGCCTATCAAACATCTCTTTATATCGAAGTTGCCCAGGTCCATTCTAGGCAACATTGTGGTGAATCTTCTTTGAATCTCTTCCAGTGCGATGACGTCCTTTCGATAATGTGGCGATCAGACCGCAGAGTCCTCCCGCTGTGCCCTCACAACATTCCTATATAATTCCATTGTGACCTTTCTGTTTTTGTGATATTTTTCCCAACCGATAAAGACAAGTGTATCAGTTTTTCAGAAGTCTATGTGTCGGCCTTTCTGCCTTTAGAGATTTATGGACAAACATACTGAGTTCCCTTTGTTCGTTGGGACTTCCCAGTATCAGACCATTCATAGTAAAGTTTCTTGTCAAATTACTTCTTTTAGTGTGTATCACTTCACACGTTTCAGGGTTAAATCCTATCTGCCATTTATCTGCCCATTTGGCCATCTTGTCTACGCTTTGCCATAACCAAGATACTCGACTTCATTGTTAACAACCCGGCCAATCTTTGTGTCTTCGACAAACTCCTCCTTCTGTCCTCATAGTCATCTGTGTCTTTTAAATAAATTACAAAAGATAGGCCTCCTAACAAAACACAGTTAATTTGTTTTTGAAATGGACTCAAGTAAATTTGCAAATCGGCAGAGAAGCCCCTCTCATGTATGAAAAACATCCATGATTCAGCGTGGGTTCAGGGGTATGATTGGAGCCTTACCTTTTATTGAGGATCTCCTCCACATTACTGCCAAAAGGGACAGATCATGACAGATCACCAACTCACAGATGAACAGGACACCGAGTGATATGCAAATCATCAGAGGGATGGAGATGCTTTCATCTTCATGTCCTTGATGAAAAAGTCAATGAAATTTTGTGAGATAACATGTCCACAATGTTTCTTTAAAAAATATACGATTATCCAAACACTCAGACCGTCGTAAGAAATTGATAAAATTAAGGCAATGCCAATGTGTGACAATTATGTTCTGCGAATTTAAAATTAGCCATAATAGTGATTGATATTTATTACTGACACATATCTGAACGTGTGGGGCCTGAATTCGGAGATGATCCCAGACATGTAGAAGATATGATAAAAAAGGGCACAATTATTTGCGTTGTTGGTCAGAAAGATATCTGAAAACATGAATTATATTCATCAATGATGGGCCAGAAAATATCGCACAGTCCCAACCAGATAAATCAGTGGGACACTTACCGGAGCAAATCACACTGGCATCTTCCTTGTGATCACAGTCAGCTTGAACTAATGATGAAGGACAGTCAAACAGAATGCATTCGCTTCCGGTGCACTTCACCTCATCCAGCCAGATAGTACTGTTACCCTGGCCAAAAGCGGCTCCTCTTGTGGCCTCGAGAGTAGAGCCACAGCCCAGCTGTCTGCAGACAACACTGGCATCGTTCAAATCCCAGGAATCATCACACGCAGTGCCCCAGGCTCCATTACACAATATCTCCACTCTCCCAGAACAAATGGTGTTACCTCCAACCAAGCGCAAACTTTGTCTTGAATTTATCAAAGATAATAAATATATTATTAGGCTTGATGTAGCACAAAAGAGAATACAATCAGGTAGCTGTTTTATTAAAGTTGGGAAAACACCCGATTCTTGCTTGCTGCCTGTTCACAGTGTCCGTTTCTTGCTTCCATGTCCCTCGTTCTCTTGATAAGACAAACATGCTGACTCCATGAGCTACATCAATATTTCAAATCACACCTGGAAGCAGAATGATTGATTGTGTTACCCGAACAAACGACACCTGCATCGTCCCGATGCTCACAGTTGTGTTGATCCCACAGGTCTGCCTGACACTGTCAAAGGGTCGATTCGTGTGAAAGGCACTCGACCTCATCCAACTAAATAGATCCGGATCCTGCCCGGAGTGATCGAGCGTTACAGTCGATGGAAACGAGTGTCCCGCAATCTAACTGTTTACAAATCACCACTCCATCAAATCAGTCCAGGCTGTCAGAGCAAAGTGTTCCCAGATCCCATTATAGAATACTTCCACTCTGCCCTCGCAGCGATGTTTTCCCTTCACCAAACGCAGCTCTTTGTGCTCTGTCAAGCAAATAAAAATAACCACATGATGCAACTGTCAATTCTGTATCTACGCGCTGTGGGTATTAATTATTTCACAGAAGTCACAGAAAGACAGATATAATCAGGAATAAATAATGTTGAATTTCAATCGAAACATTAGAACGATGAACTCGATTGATTGATTTTACAAAGCTTGCAGCAATAATGAAAGGGACAATAATGCTCTGTGTGCGGATTACCAGCAGAGCTTCAAAAAGTTTCTATAGTGAAAGTCCACAAAAGACAATGGGAAACCAGGCAATCAGGATAAAAATGGGTTAAATTAAAGTTTGTAAAGTGTATCATTACTTAAGCAGCAAAACCTCTGATGTGAGGTTCACATGGGCTGGTCCTGTGGTTCCTGCTCCTTGGGAGTTACATAAACCGACCTGATAGAGGTTTACAGGATGTTGAGAGGAATAGATAGGTGGACTCTCAGAGACTATTTCCTGGGGCTGAAATGGTCGCGACGAGAGGGCACAGATTTAAGGTGCAGGGAAGCAAGTACAGAGGGGATGCTAGGGAAAAGTTTTTCACTCAGAGGGTGGTGAGTGAATGGAATCGGCTGCCGTCGGTGGTGGTCGAGGCGAACTCGCTGGGGTATTTTAAAAGACTTCTGGATGAGTATATGGGATCCAATGGGATTGGGGGTTATAGATAGGTCTATGGCTGGGTAGGTTTTGATGTGTTCGGCACAACTTGTGGGCCGAAGGGCCTGTTTGTGCTGTTGTGTTCTATGTTCTATGTTCTAAGCCAGCTGGATTTTGTAGTCGGCTGTTTTAAAAAAAGAACATCTATTGAGGCAGCAAATTGGCTTGTTTAGTTAATACTAAAGAGAACGGCAAAGTATGTATCAAATTGCTAATACACGGCAGGATACATATGCCAATGCCAACATAATGTTCCTACTGTTAAGTAGAATGGAGCGAATTTTGATGCGAGGAATAAAGTGACAGCATGCTTCTTGAAAAGTGAATGATTAAATCAAGTGTCTTGGCAAAATAATGTAGCCATCCAGATCATTTTACACATGAACTGATGAAATTAAAGGCGTGTGATCATAATAATCAGTGATATTAATTGGAAGATGCATTTATGTCAGGAAATGAGGGATAAAGAAACATAACACAAAACCTCAAAAATATCATATAGAAGTATTGTAACGGTAATGATTCCAGAATAAATAACAGAGGGGAATTTGACAGAAAGTCCTTCGTAAATGTCGTCGTTAGGTAAATCAGGATCGTATCTTACGTATGAAATTTGTAATGTAACTGAAGTTGGGACATTTACCGGAGCACATGATCTTCACGTTTTCTTTATGAATACAGCCGTGGTTACCCCACAATGCATGGGGACATTTCCAGAGAAATGATTCATTCCCGGAGCATTCCAGCTCATCCAACCAAATTGGCTGTGTGTCAGGTCCAGCCGAAACAGGAGGAGGAAGCCGCAATGCATGTCCACAGTCCAGCTGCTTGCAAACCACGTCAGCGTCTGACAGATCCCAGGAATCATCACAAACTAAGCCCCAGGTCCAGTTGTGATAA
This sequence comes from Sphyrna mokarran, assembly GCA_024679065.1. Classification (NCBI taxonomy): domain Eukaryota; kingdom Metazoa; phylum Chordata; class Chondrichthyes; order Carcharhiniformes; family Carcharhinidae; genus Sphyrna; species Sphyrna mokarran. The sequence goes on along the minus strand of JAGIQG010000017.1, from coordinate 58,234,646 downwards.
ATCTCCAATCGGCCCGCACATCGGCTCCCACCGCCAAAGAGCCTTAACTGCTTGTGTTCCAATAGAAGAATGAAAGTGACATATTATATATTTTTTAAACGTATTCATTTCGTTGCTAAATTCACACTATTATATAATTTTCAGCTCATTTAAAATCTGCCGTTGATAGGGACATTAATAGACGCTCGAGAGAAAACAGTTTCTGTTGCGAGGTAAAATAAATGATGTAGCCTTTACAAATCTTCTAGATATTCATATTTCCAACAATGACATCATCTGACTGTTTTCGCTTTGGTTCTGACCTACTCAATACTGCTTGTTTGCTTGTTTTGCTTGACCATCAATTATGTAATTGTGTTAATTAGCTGTTGTACACAGAATGTTTTAAGTACACATTTGATTCTTTGTTTTTCACTGCGTCATTTTGCTATGCAAACTTCATGAGGCACTTCAACAGTTCACACATATATCAGTACAAATCAGAAATACTGCAAACATGTAAGTAGACTGAGAGCCACTTGATCTTTCAGATAGTGTCCTTTCTTGCGAATTAGCCCAATTTACTGCTAAAATGTTCATCAGTTCCTTGTTATCTCAAGAATGCAGTATCAAATCTACCCCTCCAAAACACAGGAATGCAATCAGAACATTTCTAAACGAACTGCGCACATTCCAACTCACCAGCAGGGACCAGTGCACACACAAAACCGCAATCACACCCCCTCCCTTCCCAATCTCCTCCCCTTCTCTTTGGGGAGAAAGCTAGCACGAGGGGACACAGCTTTAAATTAAGGGGTATGAGTTATAGGACGGATATCAGAGGTAGGTTCTTTACTCAAAGAGTGATTAGGGAGTGGAATGCCCTGCCTGCAGCTGTTGTAGATGCGCCAAGTTTGGTGGCGTTTAAGAGGTTAGTTGATAAGTATATGGAAGTGAAGGGAATGGTTTAGTTTGGAGGGGCATTGCTTTTTATTTTGGTCGGCACAACATCGAAGGCCGAAGGGCCTGTTCTGTGCTGTAATGTTCTATGTTCTATGTTCTATGGTCTTATTGAACAGCGGGGCAGGCTTGAAGGGCTAGATGGCCTACTCCTTTTTCTATTTCATCAGTTCTTATGTTCGTATGTTCCCACTTACTGACCAACAGCACCAGCTGCCCTGGTTATTTGACTTGCATTGGAATTTCTTCCGTCAATTCAAATTAGCTTCAAAGTATCATGGTCACGTTCAGAGATACCCATGCTCTCCAGTACTGCTCATTGCTCCATCATACCCCTAGCAATCACGGTAATCAGTGCACAAGAGTACATTCCGCACAGTGGGCAGCTTCGCAGCGTCAGGGACCTGCGTTTGATTCTGGCTTAGGTCAGTGTCTCGATGGATTTTTTTTACATTCTCTCCGTGTCTGCGTGCGTTTTCTCTGAGTGCTGTGGTTACTTCCCACATTCTGAAAGACGTGTATTCACCCGAGCAGGAGGTGGATTGTGGCGACACGGGAAATTTCACTCTGATTCATTGCAACGTTAATGTTAGCCTTATTTTCTAATGAAATTGAATTTAACTAAGAGTGTGGCATTCCTTTCCATCTGACATTTTATGCAGCAAGCCTTTCTTCATACTTATTCAACAGTCATTATGTTCGTGACTGGGACGCAAGATTGCAATTCCGTTCTTAAATCTGACCGTCTCTCCCTTCGTTGTGTTGCTGAAACCCACGCCACTGATCAGCACATTACTCCTCATCGCCGATATTTCTTTAGCATGTTGGCCTCAATTTACTGAGGAAAATTACCTGGAGATTTGTAAAGTTGTCAAATAATTTTATTAAATTGTAATTGCCATCATATTCCAAACGATTGTTTTTGTTTCTCTCCCAGAGCGCCCTGTCCTGCATTCAAGTACCAGTGTGAAATATTTCAGCTATCTGTTCCCGAGGAAGAAGTGAAGTATATTCTCTAGATGAACAAGGTTACATTCTTTGCCTTCACGTTTCTAGAAAATGTAACCTGTTTATTCACCTGAGCACAGAATCCCTACGCCGATGCTGTCACTGTGATGCCGGTTCAGTGTGAATGTGCTGCGCTTCCGGAGATGCGATTCGTTTCCTTCACACTGGACATCATTCACCCACACAGACCCATAGGCGGTTAGCGCTTCACCGCAGCCCAACTGTCTACTGGTGACATTAGCATCATTCAGATCCCAGAGGCTGTCCTGCACTCTGCCCCAGCTGTGGTTGTAGTAAATCTCCACTCGCCCATCATACCGACTTCCCCCATTTATCAATCTCAGTAACCAGTTTTCACCTAGGTATAAAAGGACATGGGGAATATGGTTACAGTGCAGCAAATTAAATCAAGTTGAGCCTTTCACCAGAGTAACTCAGAGGTGAAGGATATCATGAGATGTTGTTGAACACGGACCGACAGGAGGCTGAACAGCCAGCATGGCTGCTCAATATCTGAAACAAGTACATTAATAGACAGAGTGATAATCGATGTTTATGGAACTCGGGAATGGGCCAGCATTTGGGTGGTCAAATACAGACATATCCTCATTAATCCGAGCACCACGTGTTATCATTATCTTGATTTAGCCACTCACCCGTGCAGATGACACTGGCGTCATTTCCGTGTGAGCAGTTAAACTCTTCCACGGATGAAACCGAACACTCCCACAACCGGGACTCGCTCCCGGCAATTGTAGTTCTCTTTCCACGCTCTCCCATTCCTCTTTCCAAAGGCTGCACCTATTGGGATTTTCTCTACGTCTCCACACTGAAGATGCTCACAGACCATATTGGCGTCATCTAAACTAAAAACCACAGAGCGTCCCCCAGTGTTCTCCATGCAGCACTTCCACCCGGCTGGAGCCCCTGTCCTTTCCACCAACCAATCTCGGCCCATGGTTTCCTGTCTTAATAATAAGCACAGATCCAGCTAATTCATACATCGAAATTAGAAGAACACACGACAGTTTTTTTTGTAAACGGGAAAACACACTTTTCACCTGCATCAAAAAACAAATTAACAAAGAACAAAACAGCACGGGAAACAGGCCCTTCGGCCCAACCAGCCCGCGCCGCCACCCCGATGACCCCACCTCTACCCATGAACTCTGTCAATGTTTATAGAATTATGGATTAAAAAACAAATTTGAGACAATTTAAGGAGAATTTGTTTTGCCAATTAGCCTAAGAGCACATCTTTGGGATGTGGGAGGAACCCGGAGCATGTAAGAGAATATTTGTAGTAGCAGCAGTAAAATGCGAAATATAGTCTCATCAACATGCGATGGGCAGGATGTTGAAATATAATGAGCCCAGTATGTTAATTAATGTAATTGAATGTATGGTGGTTAATATGATAGAATCAGGAATGGTAAGCATTTATTAAACATTGAGTGTAAGCAGCTGTAGGCAGTTAAACCTTGAGAAACAATGGTCACACTATGGCCCAGAAAACAGGGATGGGGTACATATATTCTCTTTGTCACTTAGTTTAAAGTCTAGCTAAGCCACCATTGTGTATAAATAACATTAATGGGGTAAGGGCAAAGGTCGGAACTGTCTATAAACAAACTGGTTTCACAGAGTAGTAAATGCATCGATTAGTGACCAATCCACGACAAGGTAAATTATTAGCAGAGCCAGCACTAATGGTGGTTAAAGATAAGCCAGCCTTGAGGATGAGATAAGAATCTCAGGGCATGTATCTGCAAACTGTATAAGACAAGCTGTAAGTGAGCATTTCACTGGATTGTTCCGGACATCCCGGCTTTATTCTCGTGTGCTGGAGAATAAAGTCTTACTACCTGGAAAATCAAGGCTAAGACTCTCATTTAATAAGCTAAAAGTGCATTGTCGTCCTGCGGAACCACGACAAAATTGGCGCTGCAAACCGGGTATGGTGAGAGATCGCCCGGAAAATTGAAGTCCGGAAGGAGCAGAGCAGGCAGTGGTCTGACCGGGGCCGAAAATCCCAAAGCCAGCAGTCTGACGACAAGGTAAGCAGACTTGCATGCATATAAATCCTTGTCGTCAGAAAAGGGATCTCGAGGTCCGGCATACCCGGTTCTCTGCCAATCCAAGATCTCCCCTACTCAAAAAATACCCTGCGTGAATAAAATTGAATTGTGTAAAATTTTTGAGAAACTGAGTACGATTTGAAGGGTAGAGTTTTGCATGCAAAGCGCGTTATGAATGCTGTATTGTCTGTGAATGGGTAAAAAGCGAGATGATGAAAAAAACGAACGCTAACGGAAGCAATTAGGTTAGTCGAGCGGTTTGGAGCGGGATCCCAGGTTACAACTTGCCCAAGGAGAGTAAGTGTAGGAAGGCCTGCCAGTCCGAACGTACCCAGGACCTCGGATAAAGGATGTCAACCGAGAGAAGGAGAGATCTGTGAGAGATTGATCTCCTACCTAATACAGTTGTACAGTTGTCAGGGTTACTAAAGCACAAATCAGTAGAGAAGGAGACAATTAGTTGGACGTGTGACAAAGGGGCTTTAAGGAACCAGTCTGTGAAGAATGGTTCGGAACAGCGGTGCAGGGATTGATGATGAATGTGGGACTCAGGACGCACTCAGAATAGTGACAAACAGCTTAGAATAACTGCAGTAACAGATTCTTCTGAGCAGTAGTGTTAGCACCCATTACTTGAAAAAAAAACTAAAAAAAAGAGAACTAATGAAAGCAGTTGGAGGGGAAGTTAGGGAGTGGTATAAGGGCGAAAAAGACGCTCTGTTGAGAAAGATTACACATATAATTAATTTGGATGAAGTAAGAAACGAGTGGCCATACGTGAACTGGGAAGGAATAATAAGCAGAAATTGGATAAGTGAGTTAATAGCAGAGACGTTAATAGAATTAATAAAGGAACCCAGATCGCATAGGGCTTTAATACACATAGACGAACAAGTAAAGGCATATTATTCTTTAGCAAGAGAAAGAAGAATATTGCCAGGGAGAGGGAAAACAGGGAAGTGGATATCATAACCCTGGTTAGAAGTACAGGTGATAGTAAGAGAAGCGCAGTGGGAGAGTGAACAGGGGATTGGTCAAGAAAACACAGTGTATTGTGTAATAATAACTATAATACCAAATTCAGACAAATTAAACAACAGAACTCATAACAATAGTTCAAGAATACAGATAATGACAAGCAAGGCTAAAACACCAGTAGAAATACTAGGAGATAAGTTTCCAGCCCTTAGAGGAGACATAGCATACATCTCCAAAAAATGGACTAAAAGAACAAACAAATCAAATATACGAAGGCCAGAAGGGGGCACATGGTGTGTGGAGAGATGCGAGGATCAGAAAGGATTATTGAAGAATTATAAAATAAAAGATAAATCTAAAAAAAGAAAAGAAAAGTGAGAAAAAGAACTGGAGATATTGACATTGCTTGAAAAAAAAGGGAGAAAGAAGGAAATAGAAGGAGAGACAGAGGGTAGTAGTGAAGAAGAAGGGGATTTATTGGCTGCGTTAGCGTCACAGAGAAGGTCACTACGGGTAAGAAGACCACCAATAAAATACCCAAACGAAGAACAAAGAGAGGAAAATATATTCCCTGTGGTTCTGAAGGGTGGCAGACTGCAATATATTCCCTGGTCAGGTCAGGACTTGCCTAATTTCATTAGTGAATTACCAAATATTTTGGATGGGGCCAGAAGGTGGATTGGACAGTTGGAAGCTGGAATGGTGGGAAAGAGGATGGCGCTGGGTGACATCAAAGCCCTCCTGGCAAAGGTGTTGGGAATGAATCAAATGACTGAAGTAATGAAACTTGCAGGCATCCCTGCGGCAGCACTTGACCCAGATGTGGATGGAGTGCCAATAGACTTATATCGCCATGACATTTGGCAGGCACTAAGAGGCATGTACCCCAATCAAGTGGACATGAAAACACTGAAGGGGGAGCCATTGGGTCAGGAAAAAAATGCGGCCACAAAGATGGAGATGCTGAAAAGATGGAGAAGGGACACTGAGACGGACATTCTGACAGATCCACTGACCAATTCCATGTTCCGAGCAGCAATTTTCGAGGGTCTACTGACTTCAGCTAAGTCTAGATTGGAGGAAGTGGTAGGCCCGGAGTCAAAAAGCTATAGAGAATTCTTAGACCATGTCATCCACGTGGTAGAAGGAACCGCAAGGAGGAAAAGAATGGAGACAAGCAGCTGAAAGATGCACAGCGCAAACTTCTCCAAGCTCAGTTGGAGGAAATTAAAAACAAAGAAAAGCAGAAATTAAAAGACGACTCCACACCCAAGAAAATGGCACCGATGGTGGCTGACCTAACGGTCGGAGAGATACCCACACTACCACAAGGTAGAAGTGGAGGTGGAAGTCAGCCCATCATAACCTATAACAATTCTGGTTTCCCACTATCCATGACTCCAGGAGGTTACAATTCAAATTACCAAAATAATTGGAAGCCCCAGAACCAAAATAACTGGAATGGGAAAGGACAGGGGCAGGGAAGTGGTGGACTACCCTATCAGAACCAGAAGGGACAAAGTCAGGGAAATATTCAAGGTCAGAAACAGGGACAGCCACCTGGTCCTCCAGGTGTATGTTGTTGGTAACAGGGAAGCAGGATTTGCAACAGCAGTACTAATGCAGGAAAGTTGTAAAGGCAGGAAAAGGCAGGCCATAGCTTATTATAGCACCAAGCTAGACAATGTGGCTATGGGATACCCCCCGTGCTACCAAGGCCTGGCAGCAGCCTGGTGGGCGATATGAAAAAGCAGCCTGGTCACGATGGGATATCCAATAAACATACATGTATACCATAAGGTAGCTGAACTGATCAAACAGGGGAGATTTGTACTGACGCCTGCCAGAATCCATCACTACCGGATGATGAACACTTTTCCAGGTATTACGATAGTGAGCTGTAACAGGGTTAATCCAGCCGACTATATGCCATTATCTCATGAAGGAGAAAAGCATGAGTGTGTAAGAGAAGCAAAAACATCCATAAACTAAGAAAAGACTTAAATGCTGAAAAACTAGACACAGAAAGGAAAAGAGTAACATATGTTGATGGCTTGTGCTACAGGGATCATGTAGGAAACCATGCAGGTTATGCTATGATCGAACAGAAAGGGGAGACATTTTAAGTGTTAGAGGCAGAAAAGTGTGAGCAACCTTGCTCAGCCCAATTAGCAGAACTCAAAGCATTAACCAGAGCATGCGAGTTGACAGAATGGGAAATGGTGGAGGTATATACGGATTCAGCTTATGTGCATGGAGTGTGCCACCTATTTGGAGCAATATGGAGACAGAGGGGATTCATAAAAAGTGGAGGAGGACCAATACAGCACGAAATTCAAATAAAAACATTAATACGAGCAATGATGGGTCCAAAAGAATTGGCCATAATCAAATGTCAAGCGCACAAAAAGGGAAAGGATAATGTTACCAAGGGAAATGCTAAAGCTGATAAGGTAGCCAAAGAAGTATCAGGATGCATCATGACCACAATAGCCCCAGTCGAGGTGAGACCACACCCAGGACCAGGGATGGGGAGCGTTGCTCCCCAACCCACCCAGAAGATGTGATGCAGTTAGAGGAGGAAGCCACGATAGCTGAATAAACAATGTAGAAAGATAGAGGAGCAGTGCAGGGACAACATGATAGAGTGTGGAGAAATGGGGAAGGGCTGATCATAGCGCCTACATCATTACTAACCTTACTAATCAGCGAAGCACACGGAGTCAATCACTGTGCAAGGGGGGAGGTGACCAGAAAAATAAAGAAGGAAGGATTCTGGTCACCTTACCTGCAGAATTCAATTGATTATATGTTAAGTCAATGTGAGGGATGTGCCCAGAATAACATCAGGAAAGGTACAACTGCTCCTATAGGGCACATACCAATTCCTGAAGGGCCGTTCAAGCACCTACGCATCGATTATGTAGACATGGGGAAATCGGTGAGAGGAAAGACATATATGTTGGTGATAATTGACATATTCAGCAGATGGATAGAAGCAACACCATCCAAAGACCAAGGGTCTGGAACGGTAATTAACTTCCTGTCAAAAGAGATCATTCCAAGATATGGCACACCCACTCAATTGAGTTCAGACAATGGATCCGCATTTATCGGAAGGGTACTGAGAGAAACTCTCTCAGCACTATGGATAAAGCAGAAGTTTGGTTGTGTGTACCATCCCCAGTCTCAAGGAATGGTGGAGAGGGCAAACGGGACCCTCAAGGCCAAAATAAGTAAAATTTGCGGTGAGACAGGGAAAAATTGGATTGATGCCCTGCCACTAGCACTAATGCAATGCAGAAGTCAAGAAAACAGCACCACGCATTTAAGTCCACATGAAATGATGACAGGAAGAGTAATGCCGGTACCAAAAATTAGGGGATCGGGAGGTCCTACACTAGAACGTTTAGATCAAAGCACAAAAGAATATATACAATAATTAACTATTATACACGGAACTATATTTGAACAGGAGAAGGCCAAGGAGGAGGGGAATCCTGTGGCAGAACGCCACATCAAACCTGGAGATCGCGTGTATATCAGAAAGTTCCGGAGGCGCTCGGACGATCCCAGGAGAGAAGGACCATTTGAAGTTTCAAAGCCTCTCCTACGGCTGTGCAAGTAGAAGGCAGTACACTGTGGTATCATTTAAATCATTGTACCAAAGCAGTATCAGAGATAGAGGTTGATGGGAGAGTTGAAAGTACCGAAAGCCTGGATAGGAGTAGCGATGAGGAGGAAGGAGAGCCAGGGGAGGGTCCTTCTAGCCAAGCACAGGATCAGGATAGGGATGCAGAAATTGAAGGTAGTAAGAACGATTTTATGTCTGAGTTGGTTGATGATCCAAATGTCCAGCCTGATGCCCTTGGCCAAGGCTCAGGAGGTAATGGGGAAAGAGCAGAAGCCTCTTTTCCCACCTGGGACTTGGGGACCATCTTCCTCCCAGACTTTCTTGACCCATAACAGGGAGAAACAGAATGCAGAAAACCCACAATTAAGGTTAAAAGAAACTAAGAAAGTATTGAGATTAAAAGTGCAAGAACCCTTAGGCAGAATACTAAGAGAAAGAAAAAACAAGATACTTGAAAGAGATATTAACCCGCCAAGGCGGATGGGTCATAAGAGATCGATAGACGCAACCACAATCTGAGAAACGGCACAAGGGAACAGGTGGTGGGAATGGGCTAAATACACAGGTCAAAAGAACACCAGTGGAGAGGAATGTATAGTTTGTGCAGCAGAAAAACCTCACACTCAGGTAATTGATATACCATGGGGATCAGGGGACTGTAGGACCTGGCAGCAAAACTGGAAAGAGGAAAATTGCCGAAGTATATATACCGCATATCAACACACACACACACAGTAGGGAGTCAGAAAGTCACATACGGAATGATAAACTGTTCGGGATCCGCATGTGACAACCTCTGTGAAGGGAGAATGCCGGCGTGTCAATACCACTGCATTTTATATGCTGGGTAGGAAAGACACCTACAATCTGGCCCACAGATGTCCAAAGTGGCCAAAAACGGCAGTGGACGCGGCCCCAAGGGAATGGAAGGCTGAGCCCAACTTACAAATCCAAGATTGCTATTGGAGAGAAAGCAGCACAGGAATTAAGTTAGGAAACTACACAGGAGAATGTGAAAGAATTTGGAATGTAACTGACATCGGTAGCCTATATGTCCCAAGGAGAGGGGGAACACCACCTCCTGGGCACATACTAGACGTACAAGTAAAACAACTAGCTGATCTATGGTGGTTATGTGACCCCGAGAAGGGACTAATGGCAAAACTGCCTCCAAACTGGACTGTGTTGTGCGCCCTGGTCATGTTAGCACAGAGCACTGTCATACTCCCAGTAAATTATAATACTGGGTTCCAAAGGATGAGGCGGTCTTACGCTCCCGATCCAGAAATAAAATTGGATGCGATTGGGCAGCCTCGCGGTATCCCCAATGAATTTAAAGCCAGGAATGAAATAGCTGCAGGGTTTGAGTCGATCCTGGTTTGGGTCAGTCCCAACAAAAACACTGAATGGATTAATTACATTTATTACAATCAACAGAGATTTATCAACTACACTAATAATGCTCTTGCTGCACTAGGTGAGCAATTAGATGCAACTAGCAGAATGGCCTGGCAAAATCGGCAAGCACTAGACTGGCTGCTAGCAGAGAAAGGGTGTATGTGTGTCATGTTTGGAAGGCAATGCTGCACGTTTATCCCCAACAACACTAACTCAGAAGTATCATTTACCAAAGCCATGGCTAAGCTACAAAGCCTGAAAAAAGAAATACATGAGAATGCTGGGTTCGGTCATGAGATTTGGGACTGGCTAGACAGTACGCTAGGGAAATGGGGAGCATGGCTTGCTAAAGCAGGAATTATAGCAGTAGTTATACTGATCATTGTGGGATTAATGGCTTGCTGTTTTTTGCCTGTTCTGAGATCTCTCGTAACTAGACTGATGGTGCGACAAATAGTGACTCGAATGAGTTATGATCAACCTATCGATACAGAAACAGAGGAGTGGGAAGATGTTGAGTTGCCCCCACTGAATGGACTTACAATAACTATGTTCGAAGACGAGGTGCAGTGCCCTGCGAAAATGACGCCACCAAGGAGTTGCCCTACCGAAGTGATAACAACCTACCGTGCCCTGTTAAGACCTGAGAACTTAGTCTGTACACAGTGATCGGTCTTTTTCTCTTCTCTAGTCAACGGTGGGAAGGTTTTTGGCTGATGACTGTTAGTCATAAGTAATCTGGGGGAGCAACCTATAATCAGAACATTGATAGATAAGTCATAATAAAGTTAGAATATGGACATTGATCCCTGACCCAAATACTTGGCTCCTCCACATTTCCTACTAAACCTACAGGAGCACATATATATAGCTTGAGAATGTGATCATGTAGTGTGGTATTTCTGGGTGAGACTCGGAGGAGTCTCAAAGAGGGGAATGTGAGAGATTATTTGTAGTAGCAGCAGTGAAATGTGAACTATAGTCTCATCAACATGCGATGGGCAGGATGTTGGAATATAGTGAGCCCAGTATGTTAATTAATGTAACTGAATGTATGGTGGCTAATGTGATAGAATCAGGAATGGTAAGCATTTATTAAACATTGAGTGTAAGCAGCTGTAGGCAGTTAAACCTTGAGAAACTATGATCACACTATGGCCCAGAAAACAGGGATGGGGTACATATATTCTCTTTGTCACTCAGTTTAAAGTCTAGCTATGCCACCATTGTGTATAAACAACGTTAATAGGGTGAGGGCAAAGGTCAGAACTGTGTATAAACAAACTGGTTTCACACAGTAGTAAATGCATCGATTAGTGACCAATCCACGACAAGGTAAATTATTAGCAGAGCCAGCACTAATGGTGGTTAAAGATAAGCCAGCCTTGAGGGAGAGATAAGAATCTCAGGGCATGTATCTGCAAACTGTATAAGACAAGCTGTAAGTGAGCATTTCACTGGAGTGTTCCGGACATCCCAGCTTTATTCTCGTGTGCTGGAGAATAATGTCTTACTACCTGGAAAATCAAGGCTCAGACTCTCATTTAATAAGCTAAAAGTGCATTGTCGTCCTGGGGAACCACGACACAACTTTCAGGGATCTATGCACACATACACCAAGATCCCTCTGTTCATCAACACTATTAAGAGTCCTACCATTAGCCCTATATTCTACACATTTGTTATTCCTGCCAAAGTGAATTACCTCACACTTTTCCACATTAAACTCCATTTGCCACCTCTTGGCCCAGCTCTGCAACTTGTCCAAGTCTCTCTGCAGACTAGAACACCCCTCTTCACTATAGAACATAGAACATAGAACAATACAGCACAGAACAGGCCCTTCGGCCTTCGATGTTGTGCCGACCAAAATAAAAAGCAATGCCCCTCCTAACTAAACCATTCCCTTCTCTTCCATATACTTATCAACTAACCTCTTAAACGCCACCAAACTTGGCGCATCTACATCAGCTGCAGGCAGGGCATTCCACTCCCTAATCACTCTTTGAGTAAAGAACCTACCTCTGATATCCGTCCTATAACTCATACCCCTTAATTTAAAGCTGTTTCCCCTCGTGCTAGCTTTCTCCATCCTAGGAAAAAGGCTATCACTGTCCACCCTATCTAAACCTCTAATCATCTTATATGCTTCAATAAGATCCCCTCTTAGCCGCCTCCTTTCTACCGAAAACCACCTCAAATCCTTCAACCTCTCTTCATAGGACCTGCCCTCCATACCAGGCAACATCCTGGTAAACCTCCTCTGTACCCTCTCCAATGCCTCCACATCTTTCGTATAATGTGGGGACCAGAACTGCACACAATACTCCAAGTGCGGCCGCACTAGAGTTTTGTACAGTTGCAACATGATGCTGCGGCTCCTAATTCAATCCCCCTACCAATAAAAGCTAAGACTCCATATGCCTTCTTAACAACTTTATCCACTTGACTGCCTACTTTCAGGGATCTATTGACACCTACACCAAGATCCTTCTGTTCCTCAACACTATTACGAGCCCTACCATTAGCCCTATACTCTACACATTTATTGTTCCTGCCAAAGTGCATTACCTCACACTTTTCCACATTAAACTCCATTTGCCACCTCTCGGCCCAGCTCTGCAACTTGTCCAATCACTCTGTAAACTATAACACCCCTCTTCACTATCTACCACTCCACCAACTTTAGTGTCATCTGCAAATTTACTGATCCATCCCTCAATACCCTCATCCAGATCATTTATAAAAATTACAAACAGCAGGGGCCCCAAAACAGACCCCTGATGCACACCACTCGTCACCGAACTCCACGATGAATATCTCCCATCAACCACCACCCTCTGTCTTCTATCTGCCAGCCAATTCCTAATCCAATTAGCTAAATCACCCTCAATCCCATACATCTGCATTTTCCGCAGAAGCCTTCCATGTGCCACCTTATCGAACGCTTACTAAAGTCCGAATATACCACATCAACTGCCTTACCCCCATCCACCTCTTCAGTCACTTTTTCAAAAAACTCAATAAGGTTAGTATGGCATGACCAACCCTTCACAAAACCATGCTGACTATCCCCAATCAATTCATTTCTCTCTAAATAACTATAAATCCTATCCCTAATAATTCTCTCCAATACTTTGCCCACAACAGAAGTAAGACTCACCGGCCTATAATTCCCAGGAAAGTTTCTATTCCCCTTCTTGAACAATGGGACCACATTTGCTATCCTCCAGTCTTCCAGCACTATACCCGTAACCAACGACGACCTGAAGATCAGAGCCAGAGGCTCTGCAATCGCCTCTCTCACATCCCAGATAATCCTAGGGTATATCCCGTCTGGCCCAGGGGACTTACCTAACTTCAAACCCTCAAGAATATCTAGCACATCCTCCTTATCTACTTCTATACTTTCCAGTTTGCAACCCTGTATCCCAGTGTTCTCCAGAACTACATTTACACCTCCCTGCGTGAATACCGAAGAGAAATATTTGTTCACTGTCTCTCCAATCTCTTCAGGCTCCACACACAACTTCCCACTGCTGTCTCTGACTGGACCTAATCTTGCCCTAACCAATCTTCTATTCTTAACATATCTTAAAAAGCTTTAGGATTCTCCTTGATCCCATCAGCCAAAGTCTTCTCGTGTCCCCTTTTAGCTCTTCTCAACTCACTCTTTAGCTCCATCCTGGCTAATCTATAGCTATCCATTACACTAACTGAGCCTTCAAGCCTCATCCTGACATAAGCCTCCATTTTCCTTTTAACCAGCAAATTAAGTTTTTTCGTACACCATGGTTCCCTTACTCGACCATTTCCTCCTTCCCTGACAGGGACATACTTATCAAGGACTCGCAGTAGCTGCTCCTTGAATATGCTCCACATTTCAGATGTTCCCAGTCCCTGAGCTCGTTCCACGTTGATGCCCTGATAACTGCCCTTGTTTATTGTGAAAATACTTTTCTTGGACGAATCCTTTCTCCCTCAAACAGGATGTGGAAGTCAGTTATATGATGAACACTGCTACCTATCTTCACTATGCGGTTTTCAATTAATCATATTTCATTTCTTAGTACCGGGTCAATTACACATTGCCCTCTGGTTGAATGTGCTTTCATAAAACAAATCCTGGAATATTCAATGCCTCAGACAGCACTCCTCAGCCCCCAAAACCCACACACCGGATACGTCACCCCTCGCCTCATGGGAACTCCCACCACCGGCTACACCGCAATTCCTGATACCAGCCATGCCGCAGTTCCCATCATACACCGCCAGAGTTCCCACCATTCATCACACCGTCTCCCCCACCACACAGGCATCCGGCCAGCCACCACGCCAGAGCTCCCACCATTATTATTATTACAATCAGTATTATTATTAGTATCATTGTTATTTTATTATTATTCACAAGTTTTTTCCTGAATGCCACCTGTCCTCCAAGTGTAAAAACAGTAAGAACTGTCATAACATGTATCAGGCAACATTGATATTCAGATTAAAACGATTTGCTTTCATCTTAATGTCCAATTAATGAACTGGAACTGGCAGGATGATAGAGTCAACAGGTTGTTTTCTTGGGTATGAAGTCTGCCACATAACGTTTTGTGAGCCAAGGCTTGTTCTTAAAAACGGAGCAAGTGAGTCAGAAGTAAGCTGGCTTTTCCTGTTGCAGGCTCATGTGCTTCCATTACTCTTCCTTTTTTAATTTGAATCATGCAAGAGTGAAATAGCTGGCAGCTTCGTGGTTGTTGTAAACGATAGTTATCAAATCAGGCCCCTATCGTGCCCATGATGTAGATTTAAAGGAACCTTCAGTTCCACTCTCCAATGTCACCACACATCCAGTGTTTTTAATATCATGAAGTTACTCAGAAACAAAAGTAGAATGTTAGCAGGTTAGCACAATGCGCCACACCCTTTCTAGAGCACAGATACTGCCAGATGTGCTGACTGTTCCCAAAATTGTTCTTCTGCATGTCTGATCTCTTGTTACTATTGCGTTTGGAAGTTTTATTTTGCATTATAATCTCTTGTCATGATATGATTTTCTAGTCTGTCAACTCCCTAACATGCAGTGAATCATCAATGCCAACTATCCACTTTTTCCCGACTCAAAGTTCATCTGTCAAAATTGAAGGAAACAATTCTAAAATGGATAAGGCAGTCTGGAACAGGACTAATCACGAGTTTCAATTCGGGAGTTGTTCAAAGAGAGAAATAGTCAAGTGGCAAGTGTTTGTCGTTTGTCACACAAAAATGATTCTGTTGTTGACGTGAAGTTGAAGCTAATGACAATTACACCTTTCTTTAATGAGAATGTATTCTGGAAAGGGGGAGAAGTCTGCCACTTACACGGTACTGATGGCAGAGGAGAAATTATGTTCAATGCATATCATAACTTCTTAGACTTCCAAAAACTATTTGAATGTGATTTATTAATGTCACATATATTGGGATTCAGTGGCAAGTATTGTGTCTGGGATGCTGACAAGTGGTGGGATTCAAAGTTCATATTGGTAAAGAGAGTGAAATGTGAGTCACATGTTTGGTGAGTCTATGTGGTTGTCGCATAATGGTGTGCTTGTGTGTGTGTGTGTGTGTGTGTGTGTGTGTGTGTGTGTGTGTGTGTGTGTGTGTGTGATATCGTTTCCATAGCCAATTAAATTATCTTCGGTGAGCGTTGCGCTGATGATCCCATTTTGCATGAGTCCTTTGATGTTGTCATGAGAGTCTGCCTGGCTTTGTGTGATTCCTCACCCATCAAAATGGTCTATAAATCAAGCTGTTGGACGGCATGGTGGCACAATGATTGGCACTGCTGTCTCTCAGTGCAAGAGGTTCAATTTCTGGCTTGGTTTACTGTCTGTGTGGAGTTTGCACATTCTGCCCGTGTCTGCGTGGGTTTCCTCAGGATGCTCCGGATTCCTCCCACAGTCCAAAAATGTGCAAATTAGATGGATTAGCCATGTTAAATTATCACTCAGTTTACACAAACAGGTGCAGGAGTCTGACGACTAGGGGATTTTGATGGTGACTTCATTGCATTGTTATGTATTCCTACTTGTGGCTCATATGTAACTTTAGGGTTAACATTTTAACGAAGAAACTATATTTTCCATTATTCTGTTATCTAACTGTTAACAATTGCACTCAGGAGAATAAGTAGAAGTACGGTGGCAGAATGGGAACAGAAGCATCAATGACTGAAGATGAATGTCAGCTGTATCCCTGCACAGACACCTTGACTGTGAACTGGTACACGATAACATCATTAAGCATCAGACCCCTCGCACTCCAGCTGCAGTGGCTCCAGCACATCCTTCCTGCCTCCAGCAGCAGCTGATCAAACTATCAGAGAACATTACAACTCTCTCTCTCTGCCGATTTTAGAAGGTAGCTGGATTGTTGCATTTATCAAGGCTATCCATGCATCCGTCGCTATAGACCATCTTATTTTATTAGGTTTTCGGTGAATACGGTGCTCAAAACAGGAGTAAAACTAGAAAATCACTGATTCACAGTTAGGATTTTTTGTGTGTCCTGAATATTTAAAGGTGCACAACGAAGAGAAGATTTTTTTTTTAATAAGAGTTTGCATGGAATGCAGTCCATGAAAAGACAGTAGTGTCACTGTCTGCAGAAGCAAACATTGACAACTGGGAGAAGCAGAACGTTTCTAAATACTGAAAGCTTCAGTCACTCAAAAATGTTTCTGTTGTTGACGTGAAGTTGAAGCTAATGATAATTGCATCTTTCTTTAATGAGAATGTATTCTGGAGAGGGGGAGAAGTGTGTCACTTGCACGGTACTGATGGCGGGAACAATGGGCCTGGATGTGTTTTTCGAACACGGCGACTTGTGACTGAGGTCGCCATGTACCACAGTGAATTTGGTTATTAGCTGATTTGAAAGGAAGAAAATTCTAAGGCACTACCGTGGAACAGGACATTTGCCAGAACAAAGTTAATAGCTTCAGATGGCTTATTTTTAAAATTATTGGTGATAGTACCAACATAACATTATAACGATAATCATAGAACCCCAGAGTTCAGAAAGAGGCCATTTGTTCCATCGCGCTTGCACCGAAAACAATTGCAGCCAGTCTTTATAATCGGAAACCCATATATTGAGCCTGCCAAACTGCTCGACATTAAGGGACTGTTAGTGCCAGTGGGCAGAACGACCACTACGAACTCAGGGTCAAGTTCAACAATGGTACAGAATTATTTTCTTTTACTTCGACGGAGGTGCAGTCAGGACATACAATCGAACAGTCCCGAAAGCACTCTAAAGACCCGTCTAAACGGGCTATAGTCACATCACGTTCGGTGCAATATGCGATTCAAATGTTAATGTTTTATCTACAGTATTTGATTTTGGCCATCATGTCTCAATGTTTTCAAGTGCGTGGGTGATTGTTTTAAGTGTGTGTTAATCGTTTTTGTCTCATTGGTTATCAATGGTCTGGAATCTCTGGGGCTTGAACTCCGGGGTGTGCAATTATTCTCAGGACGTTTGAGGGGCCAGGGATGCTTCCTGAGCTGTGCTAATCTTAAGATGTCTCCGTAGATTGTTTGGCTGGTTTAGAAGTGCTGATTTAGTGGAGTGGGGAGATGTACTTTTTAATTTAGCTCCTGGAGTTGCCTTCTGACCAGCTTTTCTTGTGTGCTTGCTCTCATTTGCATTCTAAAAGCATTCTATCTGCTAATTTGTGTCTGTGATTTTGTGATTTTTAGTGGAGGGGTTCTGAGTGTGGTTTTTAGTCTGTTTCCATATTGTGTGCCCAATTTAATAAAATTTGTTGTCCGACAACAGTTTCCCCCTGTCGGTCGGGAGCGGCCTTTCTCCGCCTACCTCAGACCGATTTCTTTAGCAAATTTTATGTCTGGTGCTTCCTGCCTTTGTACACTGCAGTCGTACAGGTTAGGGTAGCCCCGGGTTTGTCAAATTAGGGGTTTGAGGGAGAAGTTTTCCCGATTTGCTAATTGTCGCGTGTTGCCAATCCTTCTAATTAGTTCCCTCCTCGTTTTAGTTTTCTTGTGCTGGCGATAGGTATGGCACGTTGTTATTCCCCAGGATATTCCCAGTACGAGTTGGACAGCGACCAGTACATGTGAGATTATCTGGATCCAGGGCTGAATGTCTACATTTAGGCCCAGTCCCACCCCTTCTGTACCCATGTCTGGCTCTGTAAGGCTAACTCTGCATCCTGTTCCAGGGTTTTAATGTGGGTTTGTAACAATTTTCCAAATTGTGTCTCAATTAGCCTATCAACTACTGATCATACGCATGGCACAGCTGTCCCTGCTGCACGTGGCAGTGTTTTCTCTCTCTCTATCTATGAGGCGGTTAATGGTGCGGGTGTGTGTTTCTAATATTGTGATTCCATCTAGTTGGGTATGGGCGCCCCTCTCCCCTAAAAGAACCTGCTCAGCTTGTTGGGCGAGTGACCGTTGCAGGATTTCTTTCATTGCTCCCTTTAACTGTTCTATCTTATTATTGAGGCTTTGGATATATCCTGGATATACGCTGGATCCGGTATTTATTCCTGTGAGGATGTCATTGACTATACCCCTTTTGCTTCTGTGTGTGTGTGTTACCTTTATAGTCTGTTGCTCCCATCGCGTCAATAGTTTGCTTTATGGTTTCCCTGTCCAGCATTTGATACATATTTCGTGCATATTCTGAAGAGTACCCTGGCACCTGGATCCTTGAGATATCGATCAGAACAGGCACGATTTCATGCTTCACACTGTCATATACGATTTCTCCCTCTTTCCACAGCAGCAATCCTCACTTTGCACCCCCCACCCCCCCACCCCACCCCTCTCAGCAAGGGGCAGGGTAAGATTTCGGGCATCGTGGTCGTGGGGGGCACGCGTTGCCGGAAATGTAAAACATACATATAGTGAGACTGCAGGAGCCTCAACTAGTCTGTAATATCTGCAAATGTTAATGTCTGGTTTTAAGAGTATCCTTTTGTAGCGAGTTCTGTGGGTCTTCGGGGAGGGCGCAGGTAGTTCCAAAGGTGCAGCCAGAGTCACTCAGCGAGTCAGGCCGTTAGATACATGTTTGAAGCGTATCCAATGTGCTGCTGAAGCAAATCACGTTGATATCCGGGAGGACTTGTAGCCAGGCATTGGAGTGCATTCTATTGTTCCAAGGTATGGCCCGCACACACACCTCGGATATATTGAATATTATCCCGTGGGATTGTTGGTGAACGGTGTGTGTCCCTGGAAGGCAACACTCAACAAGAAGATCGTGGTGAAAATCACCCCTTGGATGGTTAACATTGTCCTGGAGAGGGGATGGGAAAGGTGTACAAAGTCTTGTGGACGCCAGATATTAGAATCTTAGTGTAAATTAATTTCTAATTACTAATCTACTTAGGCATGCATCCACATCTATATACATACATACATATATCGGAGCCATGGCTGACGTGTGGTTTTCCTCCGTCCTAGAAATGAACGTGGTTAATTCGATCTCCGCTGTGTGCCTAGAGATGGTTGATTTGTGGTCGATCGTGACCTATTTATGTCGACGGACTATACTCATCCATACAGTCAGTCTGTCCTGTCTCCCCACCCACCCCCCCCCCCCCACACACACACACACACACACACACACACACACACACACAACCTTGGGTGGTGTGCCTTTAACTGTGACTAGTGTTTCCTGCGGCCCTTCCCTTTGATATCGATGGAGGAACATGTGCCGCTTGTGAGGATAATCTCATGGGACTCTATCGATTTCGGTCAGAATCCTGTTTGGTCGGGGGCAACTCACATTAAAACTTTGTCTCCTACTCGGTGAAGTGTGGTGGTGTGACAGATATAATGTTTCTTAACCTGGTCTCTTATAGCCTGTTGGTCTCTGGTTGCGTGGTGTAGCTCTCTGAATTGGTGGTCTAACTGTTATGGTAGCGGTTATGTGCTGGAGGGCTTCCCCAGCTGCAGCCTTGGCCGCATCGTCTGCTAGGTGGTTCCCCTTCTGTTCTGCTGCCTTTACCCTCTGCTGGGCTTTTATCCTAATTATGACATCTTCTGTGGGCAGCCTGGCTGCAACTATCAGGTTTCGAATTATATTTTCATGCTTTATGAGCTCCCCCCCCCCTCTCCCCGTAGTGATAAACCCACGCCTTTTCCAGACCATCATGTGGTCGTGGGTCATCCCTTTGAAGTTAAATCAAAGTGTAAAGCATTGTGTACTAGATATTCCACAAAACAAACAGCCCTTTAACAACTCTTCTCTTACCTCAATGCAATGCAACAGCAATCACCTACATTCGGCAAGCAGCCAGACCATACAAATATAAAACTACCCAAATTATTAGCTCAATCTTAGATTTCCCTAATCAATTTTCCATCTTGCCAATTAATTTGTGACATTTCCCTAGTATGTTGAGAGACTAAGTTTCTTTTTATCAAAATTCTGTAGCACATCTGTGAACTTCCTCCTTTTAAAAAACAATTGGGTGTGATTATATGCAGTGTAAGATTCTTTAAAACATGCATTTCCCCCCAGTCAGCAACACCTCCTGGTAATTCCATGCCTTCCTTGCAACTAATAGTCACAGAATTCATCAGACCAGGGGAATTCTAAACTTACTGTGGGATCAGGTGCCTTTGGGAAAAGAAGCGGGGGGGGGGGGGGGGGGGGGGGGGGGGGGTCGCCAGTCAATGCCACAACCCAATCTATAAAACTGTCTCCCTCAGACTCAACTGTCCCAAACACAGACAACATCCTTATCTGCATTGACAACAGAGATTTTAATTGATTAATCTCTGCTGGAACTTGGAGTAATCAGAACTTGGATTCTTTTCACTAAATTGATGTATCTTAAACTGACTCATCGACAATATATTTACCTCATTGTTTTATTTTTTTCTTATTTTTCCACAAAATTACTTTTTTTTCCTTTCTTAACTTCTCAACTAACTCTCTCATAATTCCTCTTTAACTTCATTTCCTCTGACTTCTCATTTTGTAACTCTTCGAAATGAATGATCACAATAACTTTACTCAGTTTCAACAAACATTCTCTTATCTCTGTTTCTCTCTTTAAAACGTCTCGTACTCACAGATCCCAGATCCAAAAACTCACTACAGTATTCTACCGATTTCTCGAGGCACAGTTCCCAGGGGAACAAGAAGTGGATGCAGTGTCTGCTAATTTACCTATCAGTCTATCTAGTCAGTTGGTATCAGGGGTATGATAAACACTCCCCTCCGCTCCAGAGTTGAGTTTGAGCCTTGCCTCATGGTCGTCAATAGTGTTCACTCTACTGTCCTTGACCAGCCTTACTTCAAAATCTGCCCTTGGGATCCCAGTTCCATCTCAGTATTAGCACAGGATTCTGCCCATTGGAGCCACTCTTTCTTCGTAATATATTCTGATTCTTTTTTTTAATATGGGATATTTCTTTGTCTCTGTACCTTTCCTGCTTGGTGTAAAACTTTACTGCAGCCTGCAGGTCACTGCATTTTCGTTTAAATTCCTCTACTCGTTGCAGCGCAGCCTCTCTCTCACTAACAGCACGCTGTGCCTTTTGGTAAGCTTTATCACATTGAGCCTGGACTGGCTCATGTGTATTATATTGATTTGGTTCCCTTCCTCTTGTGTGTTTACGTCCACTTCTAATTGTTGAATGCGTTTTAGTTGGGTCACGTGGGCGTCCCTGTCCTGTTTAACCCGGATAATCTCTGCTTCTCTACCAAGGAGCTGTTCTAGACAACTGGCAATTACAATCACTTTCCTAAGCTTGGGAGCCTTTTTACCCACTTCCTTATGGGCACAAATCCAACAATTCTCTCCCTCGGATCTCGGTTTCGGGGCATCAACCCACCGTACCCATTTGGGCCACTTATGGTTCAAATATAAACTGAGAACTTCCTCCCATTAGGCATGACTGGCCATCATTACTTCCTTTTAGGATTCGTCACTTGAATATAGATAAGGGATCCGGTTTTCACTAAATTCCCTCCCGCAGATTTTACCCAAATTTCCTAGACTGTTCTAGTTCTAACTACAAGTTTGTCCACTTTGTGTTACAGACACCGGGTTTATGGCCCAACTTATTGGTCTTACTCCAATGTTTTACCCCAGTGTCCTTATTTGCAAGATGGACAAACGACAAACGCAAGTAACGGTTCAACAGGTTTATTTAATTGGCTGATGCGTGAAGTGGACGGATAAAGCTGTTTACAATCTGGACTGTGATGTCCTGATTCTTCCTTAGTGAGGGGAATCTATGTGGGTAGGCTTTGATTGCCCGGTACCATCCCTGGTGATGAGCGTTGGGTCAAACGGTTCTGGGAGTCCCGGTACCAGGGGCGCCATAGTGGGTAAGATTTGCCGGGTGCCCCATCTTTTTCGTCGGCGTCTCCTGAGCCATGGTTTTATTCCTGAAGCTCTATAAGTTGGGGGAACTGTGGGTTCATGTGCTGATTCTGGGGGTAGTTGTTGGGGGTTGTAGCTGCTTCTTGGTCCAGCCTCTGAGGAACATGGGTTGGGGCCATCGTCAGTGAATTGCTGAGATAATTGTGTAGGGTAGTAGGGTGGCATCTGACAGCTCCGGGTAAAATGGTTGGGTTGCCCGCAGTCGTAACACTGTACTTGTGGAGGTGCGTATCTGGGGGTGGTTCTATCTCGTTCCCAGTACCTGGTATTGGGAATATATCGGGGTTCCGTACGGGACTGTGGTGTTCTGCATTCATGATCGGCAGAGGTACAATTGGGTGGGAGTGGATCGGCCCTTGTATATGTAGGGGAGGGATTCTTATGAGGCCGCAGTCTTGTTTCCCTTGGGGACCCAGTATCCCTGCATCCCATATATATGTATATTATTTAATTTCTATACCTTTTAAGCACAATCCTGGTCATGATAATACTAAAAGGCTAAGAATTCCAAGAACGTATTTCAATTTAATCCAATCCAATTTCCAAATTTTAATTAAACCCTGCATCAAACTCCCCTGTTGTAAAATCACAATTAGGGGAAGAAAATTAAAACATTAAACAAACAACAAAACAAAACATTGAAGCAACCATTTTACCAAACACAGACACAGACACACATGAAAGCTTTCAACATGCATTCCATATCACCTTCATCAGGTTTCTAATTAGATTCTTATTTTCTCTGCTGGATAGCAAGTGATGAATGGTCCCCATTCAAAGGTGGTACTATTGCTATCCATATAAGTTTCCTTAACTAAGGTCAGTAGTGTACCAACCATGGCTCTAATGCTTTTAGAGGTACTTGTGTGTGTATCTCTGATTGCCTTACAGTCTCATGTTCCCACTGTCAGTACGTTTGTATCTTCAGTAGCAATCCGCAGAGACCGGCCTGCGTGTAGCGGGGAGTTTACCGCTCTCAGAGGCAGGTGAGCTCCGTACAGCCTCTCTGCAGGGGCCGCAGCGTACGGAGAGTTTACCGACTACAGTGACCGGAGCCACTCGCTCCAACCCAAACTCCTATCGCTAAATCGACTCAAAGAGGGCCGCCATTTCCCTATCTCTTTGGCAGTCACCCGGACCTGGGTGCGGACTGGCGTGTAGTCGACCGCGGGTCGGAGTCCCCCAATGAGTAGTTGTTTTTTCGCGCTACCAGAGGTCTCCTGCTTGTAATAGAGACACTCTGGCACTCACAGAGGCTCCAGACTTAGTAGCGCCCGGACATGTAGCAAACTCCTTGTGGATTTTGCCCCCAGTGGCCCGATCTTTCGCGCCTGCAGAGGTCCTTACTAATTTGCAGCGCCCCGACTTGTGCCGAACTCCGAGAGTCCGATCTCAGTGGCCCGAAATCTTGGACGTTCTTCTTAACCTTCATTCCCAGGGTGCTGTCCCTGCCTTATACCCTTAAACCTTGAAACCTTTTAACCTTGGTACGTTTAAACCTTGTAACCCTATGTAATGCCCCTGCTGTGTACTTTAAACCTTGTTCTGTCGGGTCCCCGAGTGGGCAGTCAATCTGTGGTCGGGCTGGTCGGGGGTCAGCAGAATGTTAAAATAACACAATGAATCGCAGTTCGCGATTCCAGTCGCCCGCCTGAAAAGAAACTCAAACCCACGTTACCGCTGTACAGCTATTGAACCTGTTCATAAGTTCAGATCGCGGCAGCCCTGAAACACCGCTCTGTCATTGGGACACTAGTATTCCGCGGATTTGATGAAGTGGTAAAGATATTCACTCAGTGCCAGGAGACGGAGTTCCAGCGACGCTCGCAATCCCGGACGAGCCCCCAGTTTTTAGCGCGAGTGGGCGAAACGACCACTACGGATCCAGGGTCAAGTTCAACAATGGTACAGCTTTATTTTCTTTTACGTCGACGGAGGTGCAGTCAGGACATACAATCAAACAGTCCCGAAAGCACTCTAAAGACCCGCCTAAACGGGCTATAGTAATACCGAAACTTCGGTGTAGTGTGTGATGCAAATGGTAATGCTTGATTTACAGTGTTCGACTTTAGCCATCCTGTCTCGATGTTTTCAAGTGCGTGGGTAATTGTTTTAAGTGTGTGTTAATCGTTTTTGTCTGATTGGTTATCAATGGTCTCGAATGGCTTGAACAATGGGTGTGCAATTATTCTCAGGAAGTTTGAGGGGCCAGGGGTGCTTCCTGAGCTATGCTTATCTTAAGGTGTCTCCGTAGGTTGTCTGACTGTTTTCGAAGTGCTGATTTAGTGGGGTGGGAAGGTGTACTTTTTTAATTTAGTTTCTGGGGTTGCCTTCTGACCAGCTTTTCTTGTGTGCTAGCGCTCATTTGCATTCTAAAAGCACGCTCCTATCTGCTAGTTTGTGTCTGTGATTTTGTGATTTTTAGTGAAGGGGCTCTGAGTGTGGTTTTTAGTCTGTTTCCATATTGTATGTATGACTGTGTATGTATTTTGGTGCATATATCTGTGTGTGCGTATGTGTGTGTTTGTGTGTGTGTGTGTGTGTGTGTGTGTGTATGTGTGTGAGTGAGTGAGTGTATGTGCGTGAGAAGGGTGTGCACTTATATGTGCAAGTGTGTGTGTGTGTGTGTGTGTGTGTGTCATAGAGAAATTGTTTGTATGATTCTATGTGTATGAGTGTTTCGCTGCATGGAGTTTAGTGTCTGATACAGAGATTTGAGAGGCAGGAGGCCATTTTGCCCTGCTCTGCCATTCATTTTAGTCATGGTTGATCGTCAAATTCAATATCCTGATTCCCCCACTTCCACTCCATTTCCCTCGATCTCCTTAGCTCCAAAAGTTACGTCTACTTTCATCTTGAAATCAAATTCCTAGCCATTTTTATGTGTGTATGATTGAGTCAATCGTGATATATGATTAAAATTCCACATGAAACTTTATGTTGTTATTCCCGTACATTGCTAGAATCAAGATTGCTAGAATCTCACACTAACCTTTGACTTCTTCGGACTGTTTGTGTGGATAGCATAACCCTGAGAAGCACAGCGTGCCTCCAGCTGCATGTGTTAGGGCCCACTGACCTTCACAAAGGTAGGGGAACAAGATGGAAAGACACCAGACAGTGAGTTTGATACAACAAATGTGCAGAACTTATTCAGTAAATGACTGAACAAAAATATTTAAGAGGCAATTGATTGACAGCTTCTCACGTGACCGGACAATTTGACGTCACGGGCTGCAGCAGAGGTGCCGCGCCTGCGCAGTGTCTGATCCACGTTCCCTCAGCAACGAGCCACACCTGCGCAGTGACTGAGCCGCGTTCCCTCAGCAACGGGCCATGCCTGCGCAATGACTTGAGTCGGTTCCCTTAGCACCAGGCCGGGCCTCGCTGACGAGGCTGTTTCTTTCCGGTGAGTGTCCTCCGCTCACGGGGAAGTTCAGCAACATAGGTGACCCAGTAACATGGTCTATTTGAATCTGATAATAGTCATTGATCCTTCAATAAAAAAACACACAACAAGCTCACCGACATCAGACAAGGGATAAGGTAGGCTGTCTAATATCGAAGCTGCCGAATGATCTTCCCGAGCTTTAGGAGCTACACAAACTCGGAGCTCCAGCAGCAGCAAGAGGAGGAGCCAGACATTCAGTCCCTCCAGCTTGAGAGACCCATTGATCTGACAGACAAACTCCATCCAGCCACATGAGCTTCAGAACCACGCATTTTGGAAGCAGAAATATCCCCACCTTAGAATGGAAACTGTTCATAGATTCTCCACAGGGCAGAAAACTGCCATTCAGCTTATCAAGTCTGCATTGACCACAATCCCACCAGGCCCTTTTTGCTGTAACCTCATATATTTCCCTTGTTTATCCCTATGACAGTAGTGTCGATTTAGTATGGTCAAACCACCTAACATACATATCTTTGGACTGTTGGACAAAACCGGAGCACCCGGAGGAAACCCACGCAGAGACGGGGAGAATATTCAATAGCTAGTATCTGCAGCTGTATGCGGGACAGAGTTCCACACTTCCACTACCTTTGCGTGAGTAAGTGTTCCCTAAATTTATCTCCTGAATATCCTAGCTCTGCTAAGATATTTGTCCTGTTGTCCTGAGCTCCCACATCAGTGAATATAACTTCTCTCAACTGATAATTCCATCCAAAATCCTAATATCCTCAATTAGAGTAAGCAGTTGGAGGAGAAACAAGAGGCGACAATATTTGAGGTCTCACTCTTCCAGATAATTGCTTCCAGATCAGTTTATTTAATGTTTAAATACGTTCATCTCCTTTCTAGTTCCTTTACCAATTACAAAATACCATAAATCAGCACCCCCCCCCCCAGTTCTTCTAATCTTTTTGCCAATGGAAACACTATCAAAGCTGACTCATTTTGAACTCTGCTGTTTAAACTTTTTTTTTTATTCTTGCTCTTGGGGAATAGTGCCAGTTTCTCCACGGTCTTCACAGAACAGATTTTTTTTCATATTCTCTATCGATGGAATTGGGACGTCAGTGAGATTAGTTCGTGATCCCGAATTATTGATAAGAAGGCGGTGATGAGCCACCTTCATGAACCTTTGCCGTCCGTTTGTTAAAGATCCTGATTCTTGATCTTATTCTGGTAATGTGCTTTACATTCTTTCCAGGCTGAACTGGCAAATGATAAAACGTTAAACTCAACCTTCTCTTACCTTTTGTAGATTATGGTAGATTATGATACTGTCCCCCGCCTCCAGCCCACTAGCAGAGCAGCAATTACACTGTGTATGACTCATAATTTTCAGCAATCTAACCGGAGACACGAAGCACTGCCCTATAGATTCTACTTTGTAAATTGGGAGCTAAAAGGGATTAGGAGATTTGATTGGATCAAAATATCACTGTTTGATATATATATATATATATATATATATATATATATAGAACATAGAACATAGAACATAGAACAATACAGCACAGAACAGGCCCTTCGGCCTTCGATGTTGTGCCGACCAAAATAAAAAGCAATGCCCCTCCAAACTAAACCATTCCCTTCTCTTCCATATACTTATCAACTAACCTCTTAAACGCCACCAAACTTGGCGCATCTACAACAGCTGCAGGCAGGGCATTCCACTCCCTAATCACTCTTTGAGTAAAGAACCTACCTCTGATATCCGTCCTATAACTCATACCCCTTAATTTAAAGCTGTGTCCCCTCGTGCTAGCTTTCTCCATCCTAGGAAAAAGGCTATCACTGTCCACCCTATCTAAACCTCTAATCATCTTATATGCTTCAATAAGATCCCCTCTTAGCCGCCTCCTTTCTAACGAAAACAACCTCAAATCCTTCAACCTCTCTTCATAGGACCTGCCCTCCATACCAGGCAACATCCTGGTAAACCTCCTCTGTACCCTCTCCAATGCCTCCACATCTTTCTTATAATGTGGGGACCAGAACTGCACACAATACTCCAAGTGCGGCCGCACTAGAGTTTTGTACAGTTGCAACATGATGCTGCGGCTCCTAAATTCAATCCCCCTACCAATAAAAGCTAAGACTCCATATGCCTTCTTAACAACTTTATCCACTTGACTGCCTACTTTCAGTGATCTATTGACACATACACCAAGATCCTTCTGTTCCTCAACACTATTAAGAGCCCTACCATTAGCCCTATACTCTACACATTTATTGTTCCTGCCAAAGTGCATTACCTCACACTTTTCCACATTAAACTCCATTTGCCACCTCTCGGCCCAGCTCTGCAACTTGTCCAAGTCACTCTGTAACTAAAACACCCCTCTTCACTATCTACCACACCACCAACTTTAGTATCATCTGCAAATTTACTGATCCATCCCTCAATACCCTCATCCAGATCATTTATAAAAATTACAAACAGCAGGGGCCCCAAAACAGACCCCTGAGGCACACCACTCGTCACCGAACTCCACGATGAATATCTCCCATCAACCACCACCCTCTGTCTTCTATCTGCCAGCCAATTTCTAATCCAATTAGCTAAATCACCCTCTATTCCACACATCTGCATTTTCTGTAGAAGTCTTCCATGGGCCACCTTATCAAACGCCTTACTAAAGTCCATATATACTACATCAACCGCCTTACCCCCATCCACCTCTCTGGTCACTTTCTCAAAAAACTCAATGAGGTTAGTAAGGCATGACCTACCCTTCACGAAACCATGCTGACTATCCCCAATCAATTCATTTCTCTCTAAATAACTATAAATCCTATCCCTAATAATTCTCTCCAATACCTTGCCCACAACAGAAGTAAGACTCACTGGCCTATAATTCCCAGGAAGGTCCCTCTTCCCCTTCTTAAACAATGGGACCACATTCGCTATCCTCCAGTCCTCCGGAACCACACCCGTAACCAACGAGGACCTGAAGATCAGAGCCAGAGGCTCTGCAATCTCCTCTCTTGCCTCCCAGAGAATCCTAGGGTAAATCCCGTCCGGCCCAGGGGACTTATCCAACTT
This sequence comes from Sphyrna mokarran, assembly GCA_024679065.1. Lineage (NCBI taxonomy): Eukaryota > Metazoa > Chordata > Chondrichthyes > Carcharhiniformes > Carcharhinidae > Sphyrna > Sphyrna mokarran. The sequence continues at coordinate 58,205,705 of JAGIQG010000017.1, read as the reverse complement.
CAAACCCTCGAGAATTTCTAACACATCCTCCCTATCCACTACAATACTCCCCAATTTGCAACCCTGTACCTCAGTGCTCTCCATAGCTACATTTCCAGCACTCTGCGTGAATACCGAAGAGAAATATTTATTCAGTGCCTCACCAATCTCTTCAGGCTCCACGCACAACTTCCCACTGCTGTCTATGACTGGCCCTAATCTTGCCCTAACCAATCTTCTATTCTTAACATATCGAAAGAAAGCTTTAGGATTCTCCTTAATCCTATCAGCCAACATCTTCTCGTGTCCCCTCTTAGCTCTCCTCAATTCACTTTTTACCTCCTTCCTGGCTAATCTATAGCTATCCATTGCACTATCTGAGCCTTCAAGCCTCATCCTGACATAAGCCTCCTTTTTCTTCTTAACCAGCAAATCAACTTTTTTCGTACACCAAGGCTCTCTTACTCGTCCATTTCCTCCCTGCCTGACAGGGACATACTTATCAAGGACTCGCAGCAGCTGCTCCTTGAATAAGCTCCACATTCCAGATGTTCCCAGTCCCTGTAGTTTCCTAGTCCAATCTATGCACCCTAATTCTCTCCTGATGGCCTCATAATTACCCTTCCCCCAGCTATAACTACTGCCCCCAGCTTCATGCCTATCCCTGTCCATCACTAAGGTGAACGTAACCGAATTGTGGTCACTATCACCAAAATGTTCACTAACTTCCAAGCCTAACACCTGGTCTGGCTCATTGCCCAGCACCAAATCCAATGTAGCCTCACCTCTAGTTGGCCTCTCTACATACTGAGTCAAAAAACCTTCCTGCATACTCTGTACGAAAACTGGCCCCTCTAACGAGCTAGAGCTATAGCTATTCCAATCAATATTAGCAAAGTTAAAGTCCCCCATCACAACTACCCTACTACTTTCACTCCTAATCAGAATTGACTTCGCAATCCTTTCCTCCACCTCTCTAGAACACATCTTATAAAGATAATGATAGTTGACACCTTTTGAAATTGATGAAAACCTTTAATTATCGAATTTCTTAACGCAGAAGAAGGGTATTCAGCCCGTTGAGTCTCACCAACAGAACATCTAACCCAGGTCACACTCTATGTTTTCATCTCGATAATTCATCTTTAGATTAGGAGACAACCAAGGGAAACAAGATTGTAAATGAATCATGATATGATCTAATTAAACGGATGTGAATACTTTTTGATAATAATTATTGTTATTGTGATTTGTTGTTGCTTAGCCCACAAATTCCAAAACTAGTATCCGGAGCTTTTCCATGCTCCGGCAGATTGGAGATCCATAACAATATAGAATCTGGTACAGTGTGTGACCTTGACTTCGATTGGAATGATGCCAGAGTGGTCTGTGCTGAACTTCAGTGTGATGTCGCTGTTTCCTTGAGAAAAGGGGTTTATTTTGGAGAGGGGATGGACTCATACCGAACGATGGATTTGAATGTAAACATGATGTAGAGATGCCGGTGTTGGACTGGGGTAAACTCAGTAAAGTTTTACAACACCAATTTTAAATCCAACCAATTTATTTGATAGTGAATTCGTGAGCTTTCGACTCTATAGCCTTCGTCAGGCAAATGCCATTTGCCTGACGAAGGCTATAGAGTCGAAAGTTCGCGAATTTACTATCAAATACTTTGAATGTAAAGGCAGCGAGACAAGCCTGATAGATTGCCCCCTTGTTCCTGTAAATCGGTCCGAGTGCACCCACAGCAACGATGTCAGTGTGATCTGTTCTGGTGAGTGCAGAATTGTAAATATTAGGAAAATATTGTCAAGATTTCAGCAATGGAGGGATTATTTTTTTTTCTTTTTTTTCTCTCCAACATGGACATACCGAATCAGATCTTCATATTTCAGTACAATTTGTTGTAATTGCAGAATATTATTTCAAGATAAAAACATTTTTTGCAAATGAGAATTTTCTGCATTTTTATTTATGTTCTGAAATTAGCAGATTATTATTGTTAACTTAGTACCTTGGCCAGATTTCTCTTAATGAATGACATTCTTTGTGAAGCTGCTAAGCAATCGGGCTCTGCTTCCCAATACATGAACCCACTGCATGGACTTTCGTCGACAATAACTGTGTTTGCATTTTAAAGAGAGCATTGGCATAGCAGAAGAAATAAAGCGTTTTATATTTCAAATATCTTGCATCAAACAAAATAACTGAATGAGCTCAGTACAAACATTGCAAGTGTATGCTGTACATCCAGCAGCTGAGGTGGAAAATTGTACTAATGTGATAGAGGAGATTTCAAATCATGGATTACATGTCAATAGGATGCTGAACCTTCAGAATAATATTGTAATATTTTGAAATACATGTAGTTTCTAAACTACTCAGTCCGAGATTCTGTCTAATTTTGGAGGTGCACTTATCATTTTATGCTCAGTTTATTGCTTCAAAAACTGTGCACTTTATATAAAATATATACTGGACCTTCTCCAAAGACACTATATTCTGCCAATGGCTCATTAGCTTTTCTCTTCAGCATGGACTGCTATCTTTGTGTTGAAACACTTTCCTAAAAGCATTATAAATGATGTTAATTAGTACGATGTGATGTTTTATGAAGATTGCACAATGATTGTACAAGATTATGAGGGGTATAGATAGAGTAAACAGGGTTAAGTTTTTTCCTAGGATGGACTCAAACAGCACGAGGAGTCACGGGCTTAGGGTAAGGGGGGTAAGGTATAATTTGGATGCTAGAGGGAGTTTTTTTTCACACAGAGAGTGGTGGGGGTATGGAATGGCTGCCAAGTAAAATGGTGGGAGCAGGAACTCTGGAGTTATTTAAGAAATGCTTAGATGGGCACATGAACAGAGTGGAGGGGTAGAGAAAACTGATTTAAAATAGGGATCATGAACCTTGGGAGTCCCTGGGAAGTGTGTAAATAGATGATGATATTGATGTACTTGTTTTTATCCTACAGGTGCTTTAGCCCAACTTGTTGTCTAACAAGGGGCATACACGCAATGGGTCGTGAGATGGCTGCTCTTGGACTTTTTTTCGAGAGTATCCTAGTGCTTCACGTCGTTAGTGTACGTTTGACCTGGACCATTTGATGGGCAACACGACAGCTCAGTGACTATCGCTGTGCTGTGCAGATCCATGGATTTGGGGTCTGTGTCTGTGGAAGTTTGCGCATTCTGCCCGTGCTGGCGTGGGTTTTCTCCGGGTGCTTGTCGTGGTTCCCCAGGACGACAAAGTACTTTTAGCTTATTCAATGAGAGTCTGAGCCTTGATTTTCCAGGTAGTAAGACTTTATTCTCCAGCACACGAGAATAAAGCCGGGATGTCCGGAACAATCCAGTAAAATGCTTACTTACAGCTTGTCTTATACAGTTTGCAGATACATGCCCTGAGATTCTTATCTCATCCTCAAGGCTGGCTTATCTTTAACCACCATTAGTGCTGGCTCTGCTAATAATTTACCTTGTCGTGGATTGGTCACTAATCGATGCATTCACTACTCTGTGAAACCAGTTTGTTTATATGACAGTTCCGACCTTTGCCCTCACCCCATTAACGTTGTTTATACACAATGGTGGCTTAGCTAGACTTTAAACTAAGTGACAAAGAGAATGTATGTATTCCATCCCTGTTTTCTGGGCCATAGTGTGACCATTGTTTCTCAAGGTTTAACTGCCTACAGCTGCTTACATTCAATGTTTAATAAATGCTTACCATTCCTGATTCTATCACATTAACCACCATACATTCAATTACATTAAATAACATACTGGGCTCATTATATTCCAACATCCTGCCCATCGCATGTTGATGAGACTATATTTCGCATTTTACTGCTGCTACTACAAATATTCTCTCACACACATTTTACTGCTGCTACTACAAATATTCTCTTACATTCCCCCCTTTGAGACTCCTCCGAGTCTCACCCAAAAATACCACCCTACATGATTACATTCTCAAGCTATATATATGTGCTCCTGTAGGTTTAGTAGGAAATGTGGAGGAGCCAAGTATTTGGGTCAGGGATCAATGTCCCTATTCTAACTTTATTATGACTTATCTATCAATGTTCTGATTATAGGTTGCTCCCCCAGATTACCTATGACTAACAGTCATCAGCCAAAAACCTTCCCACTGTTGACTAGAGAAGGGAAAAAGACCGATCACTGTGTACAGACTAAGTTCTCAGGTCTTAACAGGGCACCGGTAGGTTGTTATCCCTTCGGTAGGGCAACTCCTTGGTGGCGTCATTTTCGCAGGGCACTGCACCTCGTCTTCGAACATAGTTATTGTGAGTCCATTCAGTGGGGGCAGCTCGACATCTTCCCACTCCTCTGTTTCTGTATCGATAGGTTGATCACAACTCATTCGAGTCACCATTTGTCGCACTATCAGTCCAGTTTCGAGAGATCTCAGAACAGGCAAAAAACAGCAAGTCATTTATCCCACAATGATCAGTATAACTACTGCTATAATTCCTGCTCTAGCAAGCCATGCTCCCCATTTCCCTAGCGTACTGTCTAGCCAGTCCCAAATCTCATGACCGAACCCAGCATTCTCATGTATTTCTTTTTTCAGGCTTTGTAGCTTAGCCATGGCTTTGGTAAATGATCCTTCTGATTTAGTGTTATTAGGGATAAACGTGCAGCATTGCCTTCCAAACATGACACACAAACCCCCTTTCTCTGCTAGCAGCGTGTCTAGCGCTTGCTGATTTTGCCAGGCCATTCTGCTAGTTGCATCTAATTGCTCACCTAGTGCAGCAAGAGCATCATTAGTGGAGTTGATAAATCTCTGTTGATTGTAATAAATGTAATTAATCCATTCAGTGTTTTTGTTGGGAGTGACCCAAACCAGGATCGACTCAAACCCTGCAGCTACTTCATTCCTGGCTTTAAATTCATTGGGGATACCGCGAGGCTGCCCAATTGCATCCGATTTTATCTCTGGATCGGGAGTGTAAGACCGCCTCATCCTTTGGAACCCAGTTTTATAATTTACTGGGAGTATGACAGTGCTCTGTGCTAACGTGACCTGGGCGCACAACACAGTCCAGTTTGGAGGCAGTTTTGCCATTAGTCCCTTCTCGGGGTCACATAACCACCATAGATCAGCTAGTTGTTTTACTTGTACGTCGAGTATGTGCGGAGGAGGTGGCGTTCCCCCTCTCATTGGGACGTATAGGCCACGGATGTCAGTTACATTCCAAATTCTTTCACATTCTCCTGTGTAGTTTCCTAACTTACTTCCTGTGCTGCTTTCTCTCCAATAGCAATCTTGGATTTGTAAGTTGCGCTCTGCCTTCCATTCCCTTGGGGCCGCGTCCACTGCCGTTTTTGGCCACTTTGGACATCTGTGGGCCAGATTGTAGGTGTCTTTCCTACCCAGCATATAAAATGCAGTGGTATTGACAAGCCGGCATTCTCCCTTCACAGAGGTTGTCACATGCGGATCCCGAACAGTTTATCATTCCGTATGTGACTGTCTGATTCCCTACTGTGTATGTGCGTTGATATGTGGCATATGCACCTCGGCAATTTTCCTCTTTCCAGTTTTGCTGCCAGGTCCTACAGTCCCCTGATCCCCATGGTATATCAATTACCTGAGTGTGAGGTTTTTCTGCTGCACAAACTATACATTCCTCTCCATTGGGGTTCTTTTGACCTGTGTATTTAGCCCATTCCCACCACCTGTTCCCTTGTGCCGTTTCTCAGATTGTGGTTGCGTCTATTGATCTCTTATGACCCTTCTGCCTTGGCGGGTTACATCGTCAGAAAATTACAGACTAATTTTGGTGGTGAGTTTGGTGGCGTTTAAGAGGTTAGTTGATAAGTATATGGAAGAGAAGGGAATGGTTTAGTTTGGAGGGTCGTTGCTTTTTTATAATGGTCGGCGCAACATCGAAGGCCGAAGAGCCTGTTCTGCGCTGTAATGTTCTATCTTGTTTTTTCTTTCTCTTAGTATTCTGCCTAAGGGTTCTTGCACTTTTAATCTCAATACTTTCTTAGTTTCTTTTAACCTTAATTGTGGGTTTTCTGCATTCTGTTTCTCCCTGTTATTGGTCAAGAAAGTCTGGGAGGGAGATGGTCCCCAAGTCCCAGGTGGGAAAAGAGGCTTCTGCTCTTTCCCCATTACCTCCTGAGCCTTGGCCAAGGGCATCAGGCTGGACATTTGGATCATCAACCAACTCAGACATAAAATCGTTCTTACTATCTTCAATTTCTGCATTCCTCTCCTGATCCTGTGCTTGGCTAGAAGGACCCTCCCCTGGCTCTCCTTCCTCCTCATCGCTACTCCTATCGAGGCTTTCGGTACTTCCAACTCTCCCATCAACCTCTATCTCTGATAGTGTTTTGGTACAATGATTTAAATGATACCACAGTGTACTGCCTTCTACTTGCACAGCCGTAGGACAGACTTTGATTACTTGAAATGGTCCTTCTCTCCTGGGTTTGTCCCAGCGCCTCCAGAACTTTCTGATATAAACGCGATCTCCAGGTTTGATGTGGTGTTCTGCCACCGGATTCCCCTCCTCCTTGGCCTTCTCCTCTTCAAATATAGTTCTGTGTATAATCGTTAATTGTTGTATATATTCTTTTGTGCTTTGATCTAAACATTCTAGTGTACGGCCTCCTGATCCCCTAATTTTTGGTACTGGCATGACTCTTCCTGTCATCATTTCATGTGGACTTAAATGTGTGGTTCTGTTTTCTTGACTTCTGCATTGCATTAGTGCTAGTGGCAGGGCATCAATCCATTTTTTTCCCTGTCTCACTGCAAATTTTACTTACTTTGGCCTTGAGGGTCCCATTTGCCCTCTCCACCATTCCTTGAGACTGGGGATGGTACACACAACTTCTGCTTTATCCGTAGTGCTGAGAGAGTTTCTCTCAGTACCCTTCCGATAAATGCGGATCCATTGCCTGAACTGAATTGAGTGGGTATGCCAAATCTTGGAATGATCTCTTTTGGCAGGAAGTTAATTACCGTTCCAGACCCTTGGTCTTTGGATGGTGTTGCTTCTATCCATCTGCTGAATCTGTCAATTATCACCAACACATATCTCTTTCCTCTCACCGATTTCCCCATGTCTACATAATCCATGCATAGGTGTTTAAACAGCCCTTCAGGAATTGGTATGTGCCCTATAGGAGCAGTTATACCTTTCCTGGTGTTATTCTGGGCACATACCTCACATTGACTTAGCATATAATCAATTGAATTCTGCAGGTAAGGTGACCAGAATCCTTCCTTCTTTATTTTTCTGGTCACCTCCCCCCTTGCACAGTGATCGACTCCGTGTGCTTCGCTGATTAGTAAGGTTAGTAATGATGTAGGCGCTACGATCAGCCCTTCCCCATTCCTCCACACTCTATCATGTTGACCCTGCACTGCTCCTCTATCTTTCCACATTGCTTTTTCAGCTATCGTGGCTTCCTCCACTAACTGCACCACACCTTCTAGGGTGGGTTGGGGAGCAACGCTCCCCATCCCTGGTCCTGGGTGTGGTCTCACCTCGACTGGGGCTATTGTGGTCATGATGCATCCTGATACTTCTTTGGCTACCTTATCAGCTTTAGCATTTCCCTTGGTAACATTATCCTTTCCCTTTCTGTGCGCCTGGCATTTGATTATGGCCAATTCTTTTGGACCCATCATTGCTCGTATTAATGTTTTTATTTGAATTTCGTGCTGTATTGGTCCTCCTCCACTTTTCATGAATCCCCTCTGTCTCCATATTGCTCCAAATAGGTGGCACACTCCATGCACATAAGCTGAATCCGTATATACCCCCACTCTTTCCCCTTCTGTCAACTCGCATGCTCTGGTTAATGCTTTGAGTTCTGCTAATTGGGCTGAGCAGGGTTGCTCACACTTTTCGGCCTCTAACACTTTAAATGTCTCCCCTTTCTGTTCGATTATAGCATAACCTGCATGGTTTCCGACATGATCCCTGTAGCACGAGCCATCAACATATAGTACTCTTTTCTTTTCCGTGTCTAGTTTTTCTGCATTTAAGTCTTTTCTTAGTTTTATGAATGTTTTTGCTTCTCTTACACACTCATGCTCTTCTCCTTCATGAGGTAATGGCATATAGTTGGCTGGATTAACCCTGTTACATCTCACTATCATAATATCTGGAAAGGTGGTCTTCATCCGGTAGTGATGGATTCTGGCAGGCGTCAGTACAAATATCCCCTGTTCGATCAGTTCAGCTACCTTATGGTATACATGTATATTTAGAACATAGAACATAGGACAATACAGCACAGAACAGGCCCTTCGGCCTTCGATGTTGTGCCGACCAAAATAAAAAGCAATGCCCCTCCTAACTAAACCATTCCCTTCTCTTCCATATACTTATCAACTAACCTCTTAAACGCCACCAAACTTGGCACATCTACAACAGCTGCAGGCAGAGCATTCCACTCCCTAATCACTCTTTGAGTAAAGAACCTACCTCTGATATCCGTCCTATAACTCATACCCCTTAATTAAAAGCTGTGTCCCCTCGTGCTAGCTTTCTCCATCCTAGGAAAAAGGCTATCACTGTCCACCCTATCTAAACCTCTAATCATCTTATATGCTTCAATAAGATCCCCTCTTAGCCGCCTCCCTTCTAACGAAAACAACCTCAAATCCTTCAACCTCTCTTCATAGGACCTGCCCTCCATACCAGGCAACATCCTGGAAAACCTCCTCTGTACCCTCTCCAATGCCTCCACATCTTTCTTATAATGTGGGGACCAGAACTGCACACAATACTCCAAGTGCGGCCGCACTAGAGTTTTGTACAGTTGCAACATGATGCTGCGGCTCCTAAATTCAATCACCCTACCAATAAAAGCTAAGACTCCATATGCCTTCTTAACAACTTTATCCACTTGACTGCCTACTTTCAGGGATCTATTGAAACATACACCAAGATCCTTCTGTTCCTCAACACTATTAAGAGCCCTACCATCAGCCCTATACTCTACACATTTATTGTTCCTGCCAAAGTGCATACCTCACACTTTTCCACATTAAACTCCATTTGCCACCTCTCGGCCCAGCTCTGCAACTTGTCCAAGTCACTCTGTAAACTAAAAACTAACTATTTATTGGATATCCCATCGTGACCAGGCTGCTTTTTCATATGCCCACCAGGCTGCTGCCAGGCCTTGGTAGCACGGGGGGTATCCCATAGCCACATTGTCTAGCTTGGTGCTATAATAAGCTATGGCCTGCCTTTTCCTGCCTTTACAACTTTCCTGCATTAGCACTGCTGTTGCAAATCCTGCTTCCCTGTTACCCACAACATACACCTGGAGGACCAGGTGGCTGTCCCTGTTTCTGACCTTGATTATTTCCCTGACTTTGTCCCTTCCGGTTCTGATAGGGTAGTCCACCACTTCCCTGCCCCTGTCCTTTCCCATTCCAGTTATTTTGGTTCTGGGGCTTCCAATTATTTTGGTAATTTGGATTGTAACCTCCTGGAATCGTGGACTGTGGGAAACCAGAAATGTTATAGGTTATGATGGGCTGACTTCCACCTCCACTTCTCCCTTGCGGTAGTTTGGGTATCTCTTCGACCGTTAGGTCAGCCACCTTCGGTGCCATTTTCTTGGGTGTGGAGTCCTCTTTTAATTTCTGCTTTTCTTTGTTTTTAATTTCCTCCAACTGAGCTTTGAGAAGTTTGCGCTGTACGTCTTTCAGCTGCTTGTCTGCATTCTTTTCCTCCTTGCGGTGCCTTTCTACCGCGTGGATGACATGGTCTAAGAATTCTCTATAGCTTTTTGACTCCAGGCCTACCACTTCCTCCAACCTAGACTTAGCTGAAGTCAGTAGACCCTCTAAAATTGCTGCTCGGAACATGGAATTGCTCAGTGGATCTGTCAGAATGTCCCTCTCAATGTCCTTTCTCCATCTTTTCAACTGGTTTTCTACATATAGAACATAGAACATAGAACAATACAGCACAGAACAGGCCCTTCGGCCTTCGATGTTGTGCCGACCAAAATAAAAAGCAATGCCCCCCCAAACTAAACAATTCCCTTCTCTTCCATATACTTATCAATTAACCTCTTAAACGCCACCAAACTTGGCGCATCTACAACAGCTGCAGGCAGGGCATTCCACTCCCTAATCACTCTTTGAGTAAAGAACCTACCTCTTATATCCGTCCTATAACTCATACCCCTTAATTTAAAGCTGTGTCCCCTCGTGCTAGCTTTCTCCATCCTAGGAAAAAGGCTATCACTGGCCACCCTATCTAAACCTCTAATCATCTTATATGCTTCAATAAGATCCCCTCTTAGCCGCCTCCTTTCTAACGAAAACAACTTCAAATCCTTCAACCTCTCTTCATAGGACCTGCCCCTCCATACCAGGCAACATCCTGGTAAACCTCCTCTGTACCCTCTCCAATGCCTCCACATCTTTCTTATAATGTGGCGACCAGAACTGCACACAATACTCAAAGTGCGGCCGCACTAGAGTTTTGTACAGCTGCAACATGATGCTGCGGCTCCTAAATTCAATCCCCCTACCAATAAAAGCTAAGACTCCATATGCCTTCTTAACAACTTGATCCACTTGACTGCCTACTTTCAGGGATCTATTGACACATACACCAAGATCCTTCTGTTCCTCAACAATATTAAGAGCCCTACCATTAGCCCTATACTCTACACATTTATTGTTCCTGCCAAAGTGCATTACCTCACAATTTTCCACATTAAACTCCATTTGCCACCTCTCGGCCCAGCTCTGCAACTTGTCCAAGTCACTCTGTAAACTAAAACACCCCTCTTCACTATCTACCACACCACCAACTTTAGTATCATATGTGGCCGCATTTTCTTCCTGACCCAATGGCTCCCCCTTCAGTGTTTGCATGTCCACTCGATTGGGGTACATTCCTCTTAGTGCCTGCCAAATGTCATGGTGATATAGGTCAATTGGCACTCCATCCACATCTGGGTCAAGTGCTGCCGCAGGGATGCCTGCAAGTTTCATTACTTCAGTCATTTGATTCATTCCCAACACCTTTGCCAGGAGGACTTTGATGTCACCCAGCGCCATCCTCTTTCCCACCATTCCAGCTTCTGACTGTCCAATCCACCTTCCAGCCCCATCCAAAATATTTGGTAATTCACTAATCAAATTAGGCAAGTCCTGACCTGACCAGGGAATATCTTGTAGTCTGCCACCCTTCAGAACCACAGGGAATATATTTTCCTCTCTTTGTTCTTTGTTTGGGTATTTTAATGGTGGTCTTCTTAGCCGTAGTGACCTTCTCTGTGGCGCTAATGTTGCCAATAAATCCCCTTCTTCTTCACTACTACCCTCTGTCTCTCCTTCTATTTCCTCCTTTCTTTCCCTTCTTTTTCAAACAATGCCAATATCTCCAGTTCTTTTTCTCGCTTTTCATTTCTTTTTTTACATTTATCTTTTAGTTTATAATTCTTCAAAAATCCTTTCTGATCCCATCGTGTATTTGATTTGTTTGTTCTTTTAGTCCATTTGTAGGAGATGTATGCTATATCTCCTCTAAGGGCTGGAAACTTATCTCCTAGTATTTCCACTGGTGTTTTAGCCTTGCTTGTCATTGTCTGTATTCTTGAATTATTGTTATGAATTCTGTTGTTTAATTCGTCTGAATTTGGTATTATAGTTATTATTACACAATACAAAGTTTTTTCTTGACCAATCCCCTGTTCACTCTCCCACTGCGCTTCTCTTACTATCACCTGTACTTCTACCCGGGGTTCCGATATCCACTTCCCTGTTTTCCCTCTCCCTGACAATATTCTTCTTTCTCTTGCTAAAGAATAATATATCTTTACTTGTTCTCTATGTGTATTAAAGCCCTACGCGATCTGGGTTCCTTTATTAATTCTATTAACGTCTCTGCTATTATCTCACTTATCCAATTTCTGCTTATTATTCCTTCCCAGTTCACGTACAGCCACTCGTTTCTTACTTCATCCAAATTAATTATATGTGTAATCTTTCTCAACAGAGCGTCTTTTTCGCCCTTATGCCATTCCCTAACTTCTCCTCCAACTACTTTCATTAGTTTTCTTTTTCTTAGTTTTTTTTTTCAAGTAATGTGTGCTAACACTACTGCTCAGAAGAATCTGTTACTGCAGTTATTCTAAGCTGTTTGTCACTATTCTGAGTGCGTCCTGAGTCCCACATTCACCATTAATCCCTGCACCGCTGTTCTGGGCCATTCATCACAGACTGGTTCCTTACAGCCCCTTTGTCACACGTCCAACTAGTTGTCTCCTTCTCTACTGATTTGTGCTTTAGTAACCCTGACAACTGTACAACTGTATTAGGTAGGAGATCAATCTAGAATATAGAACATAGAACATAGAACATTACAGCGCAGTACAGGCCCTTCGGCCCTCGATGTTGCACCAGCCAGTGGACCCTCAAAACTAAACAATTCCAATATCATCCATATGCCTATCCACCGATCATTTGAATGCCCCCAAAGTAGGCGATTCCACAACTGCTGCAGGCAGGGCATTCCACGCTCTCACCACCCTCTGTGTAAAGAACATGCCTCTGACATCCGTCCTATAACTACCATCTCTTAATTTAAAGTTATGTCCTCTCGTGTTGGTCATCACTATCCGAGGAAAAAGGCTCTCACTATCCACCCTATCCAATCCCTTGATCATCTTATACCCCTCAATTAGGTCACTGCGTAACCTTCTTCTCTCCAAAGAAAATAACCTCAGGTCCCTCAACGTTTCCTTGTAAGGCCTTCCCATCATACCAGGCATCATCCTGGTAAACCTCCTCTGCACCCTTTCCAATGCTTCCACATCTTTCTTATAATGCAGCGACCAGAACTGTACGCAATACTCCAAGTGCGGCCGCACCAGAGTTTTGTACAGTTTGTAACATAACCTCACGGCTCCTAAATTCAATCCCTCTACCAATAAAAGCTAACACACCGTACGCCTTCTTAACAACTTTATCAACCTGGGTGCCAACTTTCAAAGAGCTAGGTACTTGTACCCCAAGATCCCTCTGCTCGACAACACTATTAAGGGTCCTTCCATTAGCCCTATATTTCATATGCCTGTTATTCCTACCAAAGTGAATCACCTCACACTTATCCGTATTGAATTCCATTTGCCACCTCACGGCCCAGCTCGGCAACCTATCTATGTCCCTCTGCAAACTGTAACATCCATCCTCGCTGTCTACAACTCCCCCCACTTTGGTATCGTCAGCAAATTTACTAATCCAACCCTCTGCACCCTCATCTAGGTCATTTATAAAAATGACAAACAGCAGTGGCCCTAAAACAGATCCTTGAGGTACACCACTTGTAACTGCACTCCAGGTTGACTATTTCCCATCAACCACCACCCTCTGTCTTCTATCAGCTAGCCAATTCCTAATCCAAACTGCTAAATCACTTTCAATCCCATGCATCTGCACTTTCTGCAGTAGCCTACCATGGGGAACCTTATCAAACGCTTTGCTAAAATCCATATACACTACATCAACTGCGTTACCCTTGTCTACCTTTTTGGTCACCTCCTCAAAAAAACTCAATAAGGTTTCTGAGGCACGACGTATCCTTCACAATACCGTGCTGACTATCCCTAATCAATTTATTCCTCTCTAGATGCTTATAAATCCTATCCCTTATAATTCTTTCCAAGACTTTGCCCACAACAGAAGTCAGGCTCACCGGTCTATAATTTCCAGGATGGTCCCTACTCCCCTTTTTGAACAAAGGGACAATGTTTGCCATCCTCCAGTCTTCCAGCACTATACCTGTAGCCAACGACGACATGAAGATCAAAGCCAAAGGCTCTGTAATCTCCTCTCTAGCCTCCCAGAGAATCCTAGGGTAAATCCCATCTGGCCCAGGGGACTTATCAATTTTCATACCCTCAAGATTCGCTAACACTCCTCCTTATGAACCTCAATCCTGCCCAGTCTACAACCTGGTATCGCAGTATTCTCCCCGACAACATTGTCTTTCTCCTGCGTGAATACTGACGAAAAATACTCATTCAGTGTCTCTCCTACCTCCTCAGGCTCCACGCACAACTTCCCACTGCTATCTCTGACTGGCCCTAATCTTGCCCTAACCAATCTTTTATTATTTATATACCTGTAAAAAGCTTTAGGAATCTCCTTAATCCTATCCGCCAAAGTCTTCTCGTGTCCTCTTCTAGCTCTTCTCAACTCCCTCTTTAGCTTCTTCCTAGCTGATTTATAGCTCTCCAGTGCCCTAACTGAGCCTTCACGTCTCATCATTATATAAGCCTCCTTCTTCCTCTTCACCAGAGATTCAACTTCGCTAGTACACCATGGTTCCCTCACTCGACCACCTCCTCCCTGCCTGGCAGGTACATATTCATTAAGGACACGCAGAAGCTGTTCCTTAAATATGCTCCACATTTCAGATGTCCCCAGCCCCTGCAATTTCCTGCACCACCGTATGCATCCTAAATCTCTCCTAATAGCCTCATAATTACCTTTCCCACAGCTATAACTACTGTTATTCGGCACGTGCCCATCCCTTTCCATCACTAAGGTAAATGTAACCGAATTGTGGTCACTATCACCAAAGTGCTCACCCACCTCCAAGTCTAACACCTGGTCTGGTTCATTACCCAATACCAAATTCAATATAGCCTCACCTCTTGTTGGCCTATCTACATACTGAGTCATGAAACATTCCTGCACACATTGAACAAAAACTGACCCCTGTAACGTACTTGAACTATAGCTTTTCCAATCGATATTAGAAAAGTTATAGTCCCCCATTACAACTACCATCTTACTTTCACACCTATCCAGGATCAACTTTGCAATCCCTTCCTCTACTTCTCTGGAACTTTTTGGAGGCCTATAAAAAACTCCCAACAGTGTGACCTCTCCTTTCTTGTTTCTAATCTCAGCACACACTACCTCAGCAGACAAGTCCACATCAAACGTCTTTTCTGCCACCGTAATGCTGTCCTTAACTAACAATGCCACTCCTCCCCCTCTTCTAACATCACCTCTGCTCTGACTGAAACATCTGAACTCCGGAACCTGCAACAACCATTCCTGCCTCTGCTCTATCCACGTCTCTGAAATGGCCACAACATCGAAGTCCCGAGCACCAATCCAGGCTGCAAGTTCATCCACCGTATTGTGTATGCTCCTCACATTAAAGTATACACATTTCAAACCACTCTCCTGTTTGCCACTATACTGCTGCGACCTTGAAACCTTATCCGTGACCTCCCTATTCACATCCTCCTGTATACTGGCACAACAATTCAGGTTCCCATCCCCCACCTGAATCAGTTTAAACCCCCCCGAATAGCACTGGCAAATTTACCCCCCAAGATATTGGTACCTCTCCAGTTCAGGTGCAGACCATCCCTCTTGTAGAGGTGCCACCTTCCCCAGAATGAGCCCCAATTGTCCAAATACCTGAACTCTTCCCTCCTCCACCACCCCTTTAGCCACGAGTTCAAATGTTCTCTCTCCCTATTCTTTTCTATGTTATCCCGCGGCACAGGTAATAAACGAGAGATAACCACTCTGTTAGTTTTAGCCCTAAGTTTCCACCCTAACTCTCTGAATTCCTGCTTTATATCCCCATCCCTTTTCCTACCTACATCATGGGTACCTACATGTACCACAACTTGGGGCTGGTTCCCCTCCCCCTTAAGGATCCCAAACACTCGGTCAGAGATATCACTGACCCCAGCGCCCGGGAGGCAACATACCCACCGCGAGTCCCGCTCCTTCCCACAGACCCTCCTATCTATCCCCTTAACTAGGGACTCCCCAATCACTAATCCAGACCTTTTCTTCCCCCTTCCCACCTGAGCATCAAAGGCAGGGTCAACTTCCAAGACCTGTACTCCATGGCTTACCCCGGTTGTGTCTACATCCCCAACAGCATCCAAAGCAGAGTACTTATTGCTTAGAGGAACAGCCTCGGGGGAACTCTGCACTGACTGCTTCTTACCCCTTCTAACAGTCACCCATGTATCACATTTAGGAGTAACTATCTCTCTGTAGCTTTTATCAACAGCCATCTCTGCTTCCCTAATAATTCTTAGTTCCTCCAGTTCCAGCTCCAGGTCCCTAACACGGTCCTCAAGGAGGTGGAACTGGATGCACCTCTGGCAGGTGTAATCAGCTGGGACACTACCAGTGTCCCTCACCTCAAACATCCCACAGGGGGTACATCGAACTGCCTGCACTGCCATCACTATTACTTCCTTTACCCAGAAACAAATATAAACTTAAACTTACCTACTCACACTCCTAGTCTCCTTTTTTTATTAGGTTAGAGGAGGGGGGAGGGTTGGGATACTCTACACGTGTAGAGTATCGGGATTCTTCACCTTCCCAATTTATGGAGGTCCAGGTGAAAAAAAAAAATCCTGCACAGACCTCCCTGTCACTACTTCCTGTTTCCGGTTTTAAGAGTTAAAAAAACAGACACGATTTTGGAAAAAAAAACACAGAAATTTACTCACTGCTCTCCTCACACCAGCCGCTCCCAAGGAACAATAAATCTCTAAAAGATCTCGCCTTCTCTCGGTTGACATCCTTTATCCGAAGTCCTGGGTAAGTTCGGACTGGCAGGCCTTCCTACACTTACTCTCCTTGGGCAAGTTGTAACCTGGAATCCCGCTCTAAACCGCTCGACTAACCTAATTGCTTCCGTTAGCGTTCGGCTTTTTCATCGTCTCGCGTTTTACCCATTCACAGACAATACAGCATTCATAACGCGCTTTGCATGCAAAACTCTACCCTTCAAATCGTACTCAGTCTCCCAAAAATTGTACACAATTCAATTTTATTCACGCAGGGTATCTTTTGAGTAGGGGAGATCTAGGATTGGCAGAGAACCGGGTATGCCAGACCTCGAGATCCCTGTTCTGGCGACAAGGATTTACATGCATGCATGTCTGCTTACCTTGTCGTCAGAATGCCGGCTTTGGGATTCTCGGCCACGGTCAGACCACTGTCTCCTCCGCTCCTTCCTGACTTCAATTTTCCGGGCGATCTCTCACCATACCTTGCTCGCAGCGCCAATTTTGTCGTGGTTCCCCAGGACGACAATGCACTTTTAGCTTATTAAATGAGAGTCTGAGCCTTGATTTTCCGGGTAGTAAGACTTAATTCTCCAGCACACGAGAATAAAGCCGGGATGTCCGGAACAATCCAGTGAAATGCTCACTTACAGCTTGTCTTATACAGTTTGCAGATACATGCCCTGAGATTCTTATCTCACCCTCAAGGCTGGCTTATCTTACCCAAAGGGTGGTTCAGGAGTGGAATGCCCTGCCTGCAGCGGTTGTAGATGCGCCAAGTTTGGTGGCGTTTAAGAGGTTAGTTGATAAGTATATGGAAGAGAAGGGAATGGTTTAGTTTGGAGGGACATTGCTTTTTATATTGGTCGGCGCAACATCGAAGGCCGAAGGTCCTGTTCTGTGCTGTAATGTTCTATGTTCTATGTTCTATGTTCTATGGGCTCATTATATTCCAACATCCTGCCCATCGCATGTTGATGAGACTATAGTTCACATTTTACTGCTACTACTACAAATATTCTGTCACATTTGGCAATCAAGTCGATAAGGTTGTTAAGAAGGCATACGGAGTATTAGCTTTTATCGGTAGGAGGATTGAATTTCGGAGCCGCAACATCGTGTTGCAACTGTACAAAACTCTAGCGCGGCCGCACTTGGAGTATTGTGTACAGTTCTGGTCCCTGCATTATAGGAAAGATGTGGAGACATTGGAGTGGGTACAGAGGAGGTTTACCAGGATGTTGCCTGGTATGGAAGGCAGGTCTTATGAAGAGAGGCTGAGGGATTTGAGGTTGTTTTCGTTAGAAAGAAGGCGGCTAAGAGGAGACCTTATTGAAACATATAAGATGATTAGAGGTTTAGATAGGGTGGACAGTGATAGCCTTTTTCCTAGGATGGAGAAAGCTAGCACGAGGGGACATAGCTTTAAATTAGGGGGTGGTGGTTTTAGGACAGATGTCAGAGGTAGGTTCTTTACCCAGAGGGTGGTAAGGGTATGGAATGCCTTGCCTGCGTCAGTTGTAGATGCGCCAAGTTTGGTGGCATTTAAGAGGTTAGTAGATAAGTTTATGGACGAAAAAGGAATGGTTTAGGTTAGAGGGTCACTGCTTTTTCCTAATTGGTCGGCACAACATCGGAGGCCGAAGGGCCTGTTCTGCGCTGTAATGTTCTATGTTCTATTTTATTGTTGCATCTGTTGAATGTTAGAGTTGTAAAAGTGGGCTTGGACAATACACTTGAGATCCTAATCTCCATTGACAGGGTAGATATGGAGATAATCTCCTCTCAGAAAACGTATAACTTTGGGACACTTTGAAAATTAAAGACTCGCATTTATGACAGAGCTGAGGAGAATGTGTTTCTCTCATGAGGGCGTCTAAAATATTCTTTCTCAAAGTTGATGCAGTCGTTGCAATGTCTCTGAGTTTTAATGACAGAACGAGGTGATTTTAGATTTTCAAGAGACGGAAATCTTGTTGGGATCAGCAATAATGTCGGGTTCAAAATACATTCATTGTCTCTTTAATCATGTTTGACGTTGACGAACCTTGTGATCCACATCTGCACCTAATTAAAATGTTCAAAACAGATTCAAACCTATACACATGCTCTAATTGATGGACACTAATTTTGATTATCAGTATCAGTCTCTGAAAGAAACAGCTCAATATAACCGCAATGATAATGTTATGAGTTGTATCATTATGCTTTCTCAAGCTGTCAGCACCACAGCTGACCTCCTGCCATCCAGTGATATTACTCAATAGATATTGAAATTATGTTTTTTTAAGAACAGCGTTCCAACATTGGCACCATCCTCGAAAAAGTTACAGAGGAAGAACTTGCAGATTTGAATTTTATCAAACGAAAGTCCTATCCCTTTTGGATGAATAATTTGATGCCAATGCCTCTAAGGTCCCCCCTCCCCAACTTGACCTCCCCTCCCCCCATATGTTAGTCACCTACTAATTTAAGGTAATATCTGATGCAAATGTGCAAGCACACCATTTATCATTTTCATTCAGTCACAAAAATTTTAACGTGAACATTGCAGATACCTTAAATTTCATCAACCATATTTCCCACTCGGAATACCGTGTGCAGTTCTGGTTGCCTCACTATAAGAAGGATGTGGAAGTTATTGACAGGGGGCAGAGGAGATTTATAAGGATGTTGCCTGGATTGTGGAGCATGCCATATGAAGATAGGTTGAGGGAGCGAGGTCTCTTCTCCCTGCGAGACGAAGGTTGAGAGGTGACCTGATGGAGGTTTATAAGATGTTGAGAGGAATAGATAGAGTGGATTCTCGGAGGCTATTTCCCAGGGCTGAAATGGTCACTACGAGAGGACACAGGTTTTAAGGTGCTGGGGGGCAAGTACAGAGGAGATGTTGGAGGTAAGTTTTTCACTCAGAGAGCGGTGAGTGCATGGAATCGGCTGCCGTCAGTGATGATACAGGCGAACTCGCTGGGGTCTTTTAAGAGACTTCTGGATAAGTACATGGGGTTTAATGAGACTGGGAATTACAGAGAATTGTATGGCCTGATAGGTACTGATATGATCGGTACAACTTTTGGGCCGAAGGGCCTGTTTGTGCTGAAGTGTTCTATGTTTTATGTTCTATGTTCTAAAATACTTTTTTTATGATGACAATCCGGAAGCGTTTCATTAAATTTTACTCGGGGACAATTAACTCCAAAACTGCATTATCTAAATAAAAGCTCGTCCATATGTTCAAATTTGAGGGCACCGAATTTTGATCAGCGTCAGCCTCTGAAATTTCATTTTAATATAATCTCCATTATGATTTATGAAAAATCGTTATGTGTGCTTTAAATTGCATAACGTGTCGTTAAATGCAAGTGTCATAGGACTAAAGACAAGTGGTTGACTTTGGATGTTTGTTTCTTTAACCATATCTAATGCACCTGATCATGCATACGCCTGATTAATTCCCTTGATGGTTCTCTTTGTTATAACTAAGGTGTGTGCTGGAAAGTGAACTTATCCTCTTAGTGAACACTTTGCTTGTGACACCATCGTTTTTGATTCTCTCCTCGGTCAATGAATCTCCCAGTCATTTATCAGATTGAACGCATTTACTATCCTGTGCTTGCAATCGTTGGCATTCGAGGTAATGAATTGAATTAAGCTTTGAAATATTCGTTTGACTACATAGAACATAGAACATTACAGCACAGAACAGGCCCTTCGGCCTTCGATGTTGTGCCGACCAAAATAAAAAGCAATGTCCCTCCAAACTAAACCATTCCCTTCTCTTCCATATACTTATCAATTAACCTCTTAAACGCCACCAAACTTGGCGCATCTACAACAGCTGCAGGCAGGGCATTCCACTCCCTAATCACTCTTTGAGTAAAGAACCTACCTCTGATATCCGTCCTATAACTCATACCCCTTAATTTAAAGCTGTGTCCCCTCGTGCTAGCTTTCTCCATCCTAGGAAAAAGGCTATCACTGTCCACCCTATCTAAACCTCTAATCATCTTATATGCTTCAATAAGATCCCCTCTTAGCCGCCTCCTTTCTAACGAAAACAACCTCAAATCCCTCAGCCTCTCTTCATAAGACCTGCCCTCCATACCAGGCAACATCCTGGTAAACTCCTCTGTACCCTCTCCAATGCCTCCACATCTTTCTTATAATGTGGGGACCAGAACTGCACACAATACTCCAAGTGCGGCCGCACTAGAGTTTTGTACAGTTGCAACATGATGCTGCGGCTCCTAAATTCAATCCCCCTACCAATAAAAGCTAAGACTCCATATGCCTTCTTAACAACTTTATCCACTTGACTGCCTACTTTCAGGGATCTATTGACACATACACCAAGATCCTTCTGTTCCTCAACACTATTAAGAGCCCTACCATTAGCCCTATACTCTACACATTTATTGTTCCTGCCAAAGTGCATTACCTCACACTTTTCCACATTAAACTCCATTTGCCACCTCTCGGCCCAGCTCTGCAACTTGTCCAAGTCACTCTGTAAACTAAAACACCCCTCTTCACTATCTACCACACCACCAACTTTAGTATCATCTGCAAATTTACTGATCCATCCCTCAATACCCTCATCCAGATCATTTATAAAAATTACAAACAGCAGGGGCCCCAAAACAGACCCCTGAGGCACACCACTTGTCACCGAACTCCACGATGAATATCTCCCATCAACCACCACCCTCTGTCTTCTATCTGCCAGCCAATTCCTAATCCAATTAGCTAAATCACCCTCTATTCCACACATCTGCATTTTCTGTAGAAGTCTTCCATGGGCCACCTTATCAAACGCCTTACTAAAGTCCATATATACTACATCAACCGCCTTACCCCCATCCACCTCTCTGGTCACTTTCTCAAAAAACTCAATGAGGTTAGTAAGGCATGACCTACCCTTCACGAAACCATGCTGACTATCCCCAATCAATTCATTTCTCTCTAAATAACTATAAATCCTATCCCTAATAATTCTCTCCAATACCTTGCCCACAACAGAAGTAAGACTCACTGGCCTATAATTCCCTGGAAGGTCTCTCTTCCCCTTCTTAAACAATGGGACCACATTCGCTATCCTCCAGTCCTCCGGAACCACACCCGTAACCAACGACGACCTGAAGATCAGAGCCAGAGGCTCTGCAATCTCCTCTCTTGCCTCCCAGAGAATCCTAGGGTAAATCCAGTCCGGCCCAGGGGACTTATCCAACTTCAAACCCTCGAGAATTTCTAGCACATCCTCCCTATCTACTACAATACCTTCCAATTTGCAACCCTGTACCTCAGTGTTCTCCATAGCTACATTTCCAGCACTCTGCGTGAATACCGAAGAGAAATATTTATTCAGTGCCTCACCAATCTCTTCAGGCTCCACGCACAACTTCCCACTGCTGTCTATGACTGGCCCTAATCTTGCCCTAACCAATCTTCTATTCTTAACATATCGAAAGAAAGCTTTAGGATTCTCCTTAATCCTATCAGCCAACATCTTCTCGTGTCCCCTCTTAGCTCTCCTCAATTCACTTTTTAGCTCCTTCCTGGCTAATCTATAGCTATCCATTGCACTAACTGAGCCTTCAAGCCTCATCCTGACATAAGCCTCCTTTTTCTTCTTAACCAGCAAATCAACTTTTTTCGTACACCAAGGCTCTCTTACTCGACCATTTCCTCCTTGCCTGACAGGGACATACTTATCAAGGACTCGCAGCAGCTGCTCCTTGAATAAGCACCACATTCCAGATGTTCCCAGTCCCTGTAGTTTCCTAGTCCAATCTATGCACCCTAATTCTCTCCTGATGGCCTCATAATTACCCTTCCCCCAGCTATAACTACTGCCCCCAGCTTCATGCCTATCCCTATCCATCACTAAGGTGAACGTAACCGAATTGTGGTCACTATCACCAAAATGTTCACTAACCTCCAAGCCTAACACCTGGTCTGGCTCATTGCCCAGCACCAAATCCAATGTAGCCTCACCTCTAGTTGGCCTATCTACATACTGAGTCAAAAAAACCTTCCTGCACACTCTGTATGAAAACTGACCCCTTTAACGAGCTTGAGCTATAGCTATTCCAATCAATATTAGCAACGTTAAAGTCCCCCATCACAATTACCCTACTACTTTCACTCCTAATCAGAATTGACTTTCGGGGCAGTGACACTTTGATCTGGCCCTTCATTTAAAGGATGCACAATTCCTCCATTCAGTTACCACAGGTGTGCCGCAATTATACTCATACAAATTCCGTCCATTGTGAATATTCAAGTTTAGAGCGATTAAAATGCTCCGGTTTCCTCCCACATCCCACATTCGGTCACCAGTGGAGTGCCCCAGGGATCTGTTCTAGGACCCTTGCTGTTCGTCATTTTCATAAATGACCTGGATGAGGAAGTGGAGGGATGTGTGAGTAAGTTCGTCGATGACACGAAGGTCGGTGTTGTGGATGGTCTGGCGGGATGTCAGAAGTTGCAGCATGACATCGACAGGATGCAAGACTGGGCGGAGAAGTGGCAGATGGACTTCAACGTGGATAAATGTGTTGTGGTCCATTTTGGCAGATCCAACGGGATGAATGAGTACACTATCAAAGGTAGGAGTCTTCGCTGTGTGGAAGAGCAGAGGGATCTTGGGGTCCGGGTCCATAAGACTCTCAAATCGGCCTACCAGGTGGAGGATGTGGTTAAGAAAGCTTACGGTGTACTGGCCTTCATTCATCGAGGGATTGAGTTCAGGAGTCACGAGGTAATGCTGCAGCTTTATAGGACCCTTGTCAGACCACACTTGGAGTACTGTGCGCAGTTCTGGTCGCCTCACTATAGGAAGGATGTGGAAGCTATTGAAAGTGTGCAGAGGAGATTTACAAGGATGTTGCCTGGATTGGGAGGCATGCCTGATGAAGACAGGTTGAGGGAGCTGGGACTGTTCTCCCTGGAGAGACGAAGGTTGAGAGGCGACCTGATAGAGGTTTACAAGATGTTGAGAGGAATAGAGAGGGTGGACTCTCAGAGGCTATTTCCCAGGGCTGAAATGGTCGCGACGAGAGGGCACAGATTTAAGGTGCAGGGAAGCAAGTACAGAGGGGATGCTAGGAGAAAGTTTTTCACTCAGAGGGTGGTGAGTGAATGGAATCGGCTGCCATCGGTGGTGGTCGAGGTGAACTCGCTGGGGTCTTTTAAAACACTTCTGGATGAGTATATGGGATCCAATGGGATTGGGGGTTATAGATAGGTCTATGGCTGGGTAGATTTTGATGTGTTCAGCACAACTTGTGGGCCGAAGGGCCTGTTTGTGCTGTAGTGTTCTATGTTCTATGTTCTAACGCGCAATCTCCCACAGACACAGGCCCAAATCCATGTGTCTGCACAGCAACAGCGATAGTCCCTGAGCTGTCATGGTGCTCATCATATGGTCCAGTTTAAGCATACACGAACGACGTGAAGCACTAGGCCACTCCTGAAGCAACATCCAAGAGCAGCTCTCGCACGAACTGCTGCATGCATGCCCTTGTTGGTCAACAAGATGGACCGAACATCCTTGGAAACAAATAGGAAATTTAAACAGTCCTACTATATCCCTCTCTCTGCAGACCGCTCATGTGGCTGTCCAAGAGACCCTTAAACAGCCCTAGCGTGCCTGCTCCCACCACCTTACTCGGTAGTGCATTCCACACCCCCACTACCCTTTGTGTGAAAAACTGCCCTCTAATATTCGTCTTATACATAGCCCCCCTCACCCTAAGGCCGTGACCCCTCGTTCTGTCCTTTTCTAACGGTGGAAAAAGCTTACCAAAATTTTCTCTATCTATATCCCTCATAATCTTATATACCTCTAATAGATCCCCTCTCAGCCGACGTCTTTCAAGGGAGAAAAAAACCCAGTGTGTTCAATCTTTCCTCGTAAGACAGCCTTTCCATACAGGCAGCATCCTGGTAAATCTCCTCTGCACTCTCTCCAGGGCCTCCACATCCTTCCGGTAGTAAGGCGACCAGAACTGGACGCAGTACTCCAAGTAGTCCAAGAGAACCCGAAGGTATTCTACAAATATTTGAACCAATCGCTGGGGAGTGTGTCAGTATGTACAATGATCATTGCAAATTGTGTCAGTATTTACAGTGATCACCGCGGAGTGTGTCAGCACTTACAGTGAACATGGGGGAATGTGTCAGCATTTATAGTGAACACTGGGGAGTGTGACAGTATTTACAGTGAACATTGGGGAGTGTGACTGTATTTACAGTGATCATTGGCGAGTGTGTCAATGTTTACAGAGATCATTGGGGTGGGTCAGTGCTTACAGACATCATTGGGGAGCCTTTCATTATTAACAGTGAACACTGGGGAGTGGGTCAGCATTTACAGTGATTATTGGGTAGTGTCAGTATTTACAGTGATCATTGGGGAGTGTGAAATATTTACAGTGATCATTGGGGAGTGTAACAGTATTTACAGTGATCATTGGAGAAGTGTGCCCGTATTTACTGTGAGCTCTGTGAAATGCATCAGTATTTACAGGGAACTTTGGGGAGTGTTTCAGCATTTACAGTGAACATTGAGGAATGGGCCAATGTTTAGAGTTATCATTGGGGAGTGCATCAGTATTTACAGTGATCAATGGGGAGAGTCTTAGTATTTACAGTGATCACTGGGGAGTGTATTTAAAGTAATCATTGGGGTGTGTATCAGTATTTAAAGCAATGTTCTGACACACTACTCATTGATTAATGTAAACTCGGTCACTAGTGGTGTGCTGCAGGGCTCGGTACTGGGACCTCTTCTATTTATAATATATATATAAATGACTTGGAAGAGGGAGTAAGTGGAGTGATAAGCAAGTTTGCAGACGATACAAAGATGGCTGGACTTGTGGATAGTGAGGAGCATTGTCAGGCGATACAGCAGGACATAGATAGGCTGGTAGCTTGGGCAGACAGATGGCAGATGGAATTCAATCCTGATAAATGTGAGGTGATGCATTTCGGGAGAAAGAATGTAGGGGGGAGGTATATGATAAAGGGTGGACCTATTAAGAGTATAAAAACGCAGAGGGACCTGGGGGTGCAGGTGAACAAGTCTCTGAAGGTGGCAGAGCAAGTGGAGAAAGTTGTGAAGAAAGCATATAGTATGTTAGCCTTTATTGGAAGGGACATAGAGTATAAGAGCTGGCCTTTAATGTTGCAGTTGTATAAAACGTTGGTTAGGCCTCATTTGGAATACTGCGTCCAGTTCTGGTCACCTTACTACCGGAAAGACGTGGAGACTCTGGAGCGAGTGCAGAAGAGGTTTACCAGGGTGCAGCCTGGTATGGAAGGTCTGAGTTATGAGGAGAGATTAGGCAAATTGGGACTGTTTTCCTTAGAAAGACGTAGACTTAGAGGAGATCTGATAGAGGTGTACAAGATTTTGAAGGGAATTGATCGAGAAAACAGGGTTAAGCTTTTTCCTAGGATGGACTCAAATAGCACGAGGGGTCACGGGCTTAGGGTGGGGGGGTAAGGTATAATTTGGATACTAGAGGGAGTTTTTTTCACACAGAGGGTGGTGGGGGTATGAAATGCGCTGCCAAGTAAAGTGGTGGAGGCAGGCACTCTGGAGTTATTTAAGAAATATTTAGATGGGCACATGAACAGAATAGGAATGAAGGGGTATAGAAAACTGATTTAAAATAGGGGTCATGAGCCTTGGGAGTCCCTGGGAAGTGAGTAAGTAGATGATAGATGATATTGATGTATTTGTTTTTATCCTACAGGTGCTTTGGTCCACCTTGTTGTCTAACGAGTGGCATACACGCAATGAGTCATGAGAGGACTGCTCTTGGATCTTTTTCGAGAGTATCCTACTGCTTCACGTTGTTCGTGTACGCTTGACCTGGACCTTCTGATGGGCAACACGACAGCTCGGTGACTATCGCTGTGCTGTGCAGATACATGGATTTGGGCCTGTGTCTGTGGGAATTTGTGCATTCTCCCCGTGCTTGCGTGTGTTTTCTCCGGATGCTCCGGTTTCCTCTCTCATCTCAAAGATGTGCTCTTGGGCTAATTGGCAAAACAAATTCTCCCTAAATTGTCTCAAATTTGGTTTTAAATCCACTGATCTATAAACATGGAGAGGGATCGCAGGTAGAGATGGGAACATCGGGGTGTCGGCGTGGGCTTGTTGGGCCAAAGGGCCTGTTTCCCATGCTGTTTTGTTCTTTGTTCTTTGTTCTTCTTTGTAAATACTCGCAATTCCTCAGTGAGCACTATAAACACTGGGATTCCACAAAGTTCACTCTAAGTACTGACAGAATGCCTAGTCATCACTATAAATACTGACAACACTCCCAAATGAGCACTGTAAATAAGGAGACACCATAAGACACCGCTGTAAATACTGATAAAATCTCCAATGGTCACTGTAAATGCGACACACTCCCCAATGATCACTGTAAATAAGCACATAAGAAGTAGGAGCAGAGTTTGCCATCTAGCCCTTCGAGCCTGCCCCGCCATTCAATAAGTTCATAGCTGATCTGAAGTGGATCAGTTCTGCTTTCCCGCTTTCTCCCCTTAACTTTTAATTTCCTTGTCTGTCAGAAACCTATCTACCCGTGACTTAAATATATTCAGCGAGGTCGCTTCCAAAACTTCAACGGGTACAGAATTCCAGAGATTCACCACTCTCTGAGTGAAGAAGTTGCTCCTCAACTCTGATCGAAATTGCCCCTCCCCCTTTCTTTGTTGCTCTGCCCTCGAGTCTTATTGTCCTCTCTAAGCGGGAAGAATCTCTCTACTCTACCCTATCTGTCGTCTTCATTATGTTATATGTCTCTATAAGATCCTCCCTTAGCCTTCTAAACTCCAACGAGTTTAGTGAACACTGGGGAGTGTGACAGTATTTACAGTGATCATTGGGGAGTGTGACAGTATTTACAGTGATCATTGGGGAGTGTGTCAGTGTTTACGGTGATCACTGGGGAATGTGTCAGTATTTCCAGAGATCACTGGGGAATGTGTCAGTATTTACAATGATCACTGTAAATACTGACGCACTCCCCAATGATAATTGTAAATATTGGTCCATTCCTCATTGATTACTGTAAATACTGAAACACTCCCCAAAGTTCCCTCTAAATACTGATGCATTTCACAGAGCTCACAGTAAATATGGGCACACTTCTCCAATGATCACTGTAAATACTGTTACATTCCCCAATGATCACTGTAAATATTTCACACTCCCCAATGACCACTGTATATACTGACACTACCCAATAATCACTGTAAATACTGACCCACTCCCCAGTGTAATTTGCTTTTCCACTCATCTTCGTGTCATCAGCAAATTTCGTTACCCTACACTCAGCCCCCTCTTCCAGATCATCTATGCAAATGGTAAACAGTTGAGGCCCCAGCACCAATCCCTGTGGCACTCCACTAGTCATCAACTGCCAAACAGATCAGCATCCATTGATTCCAACTCCCTGCTTCATATTAGACATGATCGAGATGCTGGCGTTGGACTGGGGTAAACTCAGTAAAGTTTTACAGCACCAATTTTAAATCCAACCAATTTATTTGATAGTAAATTCGCGAGCTTTCGACTCTGTAGCCTTCGTCAGGCAAATGCAGTGTTCTGGTCTGCAATAGCACTCATATCAACACAGACAGCCACAAATTGCTGACTAGAATGCGAATGCTTACATCTAACCTGCTATTCGAGTGTTAAAGTGGCTAACAATGTGTGCGAAGGGAATCCTGAGCATTGGTTAGAGAATTGTGTACTTTCTCCAGACAGCACAGTAAGTGAGGTTTTTTGCTAACCCAGGCAAGTTACGGGGGTTACAGATAGTGTGTCACGAAGCCAATCACCTGGCAAAACAGTTCCCTTCCTGTGGGCAAACACTTCAGCAATCATGGGCATTCGGCCTCTGACCTGCGGGTAAATGTTGTTCAAGGGGGCCTTCGTGACACATGACAGCGCAGAGTTACTGAGCAGAGACTGATAGCCAAGTTCCGCACACATAAGGATGGTCTTAATAGGGATCTTGGCTTCATGACACGCTATCTGTAACTAAATCCCCCTCGTCCTCTAAGAATCCAACTTCACTCTCGCCAGTTTCTTCTACTTTATATATTTTAAAAAACTTTTAGTGTCTTTTTTTAATATTTAGAGCTGGTTTGGCTTCATACTCCATCTTTCCTTTCTTTATCACCTTCTTAGTCATTCTTTGTTGTTTTGTAAATCTGTCCCAATCTTCTAATCGCCCACCATTTTTATCTGCTCTGAAAGCATCAGCTTTAAATTTAATACTCTCCTTTATTTCTTTGATAACCACTGCTGGTTATCCCTTTTCTTACATCCTCGTTTACCATCGGAATATATTTCTGCTGAGTACCGAAAAAAATCTCTTTAAAAATCCTCTATTGTTCCTCGTCTGTCCTACCAACCAATCTGCGCCCCCAATCTACATTTGCCAATTCATAGAACATAGAACATTACAGCACAGTACAGACCCTTTGGCCCTCGATGTTGCGTCGACCAGTAGAGCCATCTAATGCCTATCTAACCTAAACTATTCCAAAGTTATCCCTATGCCTATCTACTGACCATTTGAATGCCCTTAAAGTTGGCAAGTCCACAACTGCTGCAGGCATGGCATTCCACGCCCTTACTACCCTCTGAGTAAAGAATCTACCTCTGACATCCATCTCATAACGACCACTCCTTAATTTAAAGCTTTGTCCTCTCGTGTTAGATATCACAATCTGAGGAAAAATGCTCTCACTGTCCACCCTATCTAACCCTCTGATCATCTTATATGCCTCAATTAGGTCACTTCTTAACCTTCTTCTCTTATAAAAACAACCTCAAGTCCCTCAGCCTTTCCTCATAAGATTTTCCCACCATACCAGGCAACATCCTGATAAACCTCCTCTGCACCCTTTCCAATGCCTCCACATTTTTCTTATAATGTGGCGAAAAGAATTGTACACAATACTCCAGGTGCGGCCGCACCAGAGTTTTGTACAGTTGCAACATGACCTCACAGCTCCGAAATTCAATCCCTCTACCAATTAAAGCTAACACACAGTACAGCTTCTGAACAACCTTATCAACCTGGGTACCAACTTTCAGGGAACTATGCACCTGTACACCGAGATCTCTCTGCTCTTCGACACTACTAAGAGTCCTTCCATTAGCCCTATATTCTATACTCCAGTTTCTCTTACCAAAGTGAATCACCTCACACTTTTCCGCATTAAACTCCATTTGCCACCTTTCGGCCCAACTCTGCAGCCTATCTATGTCCCTCTGCAAATGGTAACATCCATCTGACTTTGTGTCGTCAGCAAATTTATTAACCCATCCTTCTACACACTCTCAATTCCGCTCTCATCCTATCAAACAGAGGACAGAGGTTCGGTACCCTTCTTTCTCATCCTCCATCTGCATCAGGAATTCTACCATACTATGACCACTCATCCCAAAAGGATCCCTCACAAGATGATCTCTAATTCTACCTGCCTCGTTACACAGTACCAGATCTAAGATAGCTCGCTCACTCGCAGTTTCCCTTACATACTGTTCAAGGAAACTATCCTGATAGCATTCCAAGAATCCTTCCTCAAAGACCACGGTGCCCAACGTGGGTTATCCAAGCAATATGTAGATTAAAATCCCCTATAATTATCACTATTTCGTTATTGCACTCATCAATTATTTGGTTATTTAAAGCCTGCCCCACCTCAAAGTTATTATTTGGGGCCTATAGACCACAACCACCAGCGTCTTCCTTCCCTTACTATTCCTTATCTCCATCCACAATGATTCCACGTTTTGCTCTTTGGAGCCTATATCTTCTCTTGCTACGGCCCTGATGTTATCCTTAATTCACTCCACCCGCTTTTCTCCTCCCGTCTATCCTTCCTAAACACCTGATATCCCTAGATATTCAGTTCCCAGTCCCTGTTCCCCTGCAATCTCTTTTCCGTAATGGCCACGAGATCATATCCATTTGTGCTGATTTGTTACATCAGCTCATTCACATTGTTTCGAATGCTTCGTGCATTCAGGTAAAGTATCTTTATACCAGCCCTTTGTCTGGACCTTATTTGTAGAAACGTTACTAACTCTCTCATGCCCCCTTTAATTAGCGAAACTTCCTCAACATTTACCTGTACACGTACCCTCTCCTTTAGTTTAGATTTTGTAATTCCCGCCATACCTACACCCTCCTGCCCTCCCCCAATTAGTTTAAAGCCCTACCTACAGTCCTAGTTATATGATTCGCCCGGACTCTGGTTCCGGCACAATTTAGACAAAGACTATCTCATCTGAACAGGTCCCATCTGCCCCAATACTAGGGCCAATGCCCCATAAATTCAAACCCATTCCTCCCACACCAATCCTTGAGCCACACATTCATCTCCTTCATCCTATTTATCCTTCGCCAGTTTGCACGTGGTTCTGGTAGTAATCCAGAGATAGCCACCTTGTCAGTTCTGCTTTTTAATTTTATTCCCAGGTTATCATATTCCCTCTGCAAATCCTTGGTTCCTACTTTGCCTGTGTCGTTGGCACCTGCATGAATAACGACGACGGATTCACACCCGCCCACTCCAGGTTCCTCTGCAGTCCTTCTGGAGACATCCTGGACCAAAGCACCAGACAGACAATACTGGCACACTCCCCAATGATTCACTGTAAATACTGGCACATTTCCCAATGATCACTGTAAATACTGACACACACCCTAAAGTGTTTACACTGATCACTGGGGAGTGTGTCAGTACTTACAGTGAACTTTGGGGAGCCTCAATATTTACATTGATCAGTGGGGAGTGGGTCAGTATTTACAGTGATCATTGGATATGTGTCAGTAATTAATTTTAACATTGGGGATCGTTTCTGTGTTGACAGTGAGGTGTTATTAATGTTGTTCGTCCATCGTCATCAATGAAGACCTCCACACAATTAGTCATTTTGAGGCTGGTTGTAGTGTGTCCGAAGATGACTCATCAGGCCAATTCGGCCATGGAATATCTTGGCACATATTGGAGAGACTTGTGTAGATCCTATAGTTGTCGCGTTGGTGGATCTGGACTTGCGCAGCTCGCGCTTAAATTGTGCTTCAGCAATACACCTTGCTTCATGATTTTGACAGTCTTTGTGGATGAGGCAGTGCCTGGTAGGGCGATTTTGTGCCAGTGTTTCCCAGGTGGCCCTCTCAATGTCAAACGACTTCAGGGAGGTTTTGAGTGCGTCTCTGAAACGTTTCTTCTGCCCTCCTAGCGAACAGCAGAGAGTTCCAGCCTACTGAAGAATTTCAGGATTGTTGCCTGCGCCACGGGAAACTGGAAGCAGGAATAGAATGAAGTGGAGGGTGAATGCGTGGCTAAGAGAGTGGGGTTCCGGTTCCGGGATCATTGGGACCTCTTTAGTGGCAGGTGTGATCTGTACAATAAAGATGGGTGGCACTTAAATTCAAGGGGGACCAGTATCTTGAAGAGAAGGCTGGCTAGGGCTTCTGAAGGGACTTTAAACTAGAAAGATTGGGGGGAGGGAATCGAGATGAGGTGACTGGGAGCGAGGAGGTTAGCTCCCAAGTAGAGAAGGATTATAGACAGTATGAGAGAAAGGTTAGACAGGTGATAGAGAAGGGAAGCGCCCAGACTGAAGATCTGAGATGTGTCTATTTTAATGCCAGGAGTGTAGTGAATAAAGTGGATGAGCTCAGGGCCTGGATTGCTGCTTGGAAATGTGATGTGGTGGCCATTACAGAGACTTGGATGTCTCAGGGACAGGACTGGGTACTTCAGGTGCCAGGATTCAGATGCTTCAGGAAGGACAGGGAGGGAGGTAGAAGAGGTGGGGGAGTGGCACTGTTGATCAGGGACAGTGTCACAGCTGTAGAGAAGGAGAATGCCGTGGAGAGACTGTCTACAGACTCTCTCTGGGTGGAAGTTAGGATCAGCAAGGGGTCGAAAACGTTGCTGGGTATTTTTTGTAGGCCGCCCAATCGTTGTTGAGGATGTTGGGGTGCAGATAGGGAAACAGATCCTAGAGAGACGTAGAATTGTGGCGATGGGAGACAAAAAAAAACAAACATCGATTGGAATGTCCCCAGGGTAAGGGGTTCGGATGGCGAGGAGTTTGTTCGGTGCGTTCAGGAGGGTTTCCTGACACAGCACGTGGATAAGCCTACGAGAGGAGAGGCTGTACTTGACATGGTGCTGGCTAATGAACCAGGACAGGTGTCGGATCTCTCAGTAGGAGAGCATCTCAGGAATGGTGATCATAATTCTATCTCCTTCACGATAGCATTGGAAAGAGATAGGATCAGGCAGGATAGGAAGGTGTTTATCTGGAGTAGGGAGAAATATGAAATCATTAGGCAGGAAATTGGAAGAGTAAACTGGAAGGAGGTATTCTTGGGGAAAAATACTGAAGGAAGGTGGCGGATTTTCAAGGAATGTTTGTCATGAGCTCTACACGACAATGTTCCAGTGAGACAAGGAAGTTTTGGTAGGTCAAGAGAACCGTGGTGCACAAAGGTTGTGATGAAACTAGTTAGGAAGAAAAGAAAGTTGTACAATAGGTTCAGGGAGCTAGAGGATGTTGAGCACCTAGAGGCGCATAAGACTTGTAGAAGGGGGCTTAAAAAGGAAATTAGGAGAGCCAGAAGGGTTCACGAGAAGGCTTTGGTGGGTAGGATTAAGGAGAATCCCAAGGCATTCCAAAAACAGTTGAAGAGTAAAAGGATGAGAAGAGAAGGGATAGGACCTATAAAAGGTGAAGACGGAAAAGTCTGTGTGGAACCAGAAGAAATGGCAGATGTGCTTAGTAACTACTTTGCCTCAGTATTCACAGTGGAGAGTGATCTGGGGGGTTGTACTACAGGAATGTGGCAAACTGAAAATATTGAGTATGTGGACATTAAGAAAGAGGAGGTGTTGGAACTGTTAAATTCTATCAAGGTAGGTAAGTCGCCGGGTCCGGATGGGATGTGCCCCTGGTTACTGTGGGAGGTGAGGGAAGTGATTGCAGAGCCCCTGGCGATGATCTTTGCATCGTCGATGGAGACGGGAGAGGTTCTGGAAGATTGGAGGATTGCGGATTTAGTGCCTATTTTCAAGAAGGGGAACAGGGATAGCCTGGGCAGTTACCGACCAGTGAGTCTGACCTCAGTGGTCAGTAAGTTGATGGAGAGGATTCTGAGAGATAGGATTTATGAGCATTTAGAGAAATTCAATATGATCAGGAACAGTCAACACGGCTTTGTTAAGGGCAGATTGTGCCTTACGAGCCTCGTTGAATTCTTCAAAAATGTGACTGAACACATTGACGAAGGAAGAGCAGTGGACGTGGTTTACATGGATTTCAGCAAGGTGTTTGATAAGGTCCCTGATGCAAGACTTCTTGAGAAGGTGAGAGGGCATGGGATCCAAGGGGCTTGCCTGCAGAAGGCAGAGAGTAGTTGTGGATGGGTCTTCTTCTGCATGGAGGTCAGTCAGCAGTGGAGTGCCCCAGGGATCTGTTCTAGGACCCTTGCTGTTTGTCATTTTCATAAATGACCTGGATGAGGAAGTGGAGGGATGGGTTAGTAAGTTCACCGATGATACGAAAGTTGGTGGTATTGTGGATAGTCTGGAGGGATGTCTGAAGTTGCAGCGAGACAAAGATAGGATGTAAGACTGGGCGGAGAAGTGGCAGATGGACTTCAATGCGGATAAATGTGTGATGGCCCATTTTGGCAGGGCCAATGGGATGAAGGAGTACAATATCAAGGGTAGGAGACTTGGCAGTGCTGAGGAGCAGAAGGATCTTGGGGTCCAGATCCATAGGACTCTTAAATCGGCCCCGCATGTGGAGGACATGGTCAAGAAGGTATATGGTGTACTCGCCTTCATTAATAGAGGGA
Organism: Sphyrna mokarran; assembly: GCA_024679065.1. Taxonomy (NCBI): domain Eukaryota; kingdom Metazoa; phylum Chordata; class Chondrichthyes; order Carcharhiniformes; family Carcharhinidae; genus Sphyrna; species Sphyrna mokarran. Next base: position 58,171,212 of record JAGIQG010000017.1, on the reverse strand, counting down.
TTGAGTTGAGGAGTCGGGAGATAATGTTGCAACTTTATAAGACTCTTGTCAGACCCCACTTGGAGTATTGTGTGCAGTTCTGGTCGCCTCACTTTAGGAAGGATGTGGAAGCTATTGAGAGGGTGCAGAGGAGATTTACGAGGATTTTGTCTGGATATGGGCCATGCCTTATAAAGATAGGTTGAGAGAGCTGTGTCTCCTCCCTGGAGTGACGAAGGTTGAGAAGCGACCTGATAGAGGTTTATAAGATGTTGAGAGGAATAGATGGAGTGAATTCTCGAAGGCTATTTCCCAGGGCTGAAATGGTCGCTACGAGACGACACAGGTTTAAGGTGCTGGGGGGCAAGTACAGAGGAGATTTTAGGGATAAGTTTTTCACTCAGAGGTGAGTGAATGGAATCGGTTACCATCAGTGGTGGTAGAGGCAAACTCGCTGGGGTCTTTTAAGAGACTCTGGATGAGTACATGGGATTTAATGGGATTGGGAGTTACAGATAGTTCTATGGCCAGATAGGTATACATATGATCGGCGCAATTTGTGGGTCGAATTTGTGCTGGAGTGTTCGATGTTCCAACTTCTTCCATTTGGAAAAATATACAAAAGTCTGAGGCCACGTACCAACGGACTCAAAAACAGCTTCTTCACTGCTGCCGTTGATTTTTCTTTCCACTCTATGTATGATTGTAAATTTACATTCTGCGCTCTCTCCTTTCCTTCTCTGAACAATATGCTTTGGTGTATAGTGCCCAAGAAACAATAATTTTCACTGTATACTAATACATGTGACAAAATTAATCAAATCATGGAAGGGAGGCAGAATAACGTGGTGGACACGGAGCCTCAGGGGGAGGAAACTGACCCTTACAGGTGGATTACTGTCAGGAAGGGGAAAAAGGAGAGGGGACATAGTCCAAAGATTTCTTCATTGCAGCCCCCCAAAATATCAAGGGCGGAGGGGTAAAAAAGGCAAGGCACGAGGACCAGAGTACCTCAAAGGGGAGGAAAAGGGCTAAAAGGGAGATAGAGGTGGGGGATGGGAGGGTTAAAGGAATAGACAGGCGCTTCTGTGTTCCAAGGCGGGACTCCAGGATGGTAGTTTGCCTCCCTGGAGCAGGGGTGCAAGATGTGTCTGACAGGGTAGAGGGCATTTTGAGGGGTGAGGGGACCCAGGCGGATGTGATTATTCACGTAGGACAGAACGATGTAGGAAGGAAGTGCAGGGAGGATATAAGAAGGCAGTTCAGGGAGTTGGGGGGCAAGCTGAAGAGCAGGGCCTCCAGGGTGGCGATCTCAGGGCTGCTTCCAGGGCCGGGTAATAACAGAGCCAGGAGAAATGAGATCCTACAGCTGAATGCGTGGCTGAAGGACACGTGACTGAAGGGCAGAGGGTTTCATATTTGTGGACAACTGGGAAATCTTTGTGAAAGAAGGGCATCTGTATAGAAGGGATGGGGAACACTTAAATGGGAAGCGCGTGAATATCTTAGCTGGGAGGTTAGCTGGGAGGTTAGCTGGAGTGTTTCGGCAGGATTAAAACTAATATGGAGGGGGGAGGGGTTGAGACCGATAGCTCGGTAGAGAGCGAGATGGGAGATAGAGTAAGCTTGGATGAGAAGAAATGAGAAGGAGGTTCCGAGTGGTCTTGGAGGTCTGGAGTGTGTCTGTTTCAATGTGAGGAGTGTAACGGGAAAAACGGATGAACTTAGGGCCTTAATGTTTGCGAGGAACTTGGATGTGATTGCGGTGACAGAAACGTGGTTAAAGAAGGGGAGCAGTGGAAACTGAACATTCCTGGGTATAAGTGTTTCAGGCATGACAGAGGAGGTTCCAGAAGAGGTGGAGGAGTGGCGTTGTTAGTTAAGGAGAGCATCACGGCTGTGCAGAGGGAGGACAATACAGACGAGTTAGGAGTGGAGTCGCTGTGAGTGGAGTTGAGGTAAAGAAAGAGGGTGATTACTATGCTAGGGGTGTATTATAGGCCACCCAACAGCCCGCGGGTAGTTCAAGAAAGCATATTGGATAGGTGCAGAAAGAACAGAGTCGTTATAGTCGGAGATTTTAATCTCCCTAGGGTGGATTGGAAAGTACCTACAGCTGGGGGTTGGGACGGGCAGGAATTTGTAAAATGTGTAATGGAAGGATCGTTGGAGTAGTATGTGGCTAGACCGACTAGAGAAGGGGCTATATTGGATTGATGAGCCAGGCAGGTGGTTGATGTTGTAGTGGGGGAACATGTGGCTAACAGTGACCACAATTCTGTCTCCTTTAGGATAGAGATGGAAAAGGATGCTTGTTGCCCTAGGGGCAGAGTGCTGAATTGGGAGAAGGCTAACTACGGTCGGATTAGGCAGGAACTTAGGGAAACTGATTGGGAACGGTTGTTCGAGGGTAAGTCCACGCTAGGCATGTGGGACTCTTTCAAGGGAATACTGAAAATGTTGCAAGATAAATATGTGCCGGCCAAGACGAAAGATGGGAAAGGTAGGATTAGAGAGCCGTGGATTACTAGGGATATTGAGGACTTGGTTAGGGAGAAAAGAGAGGTGAAGAGATTCCCTATATGGGAAACTTCAACAATAGGCATAGCCTAAAGTCAAGGATATGTCATTAAGACGTTAGGACGGCGGTGTGGCCTCGTTGGGCCGAAGGGCCTGTTTCCCGTGCTGTGTTGCTCTTTGTTCTTTGTTCTTTGAATGATAGGTCAAAGCAGTTGGGAAAGGAAACAGCATTGGAGGAATGTAGAGAGAGTAGGAGGGAGCTCAAACGGGGAGTTAGAAGGGCAAAAAGGGGGCATGAAATGATTTTGGTGGATAGGATTAAGGAAAACCCAAAGGCTTTTTATCCTATGTTAGAAATAAAAGGGTGGTTAGAGGAAAAATCGGACCTCTTAGGGACAGAGGAGGGGAACTGTGCTTAGAACCTGGGGGAATGGTGGAGATCCTGAATGAATACTTCGCCTCGGTACTCACGAAGGAGAAGGGTTTGTTGACAGCTCCTGTCTCTGAGGGAGCTGTGGACCAGTTGAGGGAAATATGCATATCGAGGGAGGAAGTGTTAGAGCTTCTCGGTAACATTAAAACTGATAAATCTCCGGGGCCTGATGGCATTTATCCCAGGCTGCTTACGGAGGTGCGAGGTGAAATTGCTGGGCCTCTGATGCAAATCTTTGTCCCTTCCTTGGACATGGGTGAGGTCCCAGAGGACTGGAGAATACCTAATGTTGTACCGTTGTTTAAAATGGTTAGTAGGGATAACCCTGGAAATTGTAAGTTGGTGAGTTTGACGTCAGTGGAAGGGAAGCTGTTGGAGGGGCTTCTTAGAGATAGGATGTATAGGCACTTAGAGCATTGCGATCTGATTAGGGATACGCAACATGGATTTGTTAAAGGGAGGTCGTGCTTAACAAATCTGGTAGAATTTTTTGAGGAGGTGACGAAAACGGTGGACGAAGGGCGAGCTGTTGATTTCGTCTATATGGATTTCTGTAAGGCGTTTGACAAAGTCCCTCATGGGAGGTTAGTTGAGAAGGTCAATGCTAATGGGATACAAGGACAGGTAGCCAGATGGATCAGTAACTGGCTTGGTAATAGGAGACAAAGAGTAATAGTGGAAGGGTGTTTTTATAGCTGGAGTTCGGTCACTAGTGGTGTGCCGCAGGGCTCAGTACTGGGACCTCTTCTATTTGTAATACACATAAATGACTTGGAAGTGGGAGTAAATAGTGTGGTGAGCAAGTTTGCAGATGAAACGAAGATGGCTGGATTTGCGGACAATAAGCGGCAGTGTCAGCAGGATATAGATAGGCTTGTATATTGGGCAGATAAATGGCAGATGGAATTTAATCCTGATAAATGTGAGGTGACGCATTTTGGGAGAAATAATGTAGGGGGGGTTACATGATAAAAGATAGACATATTAATAGCATAGAAACGCAGAGGGACCTTGGGGTGCAACTACACAAGTCTTTGAAGGTGGCATAGGTGGAGACGGTTGCAAAGAAAGCTTATGGTATGCTAGCCTTTATAGGAAAGGGTATAGAGTACAAGAACTGGCCTTTAATGTTGCAGTTGTATAGAACTTTGGTTAGACCTCATTTGGAGTACTGTGTCCAATTCTGGACGCCTTACTACCGGAAGGACGTGGAGGCCTTGAGAGAGTGCAGAGGATGTTTACCAGGATGCTGCTGGTATGGAACGTTTGGGTTACGAGGAACGAATGGGCAAATTGAGGCTGTTTTCTTCAGAAAGACAGAAAATGAGGGGAGATCTAATAGAGGTGTGTAGGATTATGAAGGGTATAGATAGAGTAAACTGTGATAACCTTTTTTCCTAGATTGGAAACAAATGTTACAACTGGCCACGGTCTTACGGTGAGGGGGGGGGGGGGGGGGGGGGCGAGGTATAATTTGGATGTTCGAGGGAGATTTTTCACTCAGAGGATTGTGGGAATATGGAATGCACTGCGAAGTAAGGTGGTGGACTCAGTAAGAGGTTTGACAACACCAATTTTAAATCCAACCGATTTATTTGATAGTAAACTTGCTAGCTTTGGGCCTTTGTAGTCTTCATCAGGCAAATGAGCTGTTCTCGTCTGCAATAGTAAGGTGGTGGAGGCAGGGCAAGCTGGAGTTATTTAAGGGATACTTATATGGGCACACAAACGGAATACAGATGGAGGGATATAGGAGACCGTTTTAAATAGGGACCCAAGTGCCTTGGGACGTTCCTGGGAATCAACTGATTCCTATGGACTTTCCAACATATTTTCTGGTTCATTTGTTTTACTTTTGGGCTTCTGAGGCCCTTGAGCTCATTGTTCCCTTGGAGCAGCACGGAGAGGCAGCGATTTGGGAAAGCGTGAAGTTCGTGTGTTAAGTACTTTTTTTTAACTTATCTCTTTGTTTAAAATAGCGAGCGGGGGTAGTTTTGGCCGTTATTATTTAAACTAACAAGAAACCGGAAGTCGTCACTAGGAGGCTGCAGGTAGTTGTAGTTTTCTCTGTCTCTATAAATTGGTCCAGAGAGGAAACCCGATACTCTACACAGGTAGAGTATCCCACCCTCCCCCCTCCTCTAACCTAATAATATAAGTGTGTGGGAAGTTTTTTTTTTGTCTCTCCTTAAAGTAAATTAAAGTATCAGGGATGGCAGTGCAGGCAGTCCGTTGCAACTCCTGTAATATGTATGAGGTGAGGGATGCCAGTAGTGTTCATGCTGATTATACCTGCAGGAAGTGTGCCCATTTGCAGCTCCTTGAGGATCGTGTTAAGGAGCTGGAGCTGGAATTAGAGGAACTCAGGATAATCCGAGAGGTTGAGGAGGATATTGGCAGGAGTGACAAAGAGAAAGTCACTCCTAAAAGTGATTCGTGGGTAACTGTTAGGAGGAGGGGTAAGAAGCAATCGGGTAGACAATCCCCTGGGGCTGTTCCCCTCCGAAACAAATTTTCTGTCTTGGATGCTACAGTTGAGGAAGAATCAACTGGAGAGGACCAAAGGGAGCAGGTCTCTGGGGGTGAGCCTGCTGAGAATGCTCAGGTGGGTAGGGAAAATAAGAGATTGGGCCTAGTAATTGGAGACTCCATAGTTAGAGGGACAGATAGGAGAGTAAGTAGTAATAAAAGTGACTCAGGGCTGGTGTGTTGCCTCCCAGGTGCTGGAATCCAGGATGTCACAGATAGGGTTTTTAAGATTCTTAAGGGAGAGGGGAGTCAACCCCAAGTCATAGTTCATGTAGGGACACATGATATAGGTAAGAAAAGGGAAGGGGATATTAAACAGAAATTTATGGAGTTGGGGTGGAAGCTTAGGGCCAAAACTGGCAGAGTGGTTATCTCTGGACTCTTGCCTGTGCCAAGGGATAGTTTGGAGAAGAATAGAGAGAGGGAATGTTTGAACTCGTGGCTGCGGGGATGGTGCAGGAGGGAGGGGTTCAGGTTCCTGAACAATTGGGACTCATTCTGGGATAGGTGGGACCTCTACAAGAGAGATGGTCTACACCTGAACCAGAGGGGAACTAATATCTTGGGGGGAAAATTTGCTAAGGCTATGCAGGGGGCTTTAAACTGATTCGGGGGGGGGGTGGGATCCTGAATAGTTGGGGTGCTAAGAGGGATGAGAGTAAGGGGGTCATAGAGGAAAGCCGTAAAACACAGCAGCATACGGGTGGGGTAGGGCATGGTTTGAAATGCGTATACTTTAATGCAAGGAGTATTCGCAATAAGGGGGAGGAACTTGCAGCTTGGACCAGTACCTGGAACTTCGATGTTGTGGCCATTTCAGAGACTTGGGTAGAGCAGGGACAAGAATGGATGTTGCAGGTTCCAGGGTTCAAATGCTTTAGTCGGAGTAGAGAAGGAGGTAGAAGGGGGGGAGGAGTGGCATTATTAGTCAAAGACTGTATCGCAGTGACAGAGAAGAAGTTTGATGAGGACTTCTCTGTTGAGGTAGTATGGGCTGAGATTAGAAACAGGAAATGTGAAGAGAGGTTGAAGGATTTGAGATTGTTTTCGTTAGAAAGGAGGCGGCTAAGAGGGGATCTTATTGAAGCATATAAGATGATTAGAGGTTTAGATAGGGTGGACAGTGATAGCCTTTTTCCTAGGATGGAGAAAGCTAGCACGAGGGGACACAGCTTTAAATTAAGGGGTATGAGTTATAGGACGGATATCAGAGGTAGGTTCTTTACTCAAGAGTGATTAGGGAGTGGAATGCCCTGCCTGCAGCTGTTGTAGATGCGCCAAGTTTGGTGGCGTTTAAGAGGTTAATTGATAAGTATATGGAAGAGAAGGGAATGGTTTAGTTTGAGGGGGGGGCATTGCTTTTTATTTTGGTCGGCACAACATCGAAGGCCGAAGGGCCTGTTCTGTGCTGTAATGTTCTATGTTCTATGTTCTATGAAAGGAGAGGTCAACCTGTTGGGAGTCTTTTATAGACCTCCTAAAAGTTCTAGAGAGGTAGAGGAAAGGATTGCAAAGTCAATTCTGGTCAGGAGTGCAAGTAATAGGGTAATTGTTATAGGGGACTTTAACTTTACTAATATTGATTGGAATAGCTATAGCTCTAGCTCGTTAGAGGGGTCAGTTTTCGTACAAAGTGTGCAGGAGGGTTTTTTGACTCAGTATGTAGATAGGCCAACTAGAGGTGAGGCTACATTGGATTTGGTGCTGGGCAATGAGCCAGACCAGGTGTTAGGCTTGGAGGTTGGTGAACATTTTGGTGATAGTGACCACAATTCGGTTACGTTCACCTTAGTGATGGATAGGGATAGGCATGAAGCTGGGGGCAGTAGTTATAGCTGGGGGAAGGGTAATTATGAGGCCATCAGGAGAGAATTAGGGTGCATAGATTGGACTAGGAAGCTACAGGGACTGGGAACATCTGGAATGTGGAGCTTATTCAAGGAGCAGCTGCTGCGAGTCCTTGATAAGTATGTCCCTGTCAGGCAAGGAGGAAATGGTCGAGTAAGAGAACCTTGGTGTACGAAAAAAGTTGATTTGCTGGTTAAAAGGAAAAAGGAGGCTTATGTCAGGATGAGGATTGAAGGCTCGGTTAGTGCAATGGATAGCTATAGATTAGCCAGGAGGGAGCTAAAGAGTGAATTGAGGAGAGCAAAGAGAGGACACGAGAAGACTTTGGCTGATAGGATTAGGGAGAATCCTAAAGCTTTCTTTAGATATGTTAAGAATAGAAGATTTTTTAGGGCAAGATTAGGGCCAGTCATAGACAGCAGTGGGAAGTTGTGCGTGGAGCCTGAGGAGATTGGAGAGGTACTGAATAAATATTTCTCTTCAGTATTCAAGCAGGGTGATGTAAATGTAGTTATGGAGAACACTGAGGTACAGGGTAGCAAACTGGAAGGTATCGAATTAGATAGGGAGGATGTGCTAGATATTCTCGAGGGTTTGAAGTTGGATAAGTCCCCTGGGCCGGACGGGATTTACCCTAGGATTCTCTGGGAGGCAAGAGAGGAGATTGCAGAGCCTCTGGCTCTGATCTTCAGGTCCTCGTTGGTTACGGGTGTGGTTCCGGAGGACTGGAGGATAGCGAATGTGGTCCCATTGTTTAAGAAGGGGAAGAGAGACCTTCCTGGGAATTATAGGCCAGTGAGTCTTACTTCTGTGGTGGGCAAGGTATTGGAGAGAATTATTAGGGATAGGATTTATAGTTATTTAGAGAGAAATGAATTGATTGGGGATAGTCAGCATGGTTTTGTGAAGGGTAGGTCGTGCCTTACTAACCTCATTGAGTTTTTTGAAAAAGTGACCAAAGAGGTGGATGGGGGTAAGGCGGTTGATGTGGTATATATGGACTTTAGTAAGGCGTTTGATAAGGTGGCCCATGGAAGACTTCTGCAGAAAATGCAGATGTATGGGATAGAGGGTGATTTAGCTAATTGGGTTAGGAATTGGCTAGCAGATAGAAGACAGAGGGTGGTGGTTGATGGGAGATATTCATCTTGGAGTTCGGTGACAAGTGGTGTACCTCAGGGGTCTGTTTTGGGGCCCCTGCTGTTTGTAATTTTTATAAATGATCTGGATGAGGGTATTGAAGGATGGATTAGTAAATTTGCAGATGACACTAAAGTCGGTGGAGTGGTAGATAGTGAAGAGGGGTGTTATAGTTTGCAGAGAGACTTGGACAAGTTGCAGAGCTGGGCCGAGAGGTGGCAAATGGAGTTTAATGTGGAAAAGTGTGAGGTAATGCACTATGGCAGAAATAATAAATGTGTAGAGTATAGGGCAAATGGTAGGATTCTTAGTAGTCTAGATGAACAGAGGGATCTTGGTGTGTATGTGCATAGATCCCTGAAAGTAGGCAGTCAGGTCGAGAAGGTTGTTAGGAAGGCATATGGAGTCTTGGCTTTTATTGGTAGAGGGATTGAATTTCGGAGCCGCAACGTCATGTTGCAACTGTACAAAACTCTAGTGCGGCCGCACTTGGAGTATTGTGTGCAGTTCTGGTCCCCACATTATAAGAAAGATGTGGAGGCATTGGAGAGGGTACAGAGGAGGTTTACCAGGATGTTGCCTGGTATGGAGGGCAGGTCTTATGAAGAGAGGCTGAGGGATTTGAGGTTGTTTTCGTTAGAAAGGAGGCGGCTAAGAGGGGACCTTATTGAAACATATAAGATGATTAGAGGTTTAGATAGGGTGGACAGTGATAGCCTTTTTCCTAGGATGGAGAAAGCTAGCACGAGGGGACACAGCTTTAAATTAAGGGGTGATAGTTATAGGACGGATATCAGAGGTAGGTTCTTTACCCAAAGGGTGGTTCGGGAGTGGAATGCCCTGCCTGCAGCAGTTGTAGATGCGCCAAGTTTGGTGGCGTTTAAGAGGTTAGTTGATAAGTATATGGAAGAGAAGGGAATGGTTTAGTTTGGAGGGGCATTGCTTTTTATATTGGTCGGCGCAACATCGAAGTCCGAAGGGCCTGTTCTGTGCTGTAATGTTCTGTGTTCTATGTTCTTGAATGTTTGCATAAGATGTACATGTTATTGATGTTTTTCTCTTTTAATCCAAAGGTACTTCGGTCTGCCTTGTTTTCCAACAAAGGGCATATAGGCTGTGGGTCATGCGAGGTCTGCTCTTAGCTGTTTCAAGAGTAGCCTAGTGATGCACGTTGTTAGCGTATGTTTAAACTGGACCAGTCGATGGGCAACATGACAGCTCATTGGCAATCACTGTTTGCTGTGCAAATACATAGAGAGCAGTGGCTGTGAGAGTTGCACATTGTCCACCTAACTGCTTGGTTTTCTCTGGGTGCTCCGACTTCCGCCCACAGCCCCTAAGATGTGTTCTTAGGCTGATTGGTGTAACAAATTGTCCCTAAATTGTGTCCCCTCAATCTGGTTTCCAATGTGGATTTCCATAAGCATAGACAAGGGTCATGGATGGAAGAGGGAATTCACACTGTTAAAATGGTGGCACGAGCTCGTTGGGCCAAATGGCCTGCTCCGTGATGTGTTGTTCTTTGTTCTTTGATGATTCCTGATTTACAATCAATGATATCCCAAGCCCTGAAGGGCAACACAATTTTTTGTTAATCTCTTTTTGGCCATCACTGTAACAATAATGCCCAATTCCACACAGCAACACATGACAGGTCAACTGCAGTTCTTTTCTGAGATGATAATGTATCAGAGTGTTCGACGAGGAAAGCATTGAGTTACTTTATTGAATGCTATGAATTGGCTGAAAGACCGCTCCCAAAGCTGATTCTTTGTAGGAAGATAGAGTACTGGAACCTTAATGAAGACAAGGTTTTGCATGAGGTTCCTCTATTGGTTTACCAACTGCAGAATTGATCTTAACTCCAAGATTGACATAGACCAGACACAACTTCTCCTCTAAGGGGAGTCAAACAGAATTGTCAAATTTACAGCCCAGAGAACTCACCTGGTGCCCTGCAATGCACATTTCTCCCTTCTCAGGTATGTGACTACCTTGAAAAATCAGCTTTGTTTCTTGCTGCCTCTGAGTTATTTTGTCTGTTTGCATTTCTGTCTCCCTTTCCCACTTTGTCTCCCTGTTCATCTCTATATTTGTGTTACTTTCTGTATTCCTCTTCCTCCCTGCATTAGTGGATGGGTTAATGAACTTTGTAATATTTGGAGAATGAAAAAAAATCGTGAAACTTACATGCAGCTTGTTTTCATGTATCTCAAATAGATGCAATATTTGTTTTTGTGTGCCCAGAAAGAGAGGCTGCAGCTGCCCTTGCTGTTGTACACAAGTTTATGATAGTCTGTTAGCGAGTGTGAGGTTATCCACTTTGGTAGGAATAATGGTAGGAAGGATTATTATTTAAATGGCAAAAGCTGCAGCATGCGACAATGCAGAGAGACCTGGGGGGGTCTTTGTGCATGAATTGCAAAAACACAGTATGCAGGGGCAGCAGATGATTAAGAAGGGGAATGCAATGTTGGTCAATGTTAAGCGGATAAAATATAGAAGTAGGGCGGTACTATTGCAGGTGTATGGGTTACTGGTGAGGCCGCAGCTGGAGTACTGTATGCAGTTTTGGTCGCCGCATTCGAGGAAGCATATATTGGCATTGGAGGGGGTGCAGAAAAGTTTCACTCATCTGATACTGGAGATGAGGGCGTTGGATTATGAGAAGGGACTGAATAGGCTAGGTTTGTACTCTTTGGAGTTTAGAATACTGAGAGGGGATCTTATAGAGATGCAAAGATAATGAAGGGGATGGATAGGGTAGAGGTTGAGACACACTCTTTCTGCTTAGCAAAGATAGCAAGACTAGAGGGCACAGCCTCAAGATGGTGGGGGGGATGCTGTTCAGATCAGAGTTGCGGAGGAGTTTCTTCATGCAAAGGGTGGTGAATCTTTGGAATTTTCTGCCCGATTAGGTGGTGGAGGCTTCCTCGCTGAATATGTTGAACTCAAGAGTGGATAGGTTTTTGATTGACAAGGGAATTAAGGGTTACAGGGAGAAAGCGGGAAAGTGGTGCTGAACCACTGCAGATCTTATTGAATGGCAGGACAGACTCGAGGGGCTGGATGGCCTACTTCTGCTCTTATTTCTTATGTTCGTATGTTCTTATGTTCAGAGATGTATCTCACCCAGCTCGTATCTATGTTTGTGTCTTTAATTTTGTGGGCTTTTGCCTGAAATAATGAAGCTTGCGTGCCATAAATATATATTCATATTGTATATTCGTTATGTACTGCTTATGTGTCATGTATCTACATATTATACATATTAAATGCTACATAACTTACAAACATAGATGGTTGTACTAGCCGATTAATTTTAACTTGTTTTGTTGGCCTGTGTGTTAGCTAATCACACACAACAATTACGGCCTTGAGTTAACCATGAAGAAACGCTGAGGCAGCCATGTTCCAACGATGCAGGGCAATCCACAGTCTGGGTAACTGCTGAGACTGAGAAGATTCATACATAACCGGGGGATGAAAATATATGCTCTTACATTGTGTTCGGGGAGGCACTTGGGGAACTGCTGTTAGGTACTAGGTGTTTCTCCCAAGGTCTTTTGAATAAACTTGCTGTACTTTGTCTCAGAATTGGTCTCAGAAGTATATTTTCCTGACAACACTCCCCCTATTATTCCCTCCCCATCTCTATCATCATTTCCTCATGCCCACTCCCTCTGACATTTGATTTTCCTGGACCTGTTAGTTACTCTCTATCACTATGAAGTTCCCTTTCTTTTTCAGCCCTCCTCTGTCTGTCGTTCTCTATTCTTCTGTCACTGTTTCTCTTACTCTGGCTCTCTCTATCTCTCATTCTTTCTCCTCTGTTGTGATTTACCAATACCCAACAGAAGAGACTAGAATCTTGTGGTTGCAGTTTCTGCAATGTGTGTAATCAATTGAAGGATTGTAGAAAAGGGAAGCGTCAGCAAATTCCTCAGCTGCTGTCTGAAGTGAGCCTGTGTTACGGCATAAATAGCAGTGTTTGTGCAGCAACTCAAGAGCTTTAGCATGAAGCCCAATGACAAAACAAATGCGTCTAACCATATAAATTGATAGCCTATATAATACATCCGACTCCATATAGAATGAACCATTAATATTGACCATAGAAAGATGAAATTTGCTGAGATAACAAACAGTAAAACAATGGATTTCCTTCGATTCTCCATCTCAGGGTCTCTGGGATTTTCCCCACTCCTCTGAGCCCGGAGTCTCCTGCGGGCTCTGCTGCTCACTAAAATGTGTCTGACCGTGAGAGCATTGAGCAGCAATATCAGAATGAATGGGACACATGTGTTTAGAATGTTGTGGAGGAACTCGATTGTTCCCCAGACCGGAGATTCCACAACATCCAATGTCACATAACAAAACCAGGGGTCGTTCCCCAGCCGATATCCAGTTTATAACATAAAATACCAGAAAATGTTCTTTAAACAGCTCAGCACCATTACTGTTCCCAGAACCACAGCCGCTGATTTCTCACTGCAATATTTACTTTTCAGCTTGGGGCAGCAAATGGCCACAAATCGATCAAAGGTGAAAGTGACGGTGAACCAGACAGAACAGTCAGTAGCTGCATAAAGCAGGACAGCGTGGATGTTACACACGGGGATATATAGGAGGAAATAAAACTGCTTCTCATAAACAATGGGAATGTGTCTCAACATCAAGTCGAGGATAATGACCAGCAGATCCCCCACTGACATGGCCACCAGGTAACGAGTGACACATTTGGACAGACCACAGTTTCTGCTCCTTAGTATTACAATTGTGATTATGTTCACTGTCAGGAAGGGAAATAAAGAATAAAATTACATAACAGTCAGGGAAGATATGACTTTAGACTGAAGATGGGTTGAAATTAAAAAAACATATACACACAACGAATCGCCTGAATTCCTTTTTTCTACAAAAAGAATCCAGCACATCTTTTGAACTGTGGGAGGAAAGACTTCATCCAGAAGAAAAACATGAAGGGGCAGAGAGAAGGTTCAAACTCCACACAGATAGTGACCCAAGCCTGGAATTGAACCCAGGTCCCTGATGCTGTGAATCAGCAGTGCTAAACATTGTGCCACTATGCTTTTCCATGGTAGCAGCACAATTGTATACACTTGGGGGAAGGCTTTCCAGGAAGTCCTCTAGATTGACGATTACTCAGCTGCAGGTAAATAGCCCCTCTATCTTGATGAGATTTGGTGGGTAAAAAGTCTAAGGGAGTAAACTCTGACAGAAAATCCACAGTGGACTCCCACAAGTGGTAATCTGTCGACTGTCAGAGAGCTCACTGAAACCCCTGCAACAAAGCTGATACCAAACAGTGCAGGTTTCACCCTTTCCTCTGCACAATACTAACAGTTGGTAGAAGGAGATCCTGATGCCTTAACAGCTTAGAATCTCTATTGTATTTACCACACCATTGTGGCTGCTGTCACCACAACACAGAAAGAAACAAAAACCTCACACTCGATTAGCACAGAACACAATTAACAAGTTTGCTTTCAACCGTGCAAGGAAGCTTCAGAGTTCAGTGGATAGCTACCGTCAATAATGCTCAGTGTGTTTGCTGCTGTTCCTCAATGGCCGACTGACCAGTGAAGCTCAATGAGCCCTCTCTCAGCAGAAAGGTTGCTAATCTATGCACAAGGTAAGAAAAGCTCAGAGGCTGGTACCAAAAAAAGCCAAGCAGCCTGCCTTGATGATATCGTGATGTAGAGATGCCGGCGTTGAACTGGGGTAAACGCAGTAAGAAGTCTGACAACATCAGGTTTAAATCCAACCTGGTTTGACACCTCATTCACCTGATGAAGACCATGGAGTCGAAAGCTTGCGAGTTTACTATCAAGTAAATCGGTTGATGATATCATCCAGTGACTCATACACTCAATATAATGAAATGCATCAATAGATTAGTCATGGCACGAATCAATTCCAAACTCCCAGATTGCCTGGATACACTACAGTTCACCCACCACCACAACAGGTGCACAGACACCATCTCGCTGCCTTACAGAGAACGCTGTAACACGGTCTCGTGTTTATTGACTACAAATCAGCCTTGGGCATCATTATTCCTACGAAACTCAAATCCAAAATCCGTGGCCTGGGCATGAATCTTGTCCCTGCACTTTGATCCTGAACTTCCTAACACACAGACAGCAATAATTTAGGACAATCAACAGCATCCCCTTCACCATCATCCTCAACAGTGGTGCCCCACGAGGCTGTGTTCTCAGCTCCTTATACGCTAGTGATTGTGTAGCCAATATCGACTTCAATTCGATTTATACTTTTGCTGATGACACTACACATCATCTCAAAAAATGATGAGACCAAGGACAGGGAAGAGATTGAGAATCTAAAGAACTGGTGTGATGACAATAATCTGTTCCTCAATATCAACAAAGCAACTCGACTTCAGGAAGTATAGTGGAATACATTCTCCTATCTACATCAATAGAATAAAGTTGAAATGGTCGAGAGCTCGACGTTTTAATTCATCATCAACCTTTCCTGGTCCCTCCATGACGACCTACGGTTAAGAAAACCTATGAATGCCTCTATTTTCTCAGAGGTTTAACGACATTTGGCATGTCAGCTTTTACTCTGACCAACTTTTACAGATGCATCATGGATAATATTCGAGCTCGGAATGGCTCCTGTTCTATTCAAGACTACAAGTGAATGCAGACCAGTCAATCACTAAAACCAACTTTCAAACCATTGACTCTCTCTAAACTTCCCGCTGCCTTACACAAGCAGTCAGCCTAATTAAGGGATAAACTCTCCCCCCTTATTCCATCAGAGAAAAAGATTTTTAAAAATGAGGACATGTACCAACCACTCATTGAAACATAGAAACAACGTGGGGCATTTGACCCATCGAATCTGCACTGATAACAATCCCATCAACCCTAGCCCCGTAGTCCCACGTATGTAGCCTGCGAATCCCCGAAAAAGTCTATCCCTGGACACTAATGGGCAATGTCGAACATTGCTAATAAACCTAACCTGCACATTTTGGACTGTGTTTAAGAACAGGAGCATTTGGTGGAAACCCACGCAGACACAGGAAAAATGTAAAAATTCCACGCAGTGACCCAAGCTAGGAATAAACTCAGATCCCCACGAGACGATTGTGCTAAGTATTCTGCCTCCACGCTCACGATAGATGAACTGAATCTTCTCTGTTTCCATCGTTTCAAAGGACTCACATCACAGTAAGATAATATTTTACTACACCCGATCTTTGATCGCAACATTCCGTTTGTCAATCTCTTCTTCTCTGTGAACGGTATACTTTGCCTTTAAAATACTCAAGAAACGACACTTTTCACCGTATGTATACTATCTATGTATACTAATAGATGTGACAGTAATAATTCAAAACAATTCAAATCAAATCAGATCAGTGTTTCACATCTCAAGTTGGAA
The DNA here is from genome assembly GCA_024679065.1 of Sphyrna mokarran. Taxonomy (NCBI): domain Eukaryota; kingdom Metazoa; phylum Chordata; class Chondrichthyes; order Carcharhiniformes; family Carcharhinidae; genus Sphyrna; species Sphyrna mokarran. Next base: position 58,155,320 of record JAGIQG010000017.1, on the reverse strand, counting down.
CTTCAGCTCAATGTGCCCTGGCTGGTGATGTACACAGGATTGCCATGATCAAGAATGAATTTACAAGGCTCAATTTGAACACTGGGGAGTTGCGAGAAACTGGAATTTCTCAAAGTGGATATTTCCAGAGAACATAGAACATAGAACATAGAACATTACAGCGCAGAACAGGCCCTTCGGCCTTCGATGTTGTGCCGACCAATTAAGAAAAAGCAATGGCCCTCTAACCAAAACCATTCCCTTTTCATCCATAAATCTATCCACAGACCACTTAAACGCCACCAAACTTGGTGCATCCACAACTGCTGCAGGCAGGGCATTCCATACCCTTACCACCCTCTGGGTAAAGAACCTAACTCTGACAACCGTCCTATAACTACCACCCCTTAATTTAAAGCTATGTCCCTTCGTGCTAGCTTTCCCCATCCGAGAAAAAAGGCTATCGCTGTCCACCCTATCTAAACCTATGATCAGCTTATATGCTTCAATAAGGTCTCCTCTTAGCCGCCTTCTTTCTAATGAAAACAACCTCAAATCCCTCAGCCTCTCTTCATAAGACCTTCCCTCCATACCAGGCAACATCCTGGTAAACCTCCTCTGCACCCTCTCCAAAGTCTCCACATCTTTCTTATAATGTGGCGACCAGAACTGTACACAATACTCCAAGTGCGGCTGCACCAAAGTTTTGTGCAGTTGCAACATGACGTTGTGGCTCCGAAATTCAATTCCCCTACCAATAAAAGCCAAGACTCTGTATGCCTTCTTAACAACCTTATCGACTTGATTGCCAACTTTTAGGGATCTATGCACATATACACCTAGATCCCTCTGTTCGTTAACGCTATTAAGAGTCCTACCATTAGCCTGATACTCTATACATTTGTTATTCCTGCCAAAGTGAACTACCTCACACTTTTCTGCATTAAACTCCATTTGCCACCTCTCGGCCCAGCTCTGCAACTTGTCCAAGTCTCTCTGCAAACTAGAACCCCCTTCTTCACTATCTACCATTCCTCCGACTTTGGTGTCATCCGCAAATTTCGTATTCCATCCTTCTAAATCCTCATCCAGATCATTTATAAAAATTACAAACAGCAGGCGTGCTTCTTCACACAGAGTGTTGGGAGTATGGAATGAGCTGCCGGATAAAGTGGTAAATGTGGGGACACTTTCAACATTTAAGAAAACCTTGGAGTGATTCATGGATGAGAGGGGTGTGGAGGGATATGGTCCAAGTGCAGGTCCGTGGGACTAGGCAAAAAATGGTTCGGCACAGACAAGAAGGGTCAAAAGGTCTGTCTAGCAGCCATAACATCGATGTTATGATGTTTATGTATAAAATGTTCGTTAGACCTGTACCAGAGTTTTGTTTTCAGCTCTGGACATTACACTGCAGGAAGGATGTGTTTGCACTGGAGAAGAATCATAGAATTCTATAGTGCAGAAAGAGGCCATTCCAGTCTGCATCAACTACAATCCATCCAGACCCTACATATTTCACCTGCCTCTAACCTACGCATCTCAGGACACTAAGGGGCAATTTTAACATGGCCAATCAACCTAACCCGCACATTTTTAGACTGCGGGAGGAAACTGAACCCACCCCCTCTTACCGCCCCCCTCCCGCCCGAGGAAACTCACGCAGACACGAGGAGAATGTGCAAACTCTATGCAGACAGTAACCCAAGCCGGGAATCGGACTCAGGTCGCTGGAGTTGTGAAGCAGCAATGCTATCTTGCCGACTGAGGTTCACCAGGGTGCTACCTGGGCTGAAAAGAAGTTGGTTTGGTTCGGAATTTTACCTTAGAGCAGAGGCAGCTGGAAGGGGAGCGGGTGTAGTCGGTGATGGTCGGGAGTGCTTTCGGTTCAGGGAACTGAGTGATATAAACAATTGTTTATGGCACATAGAAAGAAAGAAACTTTTTCCCTTTCGTAGAGGTGTTAATAACTAAAGAATCGTGCATTTAAGGTATAGCGCAGATTTTTGTGTGGATTTGGGGAATAATGTTTGCAGCCACAGGGAGTTGGGGTCTACAACTCAGCGCCTGAAAGGATTTTCGAAGCTGGAACAACCATTAGAGATATTTAGAAAAGCAATTCAAACACAGAGCATACAAGGCTGTGGATCGAGTGCTGGAAAATGGGATTCGATTGAACTAGAGAGCTATAGAACCACAGAAAATTACAGCTGAGAAACGGGCCTTTTCCCCCTTCCTGTCTGTCCGAACCATTGTTTGCCTAGTCCCACTGACCTCCACTTGGACCATATCCCTCCACACCCCACTCATCCATGAACCCATCAAAGTTTTTCTTAAATGTTAAAAGTGACCGCACATTTACCACTTTATCTGGCAGCTCATTCCACATTCTCACGACTCTCTGTGTGAAGAAGAAACCCCCCATCCCCAATATTCCCTTTAAACTTTTTCTCCTTTCACCATTAAACCATGCCTCCTTTTTATTTTCTCCCCTACCCTTAGTGAAAAAAGGCCTTCTTGCATTCACTCTATCTATGCCCTTCAAAATCTTAGAGACCTCTATCAAATCTCCCCTGATTCTTCTACGCACCAGGGAATAAAGTTCTAACCTGTTCAATCTCTCTCCGTAACTCAGCTTCTCAAGTCCCGGCAACATCCTTGTGAACCTTTTCTGCACTGCTTCAACCTTATTTACATCCTTCCTATAACTAGGTGACCAAAACTGTAGACAACGCTCTAAATTCGGCTCCATCAATGCCTTTTATAACCTTACCATAACGTAGGTTTATGTGGGCTTTTAATGACCAGTTCAGACCTAATGGGCCAAAGGGCCTCATTTTGTGCTTTTAACATTCGATGGCTGTTAGACTACTCTCAACAGTGGCCCCATCACTTGCAGTTGTCACAGCCCTGTCTGGGATATTGAGCGCATACCGAATCTCTGGGGTTCAAAATATGCAATTGCAGCCAGCAGTGGGCTGCCTGGTCTGAGAGAGACAGCTGTCAGCTCTCTGCTGCAGCAGCTAGCTTCAATATAATAGGTGCTCCCACATGGTGTGGGGCATGCAGTTCTTCATGAGGAACCCTCAAGTGTTTATACTGCCTAGCCCTGCATCCCCACTACCTGGACAAATCACTCCTCCCTTCCACTACATCTTATCCAGCTGCTTTCCTTACAGACACAACCCCTCCTTGTGAGGCTGCAAAGACAAGTATGTCACAGAATTCCATCCCAGGCTACTAATGTTATTTAAATTTGTTTTGAAATAAATTTAAATAATTACTTCTGTCTCTTGTCAGAAATGAGCAGGAGACTGAATTCACCATATATCCATGGCCAGTAAGTTCGCAAAGGGCCAAGAATTGAATGTGGACCTGATTTATAGGCTGTTGTGTGATTTTACCTGCAAACCCCACATTAATGGATGGGGAGCAGTGGTTAATTCACCCTAGCCCTCCTTGCTCTGTGTGGTTGTGTCTGTGTTGCCTCTATCAGTATGTGTGTAGTATGTGAGTGTGAGAGTGAGCAAGAGAGCACAGTACGAGTTTCCTAAACGAGCGTGATTCTGAGTGTTACAACAATTTTTGTTATTTTTGACTTTGTATGTGACTGGGAATAAGTGTTTAAATGTCTATCAGTACATGTGTGAAGTTACATGTGAACGTGTTACATGTGAACAAAGTCCCTCATGGGAGGTTAGTTGAGAAGGTCAAGGCTTATGTGATATAAGGACAGGTCGCTAGGTGGATAAGTAACTGGCTTAGTAATAGGAGACAGAGAGTAATAGTGGAAGGGGGTTTTTCTAGCTGGAGGACGGTCACTAGTGGTGCGCCGCAGCTCTCGGTAATGGGACCTCTTCTATTTATAAAATATATAAATGACTTGGAAGAGGGAGTAAGTGGAGTGATCAGCAAGTTTGCAGACGATACAAAGATTGCTGGACTTGCGGATTTTGAGGCGATGCCGCAGGACATAAGTAGGCTGGTAGCTTGGGCAGATAGATGGCAGATGGAATTCAATCCTGATAAATGTGAAGTGATGCATTTCGGGAGAAAGAATGTAGTGGGGAGGTACATGATAAAGGGTAGAGCTATTAAGAGTATGGAAACGCAGAGGGACCTGGTGAACAAGTCTCTGAAGGTGGCAGAGCAAGTGGAGAAGGTTGTGAAGAAAGCATATAGTATGCTAGCTTTAAAGGAACGGGTATAGAGTACAACAGTTGGCCTTTAATGTTGCAGTTGTATAAAACGTTGGTTAGACCTCATTTGGAATACTGCATCCAGTTCTGGTCGCCTTACTACCGAAAAGATGTGGAGACTCTGGAGAGAGTGCAGAGGAGGTTTACCAGGATGCTGCCTGGTATGGAAGGTCTGAGTTACGAGGGGAGGTTAGGCAAGTTGGGAGTGTTTTCCTCAGAAAGACGTAGACTTGGAAGAGATCTAATAGAGGTGTACAAGATTATGAGGGGCATAGATAGAGTACTTCTACAGATAGAGTACTTCTACAGAAAATGCAGATGTGTGGAATAGAGGGTGATTTAGCTAATTGGATTAGGAATTGGCTGGCAGATAGAAGACAGAGGGTGGTGGTTGATGGGAGATATTCATCGTGGAGTTCGGTGACAAGTGGTGTGCCTCAGGGGTCTGTTTTGGGGCCCCTGCTGTTTGTAATTTTTATAAATGATCTGGATGAGGGTATTGAGGGATGGATCAGTAAATTTGCAGATGATACTAAAGTTGGTGGTGTGGTAGATAGTGAAGAGGGGTGTTTTAGTTTACAGAGTGACTTCGACAAGTTGCAGAGCTGGGCCGAGAGGTGGCAAATGGAGTTTAATGTGGAAAAGTGTGAGGTAATGCACTTTGGCAGGAACAATAAATGTGTAGAGTATAGGGCTAATGGTAGGGCTCTTAATAGTGTTGAGGAACAGAAGGATCTTGGTGTATGTGTCAATAGATCCCTGAAAGTAGGCAGTCAAGTGGATAAAGTTGTTAAGAAGGCATATGGAGTCTTAGCTTTTATTGGTAGGGGGATTGAATTTCGGAGCCGCAACGTCATGTTGCAACTGTACAAAACTCTAGTGCGGCCGCACTTGGAGTATTGTGTGCAGTTCTGGTCCCCACATTATAAGAAAGATGTGGAGGCATTGGAGAGGGTACAGAGGAGGTTTACCAGGATGTTGCCTGGTATGGAGGGCAGGTCCTATGAAGAGAGGTTGAAGGATTTGAGGTTGTTTTCGTTAGAAAGGAGGCGGCTAAGAGGGGATCTTATTGAAGCATATAAGATGATTAGAGGTTTAGATAGGGTGGACAGTGATAGCCTTTTTCCTAGGATGGAGAAAGCTAGCACGAGGGGACACAGCTTTAAATTAAGGGGTATGAGTTATAGGACGGATATCAGAGGTAGGTTCTTTACTCAAAGAGTGATTAGGGAGTGGAATGCCCTGCCTGCAGCTGTTGTAGATGCGCCAAGTTTGGTGGCGTTTAAGAGGTTAATTGATAAGTATATGGAAGAGAAGGGAATGGTTTAGTTTGGAGGGGCATTGCTTTTTATTTTGGTCGGCACAACATCGAAGGCCGAAGGGCCTGTTCTGTGCTGTATTGTTCTATGTTCTATGTTCTAGTAAACAGGGATAAGCTTTTTCCTCGGATGGACTCGAATAGCACGAGGGGTCTCGGGTTTAGGGTGAGGAGGGTAAAGTATAATTTGGATGCTGGAGGGAGTTTTTTGATGTAGAGGGTGGTGGGGGTATGGAATGCGCTGCCAAGTAAAGTGGTGGAGGCGGGTATTCTGGAGTTATTGAAGAGATACATAGACGGGCACATGAACAGAATGGGAAGGGAGGGGTATCGAAAACTGATTTAAAATAGGGATCATGATCCTTGAGAGTCCCTGGGAAGTGTGTAAATAGAAAATGATATTGATGTACTTGTTTTTACCCTACAGGTGATTTGGTCCACCTTGTTGTCTAACGAGGGGCATACACACAATGGGTCGTGAGAAGACTGCTCTTGGATTTTTTTCGAGAGTATCCAAATGCTTCACATCGTTAGTGTTTGCTTGACCTGGAGCATTTGATGGGCAACACGACACCTCAGTGACTATTGCTGTGCTGTGCAGATACATGGATTTGGGCCTGTGTCTGTGGGAATTTGCACATTCTCCCCGTGCTTGCGTGGGTTTTCTCTCGGTGCTCCAGTTTCCTCCCACATCCCAAAGATGTGCTCTTAGGCTAATTGGCAAAACAAATTTTCCCTAAATTGTCTCAAATTTGGTTTTTAATCCATAGATCTATAAACATGGACAGGGATCGCGGATAGAGGTGGGAACATCGAGGTGGCGGCATGGGCTCGTTGGGCCGAAGGGCCTGTTTCCCGTGCTGTTTTTTGTTCTTTGTGTGGGTGTGTTTGTGTTTTGATGTTTCTCTGACTGAAGGAGAGTTTGTAGTTGTGCGGGGCATGGCACTTCTGTCTCAAAAAAAGAGTCGCTTGTTCAATTCCACGTTTAGCAACTGTGTATGCAGAGTCTGCACTTTCTCCCGCTGTCTATGTATTCATTTCTTTGCCGTGCTCGCGTTCCCTCTCACACCTTGAAATTTGTGCTGGGTAGTTGCATTAATAATACTAAATTCTTCCTCAGTGTAACTAGACAGGCACTGGACAGTGGTGAGCATGGGATTTTCACAGTCACTTCATTACAGTTTTAATGTAAGCCAATGTGTGACACTAACGAATACATTTCTAAATTTCCAAAGCATATTCTGTCTCCGAAATCTTGCAATCTACGTATGATAAATAAAATGGATTCTGCGTTCTGGTGACTGGGTGGGTGATTAGCAGTGAACTGAGGTTCTTTGTTGAGGGTAAAAAGAATTCTGTTTCAATCGTTTACTCGCGAAGGAATAACGTTTAAGGTCACATGTCTCTGGAAAGTCACAGCATACATAGAACATAGAACACTACAGCACAGAACAGGCCCTTCGGCCTTCGATGTTGCGCCGACCAATATAAAAAGCAATGCCCCTCCAAACTAAACCATCCCTTTCTCTTCCATATACTTATCAACTAACCTCTTAAACGCCACCAAACTTGGCGCTTCCACAACTGCTGCAGGCAGGGCATTCCACTCCCGAACCACCCTTTGGGTAAAGAACCTACCTCTGATATCCGTCCTATAACTATCACCCCTTAATTTAAAGCTGTGTCCCCTCGTGCTAGCTTTTTCCATCCTAGGAAAAAGGCTATCACTGTCCACCCTATCTAAACCTCTAATCATCTTATATGTTTCGATTAGGTCCCCTCTGAGCCGCCTCCTTTCTAACGAAAACAACCTCAAATCCCTCAGCCTCTCTTCATAAGACCTGCCCTCCATACCAGGCAACATCCTGGTAAACCTCCTCTGTACCCTCTCCAAAGCCTCCACATCTTTCTTATAATGCGGGACCCTGAGACAATTGTCATTGGCTGAAAGAATTAATAATTGGATACAGAGATTCAACAGAAACAACAAGAGCAGCGAACCCAGTACAGTAAATGACAAGGAAATCAATATAGTTGAATAGCCTTTTCTAGAAATAGGAAATGGACACAGGGAACGGGATTTTGCAGCCTCACACTTCCCGATGCTGCAGAATTCCACACTTGTTCAACAGATCTTCCCATGGATGTTACAGTTTGCAGAGGAACATAGATAAGTTGCAGAGCTGGGCCGAGAAGTGGTAAATGGAGTTTCATGTCGAAAAGTGTGAGATGATTCACTTTGGTAAAAGTAATATGAGTGCAGCATATAGGGCTAATGATAGGACTCTTAGTAGTGTAGATGAGCAGAGAGATCTCGGTGTACAGGTGTTTCCCGTGCTGAGTTGCTCTTTCTTCTTTGTTAGGTGCATAGATCCCTGAAAGTTGGTACTCAAGTTGATAAAGTTGTTAAGAAGGCGTATGGTGTGTTAGCATTTATTGGTAGAGGGATTGAATTTTGGAGCCATGTCATGTTGCAATTGTACAAAACTCTGGTGTGGCCGCACTTGGAGTATTGTGTACAGTTTTGGTCACCACATTATAAGAAAGATGTGGAGGCATTGGAAAGGATGCAGAGGAGGTTTACCCGGATGTTGCCAGGTATGATGGGTAGGTCGTATGAGGAAAAACTAAGGGATATGACGTTATTTTCATTAGAGAGAAGAAGGCTAAGAGGTGACTTAATCGAGACATATAAGATGATCAGAGGGTTAGATAGGGTGGATAGTGAGAGCCTTTTTCCTCGGATGGAGATGGATAACACAAGGGAACATAGCTTATAATTAAGGGGTGGTAGTTATAGGATGGATGTTAGAGGTGGGTTCTTTACTCAGAGGGCGTGGAATGCCCTGCCTGCAGCAGTTGTGGACTCGTCAAGTTTGAGGGCGTTCAAATGGGCAGTGGATAGGCATATGGATAGCATTGGAATAGTTTAGGTTAGAGGGTCATAAAATTAGTTCCATTGGTCGGCGCAACATTGAGGGCCGAAGGGCTTGTACTGCGCTGTAGTGTTCTCTGTTCTATATTCCGCTGCTCAGTTGCTGTGATTCCCGTGGCCATTGACCTGGTACAGTTCCAATCAGGGACTTACCTGGAACACCAATAATAGCCAGGAGGGGATAGTAAAAGCATTGAATCGCCTTCAGTAGATATTCAATCCGAGAGGATGGTGATATCCACCAATCATCTGTACTAAACAGATAAATCCACAGGAATAAACCCCTGTCCTTAGTTGGATCATTGCTATCCATTGCTCCCAGATTCTGATCCATTGTTGAAACATTCCAATTCATTGTACTCAGATTCTGATGCATTGTTGGGAGATTCCAAACGATTGTCCCCAGATTCGGATCCATTGTTGGAACAATCTTGTTCATTGTACCCAGATTCTGATCTCTCTTCTCCCTCCCTCTCTCAACACAGCAACTGATCTCTGTTAGCGTCGGAACTGTTGCTCCTGCTGACTCAATGGCACAATACATTGAATAGAACCCCTTATTAATAGAAGAGGGAAAGCCCTCTAGCCATACTGATTGGATCCAGGGAGACACACATCAATTACAGTCACTAAACAAACAGCTTCACTTAACCCCATTCAATCCAATACTTTTTATACCCAAATTAGAAAATTTACAGCCTAGATAGGGCAATGAGGAAAAGGGAGGTATAGCAAGTTGGAAGTAATGGAGAATCAGACAATATATCTTTCAATATTCATTCTTATAACAGAGGTCCCTCTGCAAGGGTTCATTTCCAGAAGGCTAAAAAAAAAATAAAGCAGGGTGTATTGCTGGGGTTTTATAAGACTCTGGTCAGACCACATTCAGAATATTTTCAGCAATTGTGTGCCCAGATCTAAGGAAGGATGTGTTGGCCTTGAGACGGCGCAGTGGATGTTCACAAGTCTGATCTGGAGAATGATAGACTTAATGTATGAGGAGCCTCTGAGGAAACTGGGTCTTACTCGATGGAATTTGGAAGGATGAGAAGGGGGATATCATTGAAACTTACAGGATAATGAAAGGTCTGGACAGAGTACACTTGGGGAAGATGCTTCCAAATGTAAGACAGCGTGGGATCCGAGAGCACAGCTCAGAGGAAAGGAACTTTGGAACTGTGATGTGGAGAGTTGGCATTGAACTGGGGGGGGGGGGGGGGAGGCAAAGTAAGAAGCCTCACAACGCTCACTTGATAAAGGAGCAGTGTTCTGAACGTTTCTGATTCCAATTAAATCTATGAAACTGTAATGGCTGTTGTGAAACTTCTTACTTTAGAGCTGTGATGAGGATGAATTTCTTCAGGGTGGTGAATCTGTGGAATTCATTGCCATGCATGGTTGTGGATGCCAGGCCAGTGAGTGTATTTAAGGAAGAGATAGATGGATAGGGTCTTCACTGATAAAAGGGTCAAGGGTTACAGAGAAAAAGTGGGACAATATATTTGAGAAAATTATCAGCCATGATTGAATGGTGGAGCTGGCTTAACGGCCTAATGGCCTAATTCGGCTTTATCTTATTGTCTTATGATTATAATGGATGTGGGTTTTAGATGAGGTTAACATTAATCAGGATTGATATTGAATTGGAGGCGGCATGAAGCCACAGTAGTTAGCACTGTTGCTTCACCGCTCCAGGATACCGGGCTTTTCTGTACTCTCTCCAAAGCCTCCACGTCATTCTGTGGAAAGTCAAAGGGACGCCTGGTGAGAGGCTTTCAAAAGTGTTAACCAGGGTTCAGGGTAAGCACATTCCTCCTCGAGTGAAGGGCTTGTAGAAATAGGGAACCCTGGATGACGCGGGATATTGAGGTCTGGTCAAGATAAAGAAGGGGGCATAGAACATGTATAAGCAGTTGGGATAAAGTGGATTCCTTGAAGAGTATAGAGGAATTAGGAGTAAAATTAAGAGCGAAATCAGGAGGGCAAAAAGGGAACACGAGATTACTTTGGCAGATAATGAAAAAGAAGTTACAAAGAGCCTCTACAAATACATAAAGAGCAAAAGAATAACTAGGGAGACAGGAAAAGTTTAAAAATTACAGCTTATTTATTAATGGCGTAAGTAGGCTTATATTAACACTGCAATAAAGTTCATACAAAATCTCTTGTCGCCACACTCCAGTCCTGTTCGGGCACATTGAGGGAGAATTCACTATGGCTAATGCACCTAACAGCACATACAGCATAGAACATAGAACACTACAACACAAACAGGCTCTTCGGCCCACAAGTTGCACCGATGATACCCATGCTTACTGGGCCATAGAACTATCTATAACTCCCAATCCCATTTAATCCCATGTACTCATCCAGAAGTCCTTTAAAAGACCCCAGCAAGTTCGCCTCCACCATCACCGACGGCAGCCGATTCCGTTCACTTACCACCACCTGAGTGAAAAACGTACCCTTAACATCTCCTCTGTACTTACTGCCCAGCACCTTAAACCTGCGTTCTCTCATAGCGACCATTTCAGTTCTGGGAAATAGCTTTCGAGAATCCACCCTATTTATTCCACTCAACACTTTATAAACCTCTATCAGTTCGCCTCTCTTCCAACCCTGAACCTCACCCCTCATGAATCCTGACTCCTCATCATCCCTGACTCCTTACCCTTCACCATCTCTGACCCTCCCATCCCTGACCCCTCACCATCCTAACCCCTCAACCCTCATCATCTCTGATCCCTCACCATCTATGAACCCTCAGCTCTTACCATCCCTGAGCGCACACCATCCCTGACCCCTCACCCCTCACCGGTCACCATCCCTGACATCTCACCCCTCACCATCCCTGACCCCATTTTTTTTACACAAAAGGTGGTGAGTATCTGGAACAAACTGCCACATGTGGTAGTAGAAGCGGGAAAAATTTTCTCTTTTAAAAAGCATTTAGACAGTTACATGGGTAGGAGGATATATTGGGATAGGGCCACATATGGGCATTGTGGATTCGCTTTAAAAAACAAGGGCAGTATGGACACAAAGAACAAAGAACAAAACAGCACAGGAAACAGGCCCTTCGGCCCAACAAACCCGTGCCGCCACCACGAGTTTCCCACCTTTACCCGCGATCCCTGTCCATGTTTATAGATCTATGGATTAAAAACCAAATTTGAGACAATTTAGGGAAATTTGTTTTGCCAATTAGCCTAAGAGCACATCTTTGGGATGTGGGAGGAAACTGGAACACCCAGAGAAAACCCACGCAAGCACGGGAAGAATGAGCAAACTCCCGCAGACACACTCCCATGTATCTGCACAGCACAGCCATAGTCACTGAGCTGTCGTGCTGCCTATCAAATGGTCCAGGTCAAGCGTACAGTAACGAAACGACGTGAAGCACTGGGATACTCTCGAAAAAAAAAATCCAAGAGCAGCCTTCTCACGACCCATCGCATGTATGCCCCTCGTTAGACAACAAGGTGGACCAAAGCACCTGTAGGATAAAAACAAGTACAGCAATACCATCATCTACTTACACACTTCCCAGGGACTCCCAAGGCTCATGATCCCTATTTTAAATCAGTTTTCGATATCCCTCCATTCCCATTCCGTTCATGTGCCCATCTAAGTATTGCTTAAATAACTCCAGATAACCTGCATCCACCACTTTACTTGGCAGCGCATTCCATACCCCCACCACCCTCTGTGTGAAAAAACTCCCTCTAGCATCCAAATTATAACTTACCCCACTCACCTTAAGCCCGTGACCCCTCGTGCTATTTGAGTCCATCCTAGGAAAGAGCTTAATCCTGTTTACTCTATCTATACCACTCATAATCTTGCACACCTCTATTAGATCTCCTCTAAGTCTACGTCCTTATAAGAAAACAGTCCCAATTTGCCAAACCGCTCCTCGTAACTCAGACATTCCATACCAGGCAGCATCCTGGTAAACCTCCTCTGCACTCTCTCCAGACCCTCCACGTCCTTCCAGTAGTTGGGCGACCAGAAGTAGACACAGCATTCCAAATGAGGTCTAACCAACGCTTTATACAAGTGCAACATTAAAGGCCAACACTTGACAGAAAAGAAGTTTGATGAGGACTTGTCTGTTGAGGTAGTATGGGCTGAGATTAGAAACAGGAAGGAGAGGTCACCCTGTTGGGAGTCTTTTATAGACCTCCTAAAAGTTCTAGAGCAGTTGAGGAAAGGATTGCAAAGTCAATTTTGGTCAGGAGTGAAAGTAATAGAGTAATTGTCATGGGGGATTTTAACTTTACTAATATTGATTGGAATAGCTATAGCTAGCTCGTTAGAGGGGTCAGTTTTCGTACAAAATGTGCAGGAAGGTTTTTTGACTCAGTATGTAGATAGGCGAACTAGAGGTAAGGCTACATTGGATTTGGTGCTGGGCAATGAGCCAGACCAGGTGTTAGGCTTGGAAGTTAGTGAACATTTTGGTGATAGTGACCACAATTCGGTTACGTTCACCTTAGTGATGGACAGGGATAGGCACGAAGCTGGGGGCTGTAGTTATAGCTGGGGGAAGGGTAATTATGAGGCCATCAGGAGAGAATTAGGGTGCGTAGATTGGACTAGGGAACTACAGGGACTGGGAACATCTGGAATGTGGAGCTTATTCAAGGAGCAGCTGCTGCGGGTCCTTGATAAGTATGTCCCTGTCAGGCAAGGAGGAAATGGTCGAGTAAGAGAACCTTGGTGCACGAAAAAAGTTGATTTGCTGGTTAAAAGGAAAAAGGAGGCTTATGTCAGGATGAGGCTTGAAGGCTCGGTTAGTGCACTGGATAGCTATAGATTAGCCAGGAGGGAGCTAAAGAGTGAATTGAGGAGAGCTAAAAGGGGACACGAGAAGACTTTGGCTGATAGGATCAAGGAGAATCCTAAAGCTTTCTTTAGATATGTTAAGAATAGAAGATTGGTTAGGGCAAGATTAGGCCCAGTCAGAGACAGCAGTGGGAAGTTGTGCGTGGAGCCTGAAGAGATTGGAGAGGCACTGAACAAATATTTCTCTTCGGTATTCACACAGGGAGATGTAAATGTAGTTGTGGAGAACTCTGGGATACAGGGTTGCAAACTGGAAAATATTGAAGTAGATAAGGAGGATGTGCTAGATATTTTTCAGGGTTTGAAGTTAGATAAGTCCCCTGGGCTGGACGGGATTTACCCTAGGATTCTCTGGGAGGCAAGAGAGGCGATTGCAGAGCCTTTGGCTCTGATCTTCAGGTTGTCGTTGGTTACGGGTATAGTGCCGGAAGACTGGAGGATAGCGAATGTGGTCCCATTGTTCAAGAAGGGGAAGAGAGACTTTCCGGGGAATTATAGGCCGGTGAGTCTTACTTCTGTTGTGGGCAAAGTATTGGAGAGAATTATTAGGGATAGGATTTATAGTTATTTGGAGAGAAATAAATTGATTGGGGATAGTCAGCATGGTTTTGTGAAGGGTAGGTCGTGCCTTACTAACCTCATTGATTTTTTTGAAAAAGTGACTAAGGAGGTGGATGGGGGTAACGCGGTTGATGTGGTATATATGGACTTTAGTAAGGCGTTTGATTAGGTGGCACATGGAAGACTTCTGCAGAAAATGCAGATGTATGGGATAGAGGGTGATTTAGCTAATTGGGTTAGGAATTGGCTAGCAGATAGAAGACAGAGGGTGGTGGTTGATGGGAGATATTCATCGTGGGGTTCGGTGACAAGTGGTGTATCTCAGGGGTCTGTTTTGGGGCCCCTGCTGTTTGTAATTTTTATAAATGATCTGGATGAGGGTATTGAAGGATGGATTAGTAAATTTGCAGCTGACACTAAAGTCGGTGGAGTGGTAGATAGTGAAGAGGGGTGTTATAGTTTGCAGACGGACTTGGACAAGTTGCAGAGCTGGGCTGAGAGGTGGCAAATGGAGTTTAATGTGGAAAAGTGTGAGGTAATGCACTATGGCAGGAATAATAAATGTGTAGAGTATAGGGTAATGGTAGGATTCTTAGTAGTCTTGATGAACAGAGGGATCTTGGTGTGTATGCGCATAGATCCCTGAAAGTAGGCAGTCAAGTCGAGAAGGTTGTTAAGAAGGCATATGGAGTCTTAGCTTTTATTGGTAGGGGGATTGAATTTCTGAGCCGCAACGTCATGTTGCAACTGTACAAAACTCTAGTGCGGCCGCACTTGGAGTACTGTGTGCAGTTCTGGTCCTCACATTATAAGAAAGATGTGGAGGCATTGGAGAGGGTACAGAGGAGGTTTAACCAGGATGTTGCCTGGTATGGAGGGCAGGTCTTATGAAGAGAGGCTGAGGGATTTGAGGTTGTTTTCGTTAGAAAGGAGGCGGCTAAGAGGGGACCTTATCGAAACATATAAGATGATTAGAGGTTTAGATAGGGTAGACGGTGATAGCCTTTTTCCTAGGATGGAGAAAGCTAGCACGAGGGGACACAGCTTTAAATTAAGGGGTGATAGTTATAGGATGGATATCAGAGGTAGGTTCTTTATCCAAAGGTTGGTTAGGGAGTGGAATGCGCTGCCTGCGGCAGTTGTAGATGCGCCAAGTTTGGTGGAGTTTAAGAGGTTAGTTGATAAGTATATGGAAGAGAAGGTACTGGTTTAGTTTGGAGGGGCATTGCTTTTTATATTTTTCGGCGCAACATCGAAGGCCGAAGGGCCTTTTCTGTGCTGTAATGTTCTATGTTCTATGTTCTTCTACTCTATTGTTGAAGATACGTTGTACGTGTCTTGCACTGACACGTTGGGCCGAAATGCCTTTTTCCATGCTGTAAATCTCTATGAATCTATGAATGAATAAGAAAATCACTCGTTTCGATGGTAATATTCAGATACCAGCAACTAGCAGTCTTTTCGATTATTTCTCTTTTCAATAATAACAACTCAAAAGTATAATTAATAAACGCTTAATAAATTAGTTCATTCAACGATGAACATTCACTTTCTCATGAGGCTCGGGAAATTCGGATATCCGCTACGATTCTCACAACTTATAGAAGAGAGTTGTAAAACACAGCGGCGTCCGGGTGGGGTGGGGCATGGTTTGAAATGCGTATACTTTAATGCAAGGAGTATTCGCAATAAGGGGGAGGAACTTGCAGCTTGGACCAGTACCTGGAACTTCGATGTTGTGGCCATTTCAGAGACTTGGGTAGAGCAGTGACAGGAATGGATGTTGCAGGTTCCGGGGTACAAATGCTTTAGTCGGAGTATAGAAGGAGGTAGAAGGGGGGAGGAGTGGCATTATTGGTCAAAGACTGTATCACGGTGATAGAAAAGAAGTTTGATGAGGACTTGTCTGTTGAGGTAGTATGGGCTGAGATTAGAAACAGGAGAGGAGAGGTCACCCTGTTGGGAGTCTTTTACATACCTCCTAATAGTTCTAGAGAGGTTGAGGAAAGGATTGCAAAGTCAATTCAGATTAGGAGTGAAAGTAGTAGGGTAATTGTGATGGGGGACTTTAACTTTGCAAATATTGATTGGAATAGCTACAGCTCTAGCTCGTTAGAGGGGTCAGTTTTCGTACAGAGTGTGCAGGAAGGTTTTTTGACTCAGTATGTAGATAGGCCAACTAGAGGTGAGGCTACATTGGATTTGGTGCTGGGCAATGAGCCAGACCAGGTGTTAGGCTTGGAAGTTAGTGAACATTTTGGTGATAGTGACCACAATTCGGTTACGTTCACCTTAGTGATGGACAGGGATAGGCATGAAGCTGGGGGCAGTAGTTATAGCTGGGGGAAGGGTAATTATGAGGCCATCAGGAGAGAATTAGGGTGCATAGATTGGACTAGGAAACTACAGGGACTGGGAACATCTGGAATGTGGTGCTTATTCAAGGAGCAGCTGCTGCGAGTCCTTGATAAGTATGTCCCTGTCAGGCAGGGAGGAAATGGACGAGTAAGAGAGCCTTGGTGTACGAAAAAAGTTGATTTGCTGGTTAAGAAGAAAAAGGAGGCTTATGTCAGGATGAGGCTTGAAGGCTCAGTTAGTGCAATGGATAGCTATAGATTAGCCAGGAAGGAGCTAAAAAGTGAATTGAGGAGAGCTAAGAGGGGACACGAGAAGATGTTGGCTGATAGGATTAAGGAGAATCCTAAAGCTTTCTTTCGATATGTTAAGAATAGAAGATTGGTTAGGGCAAGATTAGGGCCAGTCATAGACAGCAGTGGGAAGTTGTGCGTGGAGCCTGAAGAGATTGGTGAGGCAATGAATAAATATTTCTCTTCGGTATTCACGCAGAGTGCTGGAAATGTAGCTATGGAGAACACTGAGGTACAGGGTTGCAAATTGGGAAGTATTGTAGTAGATAGGGAGGATGTGCTAGAAATTCTCGAGGGTTTGAAGTTGGATAAGTCCCCTGGGCCGGACGGGATTTACCCTAGGATTCTCTGGGAGGCAAGAGAGGAGATTGCAGAGCCTCTGGCTCTGATCTTCAGGTCCTCGTTGGTTACGGGTGTGGTTCCGGAGGACTGGAGGATAGCGAATGTGGTCCCATTGTTTAAGAAGGGGAAGAGAGACCTTCCAGGGAATTATAGGCCAGTGAATCTTACTTCTGTTGTGGGCAAGGTATTGGAGAGAATTATTAGGGATAGGATTTATAGTTATTTAGAGAGAAATGAATTGATTGGGCATAGTCAGCATGGTTTCGTGAAGGGTAGGTCATGCCTTACTAACCTCATTGAGTTTTTTGAGAAAGTGACCAAAGAGGTGGATGGGGGTAAGGCGGTTGATGTAGTATATATGGACTTTAGTAAGGCGTTTGATAAGGTGGCCCATGGAAGACTTCTACAGAAAATGCAGATGTGTGGAATAGAGGGTGATTTAGCTAATTGGATTAGGAATTGGCTGGCAGATAGAAGACAGAGGGTGGTGGTTGATGGGAGATATTCATCGTGGAGTTCGGTGACAAGTGGTGTGCCTCAGGGGTCTGTTTTGGGGCCCCTGCTGTTTGTAATTTTTATAAATGATCTGGATGAGGGTATTGAGGGATGGATCAGTAAATTTGCAGATGACACTAAAGTCGGTGGAGTGGTAGATAGTGAAGAGGGGTGTTATAGTTTACAGAGTGACTTGGACAAGTTGCAGAGCTGGGCCGAGAGGTGGCAAATGGAGTTTAATGTGGAAAAGTGTGAGGTAATGCACTTTGGCAGGAACAATAAATGTGTAGAGTATAGGGCTAATGGTAGGGCTCTTAATAGTGTTGAGGAACAGAAGGATCTTGGTGTATGTGTCAATAGATCCCTGAAAGTAGGCAGTCAAGTGGATAAAGTTGTTAAGAAGGCATATGGAGTCTTAGCTTTTATTGGTAGGGGGATTGAATTTAGGAGCCGCAGCATCATGTTGCAACTGTACAAAACTCTAGTGCGGCCGCACTTGGAGTATTGTGTGCAGTTCTGGTCCCCACATTATAAGAAAGATGTGGAGGCATTGGAGAGGGTACAGAGGAGGTTTACCAGGATGTTGCCTGGTATGGAGGGCAGGTCCTATGAAGAGAGGTTGAAGGATTTGAGGTTGTTTTCGTTAGAAAGGAGGCGGCTAAGAGGGGATCTTATTGAAGCATATAAGATGATTAGAGGTTTAGATAGGGTGGACAGTGATAGCCTTTTTCCTAGGATGGAGAAAGCTAGCACGAGGGGACACAGCTTTAAATTAAGGGGTATGAGTTATAGGACGGATATCAGAGGTAGGTTCTTTACTCAAAGAGTGATTAGGGAGTGGAATGCCCTGCCTGCAGCTGTTGTAGATGCGCCAAGTTTGGTGGCGTTTAAGAGGTTAATTGATAAGTATATGGAAGAGAAGGGAATGGTTTAGTTTGGAGGGGCATTGCTTTTTATTTTGGTCGGCACAACATCGAAAGCCGAAGGGCCTGTTCTGTGCTGTAATGTTCTATGTTCTATGTTCTAACTTTCATAAATGAACCATAGAAAACATTCTTTCTGATTGTACCACAGATTGGTATGATTCCTGCTCTGCCCAAGTCGGCAAGAAACTACAAAGTGTCCTGACAATACCCAATCCATTACGCAAACAAGCCTCCCACTCATCAACATTGTCGACACATCTTGCTGTCTCAGAAAAGCAGCCAACATAATCAAGCATCCCACACACTTTGGATGTACTTTCTTCCATCTTCTGCTGGGAAAAATATACAAAAGTATATGCCAATGGAATCTTCCCTTCTGCCATCAGAGCTTTTCAATGGACCTACCTCATACTAAGTTGATCTTTGTCTACACCCTCGCTACGTTTGTAACTCGACATTGGGCATTCTTGTCTTTCCTACTACATGAACGGTATGCCTTGTCTGTATAGTATAGTAGCAATTATTTTCACTATATACTAACACATGTGACAATGATAAATGAAATGAAATCAAATCAAATCTTCCAGCCTGAGACAGAAAAGTCGGCCCAATCAAGAAGTAAGTGCTGTCAGATACTTTGCCAAGTGGCAATGCACCAATGTTTACCAGACCAAGACATTATAGCCATGAAAACCATCGCCACAAATCAAAGTGATTTTTCTTTAATTACCCAGAATGTGCGGTAACTTTAATCTATCAGATTTGAAATTTACCGTTCACAGCTTTTCATACAACTGCTGCATATAATCCTGGCATTGTGAATTATTTGTGTGGAACCTTTGCAAACAGAATCGCATTTCTCATTTACATTGTGTTCCTTAGAATCATGGGATCCTGTACAGTGCAGGAGAAGGACAGTCGGTCAATCGTCGCTACATCGATCACAATCCCACCCAGTTCCCATTCCTGTCGCACCATATATTTTTCTTGCTAATCTCTGACACTCGTGGGTGACTTAGCACGGCAATCCACCTAAGCTGCTTGCGGTGGGGCAGTGGTTAGCCCTGCTGCATCACGGTGCCAGGGATCTATGTTCAAATCTGCCTCAGGTCACTGCCTGTGTAGAGTTTGTTCCTTCTCCTCGTGTATACGTGGTTTTAATCCGGGTGTTCTTGTTACTCTTAAACTGGATCTTCCTCATGGTCAGACAACATAACTCTGCAACTGCGCACTCCATCTTCCTGGGTTCAGCTGCGAAACTCCCCTGGCTCGGAATCTGTGCCCTCACACTCGAGTGGCTATCGTCCCAGCTCGACACTCCGTATGGTCAGTCCCAATCACATGGTCCGTAGGAAATCCTCCCTTGAAGGGGCCACACTTCTACAGTTGGCAAATCTCGCACTATCCTGACTTCGAATGATATTCGCTGTTCCTCCATTATCACTGGGTTTCAAATCCTGGAATGCCCTCCTTAAAAGCGCTGCCGTTGTTCAAAAAGTGAGCTCACCGCCAGCATCTTAAGGACAGCTAGGGATGGACAATAAATACTGGGACTAGCCAATGATACCCACATCCCATAAACTGAATTTTGAAAGAAGTGGAAAGATTGAAAGTTTATGGCCAGTGTCTCCACTATTTCCACTTGTCCTGCCCTCAGTGAAGTTCCACCATTATTCAGACTGGGTATATATTGTATTTAATTGTGATATGAATATTGGATTGAACAGGGTTAAGTGAACTGTTTGTTTAGAGACTGAAATTGATGTGAGTCTCCATGGATCTAATTAGTGTGACTGGGTTTTCACTCTTCTATTAATAAGTGATTCCATTCAATGTGTTTTCCATTGAGTCAGGGGGAGCAACAACTCCAACACGAACAGAGATCAGTGACTGTGGAGAGAGAGGGAGAGGAGAGATCAGAATTTGGGTACAATGGATCAGAATCTTCTGACAATGGGTCAGAATCTGGGGACAACGGATTGGAATGTTAGAACAATGGATCAGAATCTCGGAACAATGAACGGGAATATGCCAACAAATGATCAGAATGTCGGAACAATAGATTGGAATGTTCCAACAACGGATCAGAATCTGGGAGCAATAGACCGGGATTTCCCAATGCTGGACAGGAATTTTGCTGTCGGTCTGTTCTATATTTCCCAAGATTTTGTGGGTTCGTTGCCGTTAACAATTACTATTGAATTTGTTCTGTACGTTATTCAAGGGTTTTACTATCCAATCCTAGCTATTATTGGTGCCCCTGGTAAGTCTCTGTTTTCACCTATTCTATTTGTCATCTATATTTCATTGCATTATTCTCCTTACTTCAGTTTTGGGAACACGGAATCCATCGACTTCAGTTTCACAGGTAATATCTGATGCTTGTCCATTTAACCATTCCTGTACTTGAAGCTAGTCCACACTGATTAGATCCTCCATTCACCCTTTGACCTTGAACTGATTACTCACCAATATGCCGTGAATTGGTTAGGCCACTTTTCACGTCTTGTGTACAATGTTGTTCACCACACTACCTGAAAAGTGTAAGCTTTGGAGGCAGTTCAATGAGAATTCGCCAGAAACCAGAAACTACCATTAACCAGATATTCAACTGGTCCCATCACATAAAGTAAGAATTCTCTCAAAACCAGATTACAGTCCAACCATTTGATATTAAAGAACAAAGAACAAAACAGCATGGGAAACAAGCCCTTCGGCCTTACGAGCACATGCCGCCAGCTCGATGTTTCCACTTTTACCCGTGATCCCTGTCTATGTTTGTAGAACTATGCATTGAAACCAAATTTGAGACAATTTAGGGAGAATTTGTTCTGCCAATCTGCCTAAGAGCGTATCTTTGGGATGTGGGAGGAAACTGGAGCACCCGGAGAACCCACGCAAGCGCGAGGAGAATTCGCAAACTCCCACAGATACAGGCCCAAATCCATGTGCCTGCACAGCACAGCGATAGTCACTGAGCTGTCGTGTTGCCCATCAAATGGTCCAGGTCAAGCGTACACTAACGACGTGAAGCACTAGGATACTCTCGAAAAATCCAAGAGCAGCCCTCTCACGACCCATCGCGTGTATGCCCCTTGTTAGACAAGGCAGACCGAAGTACCTGTAGGATAAAACAACTACATCAATATCATCGACAATTTACACAATTCCCAGGGAACTCCCAAGGCTCATGATCCCTGTTTTAAATCAGTTTTCTACATCTCTCCACTCCCATTCTGTTCATGTGCCCATCTAAGTGTTTCTTAAACAACTCCAGAGTGCCTGCCTCCACCCACTTACTTGGCAGCGCGTTCCATACCCCCACCACCCTGGTAAACCTCCTCTGCACTCTCTCCAGAGTCTCACGTCCTTCCGGTAGGAAAGCAACCAGAACTGGACGTAGTATTCCAAATGAGGTCAGATGTGCGGAAGGTTCTGATCAGAGAAATACGCATAAAATCAGTCACAGTTTATAGAATACTGATTAGAATGAAAGCCTTTACAGCTAACCTGCCATTCAAGTCTGAAAGGTGCTGACAGTGTGTGTGGAAATAGCCTTAGCATAGGTTAAAAAGACGTGTATTGTCTCCAGACAGGACAGTAAAGTGAGGTTTTACAACCCCAGGCAAATTGTGGAGGTTACAGATAGTGCGATATGAACCCAAGATTCCCTTTGAGGGCATTCTCATGTGTACGGAACTTGGCTATCAGTCTCTGCTCAGTGACTGCTGTTGTACGCCATGAAGGCCGCCTTGTAGAATGCTTACCCGATGGTCAGAGACCGAATGCCCCTGGCTGCTGAAGTGTTCGCCAACAGGAAGGGAACGGTGATTGTTCAGTGATGTTCATTCATCCATTATTGTAGAATCTACATGGTCTTCCCAATATACCATGCTTTGGAACAATATTTGCTGCAGTGTATCATATAGAGAACGTTGGCCGAGTTGCAAGAGAATGTACCATGTATCTAGTGGATGTTGTTCTCACATGAGATGATGTCATCCATGTCGATGATGAGGTTGCTGTGGCAGGGTGGTGTAGTGTTGTGGTCACTGTTCTCCTGAAGGCTGGATAGTTTGCTGCAAACAACAGACTGTTTGAGGTTGTGCGCTTGTTTGAAGGCAAGAAGTGGGGATGTGAGGTCGGCCCTGGCGAGATGTTTGTCATCATCAATGTTGTGTTGAAGATTCCTAAGAAGATGTCATAGCTTCTCCGCTCCGGGGAAGTACTGGATCACGAAGAGTACTCTGTCCATCGTGTCCCATGTTTGTATTCTGAGGAGGTCAGTGTTGTTTCTCGCAGTGGCACGTCGGAACGGATTGATGAATTGAGCGCCAAATCCTGTTTTTAAGAAGGTATATTTCAGTGTCTGGAGGTGTCTGTCGCAATCTTCCTCATCTGAGCAGATCCTGTGTGTACGGAAGGCTTGTCCATAGGAGATGGCTTCTTTAAGGTGTTTAGGGTGGAAGCTTGAGAAATGGAGCATCGTGAGGTTATCTGTGGACTTGCGGTACAGTGAGGTGCTGAGATGACCATCCTTGATGGAGATGCGAGTGTCCAAGAATGCCACCTATTCTGGAGAATAAATCATGATAAGTCTGATTGTGTGATGGAATTGTCGATGTCATTATATAGCTGATTCACGACTGACGACATAAACAAAGTGGTGACAAGAGCATGTCAGGGGCAAGGAACACTGCAGCGGGAAGTCACCTCCTGCCTCGACAAAGCCTACCCACCATCTACAAGGCAAAAGTCAGGATTGTGATGGAATACACAATCTTGAATACAGAAGAATACACTTGCTTGGATGGGTGCAACTCCAACAACATTAAGGAAGCTTGGCACCAAAAGGACAAAGCAGTCTGCTTGATTGGCACATCCACAAGCATCCACTTCCTCCATCACTGATGCTCGTAACAGCAGTATTACGATCTACAAGATGGACTGCAGCAATTCACCTGAGATCCTTAGACGGTAGCCATCAAATCTGAGACCACTTCCGCCTCGAAGGACAAGGGCAGCAGATACTAGGGACACCACCTAGTAATTTCCCTCGAAATTACTCAACCTCCTGGTTTGGGAATATATTGTCGATTCCTCTGCAGTCGCTGTGTTAATATACTGAAAACCTCACCTAAGTGTCATTGTGGGTTTACCACATGCACATGGACTGCAGCAATTCAAGAAGCTGGCTTATAACAACCGAGTCATGATGTGGAGATGCCGGCGTTGGACTGGGGTAAACACAGTAAGAAGTCTGACAACACCAGGTTTAAATCCAACCAAATTATTTGATAGTAAACTCAAAAGCTTTCGACCTATGGTCTTCGTCAGGTGAATGAGATGTTCTGGTCTCCAACAGCACACATACCAGCACAGATTGTTTACAGATTAGTGATTAGAATGCGAATCTTTACACCTAACCTGCTATTCAAGTCTTAAAGTGGCTAACAATGTGGGTGGAAGGAGCACTGAGCACAGGTTAAAGAGATGTGTATTGTCTCCAGACAGCACAGTAAAGTGAGGCGAGGCACTCACACCCTGCGTGAGAACCTCTCCAGCGATGTCGAGGGCACCCTGAAACCCATTGTACAAAGAACCTCCAGCTTTTGTCGCGACACTGCGGACTTCCAACGGAAACTCAGCACACATGGAGCAGTTGAACCAGGGACACTCCTCGTCACAATGGCTATCTCGGCCTCTACACCAACATCCCCCCCCCGATGATGGCATTGCTGCAACTGCCTCAGTACTCAATGACGACAACTGCCAGTTTCCGGATGCAATTTTACAACTCATCAGCTTTATCCTGGACCACAATGTCTTCACCTTCAACAACCAGTTTTTCATCCAGACTCACGGAACGGCCGAGGGGACCAAATTCGCACCTCAATATGCCAACATCTTCATGCACAGGTTCGAATAAGACTTCTTCACCGCACGGGATCTTCAACTGAGGCTATACATTGGATAGATACATCTATGACATTTTTTTCCTTTGCACTCATGGTGAACAATCATTGAAACAACTATATGATGATATCAACAAGTTCCATCCCATCATCAGACTCACCATGGGCTATTCTCCAGAATCGATTGCATTCTTGGACACACGCATCTCCATCAAGGACGGTCACCTCAGCACCTCACTGTACCACAAGCTGACAGACAACCTCACAATTCTCCACTTCTCCAGCTTCCACCCGAAACACGTTAAAGAGACCATCCTCTACAAACAAGCCTCCGTATACACAGACCTTGTTCAGATGAGGAGGATCGTGACAGATACCTCCAGATTCTGAAAGATGCCCTCATGAGAACATCTCATCGATCAACAGTTACGACGTGCCACAGCGATAAACCGCAGTGACCTCCTCAGAAGACGAACACGGGACACAATGGACGGAGTACCCTTTGTTATCCAGTACCTCTCCAGAGCGGAGAAGGTACGACATCTTCTCCGGAGTCTTCAACGTATCTTTGATGATGATGAACATCTCGCCAGGGCCATCCTCACACCTCCACTTCTTGACTTCAGACAACTTTGCAACCTCAAACAGACCATTGTTCGCAGCAAACTACTCAACCTTTGGAGAATAATGACCACAACACCATACAACTCTGCCACAGCAATTTCTGCAAGACATGTTCCATTTGTTCCATTGGAGCAGCACGGAGAGGCAGCGATTTGGGAGAGCGAGAAGTTCGATTGATAAGTAGCTTTTTAACTTTTCTCTTTGTTTAAAACAGCGAGCGGGAGTAGTTTTTGCCGTTTTTTATTTAAACTAACTTGTAACCGGAAGTCGTCACTAGGAGGCTGCCGGTAGTTGTAGTTTTTCTCTCTGACTCTATAAATTGGTCCAGAGAGGAAACCCGATACTCTACACAGGTAGAGTATCCCACCCTCCCCCCTCCTCTAACCTAATAATAATAGTGTGTGTGTAGTTTTTTTTTCTCTCCTGCAAATTAAAGTAACAGTGATGGCAGTGCAGGTAGTACATTGCACCTCCTGCGGTATGTATGAGGTGAGGGACACCAGTAGTGTTCCTGCTGATTATACCTGCAGGAAGTGTGCACATTTGCAGCTCCTTGAGGATCGTGTTAAGGAGCTGGAGCTGGAATTAGAGGAGCTCAGGGTAATTCGAGAGGTTGAGGAGGATATAGGCAGGAGTAACAAAGAGATTGTAACTCCTATAAGTGATAATTGGGTAACTATTAGGAGGAGGGGTAAGAAGCAATCGGGGAGACAATCCCCTGGGGCTGTTCCCCTCCAAAATAAATTTTCTGTCTTGGAGGCTACAGTTGAGGAAGAATCAACTGGAGCTGACCAAAGGGAGCAGGTCTCTGGGGGTGAGCCTGCTGAGAATGCTCAGGTGGGTGGGGGGAATAAGAGATTAGGCCTAGTTATAGGAGACTCCATAGTTAGAGGGACAGATAGGAGGGTAAATAGTAATAAACAGGACTCAGGGCTGGTGTGTTGCCTCCCAGGGGCTGGGGTCCAGGATGTTGCAGATCGGGTTTTTAGGATTCTTAAGGGTGAGGGGAGTCAGCCCCAAGTCATTGTTCATGTGGGGACACATGATGTAGGTAGGACAAGGGAAGGGGATATTAAACAGAAATTTATGGAGTTAGGGTGGAAGCTTAGGTCCATAACAGGCAGAGTGGTTATCTCTGGACTCTTGCCTGTGCCAAGAGATAGTTTAGAGATGAACAGAGAAAGGGATAGTTTGAACTCATGGCTGCGTGGATGGTGCAGGAGGGAGGGGTTCAGGTTCCTTAACAATTGGGACTCATTCTGGGATAGGTGGGACCTCTTCAAGAGAGATGGTCTACACCTGAACCAGAGGGGGACTAATATCTTGGGGGGAAAATTTGCTAAGGCTATGATGGGGGCTTTAAACTGATTCGGGGGGGGGGTGGGATCCTAAGTAGTTGGGGTGCCGAGAGGGATGAGAGTAAGGGGGTTATAGAGGAGAGTTGTAAAACACAGCGGCGTACGGGTGGGGTGGGGCATGGTTTGAGATGCGTATACTTTAATGCAAGGAGTATTCGCAATAAGGGGGAGGAACTTGCAGCTTGGACCAGTACCTGGAACTTCGATGTTGTGGCCATTTCAGAGACTTGGGTAGAGCAGGGACAGGAATGGATGTTGCAGGTTCCGGGGTACAAATGCTTTAGTCGGAGTAGAGAAGGAGGTAGAAGGGGGGGAGGAGTGGCGTTATTGGTCAAAGACTGTATCACGGTGATCGAAAAGAAGTTTGATGAGGACTTGTCTGTTGAGGTAGTATGGGCTGAGATTAGAAACAGGAGAGGAGAGGTCACCCTGTTGGGAGTCTTTTACAGACCTCCTAATAGTTCTAGAGAGGTTGAGGAAAGGATTGCGAAGTCAATTCTGATTAGGAGTGAAAGTAGTAGGGTAATTGTGATGGGGGACTTTAACTTTGCTAATATTGATTGGAATAGCTATAGCTCTAGCTCGTTAGAGGGGTCAGTTTTCGTACAGAGTGTGCAGGAAGGTTTTTTGACTCAGTATGTAGATAGGCCAACTAGAGGTGAGGCTACATTGGATTTGGTGCTGGGCAATGAGCCAGACCAGGTGTTAGGCTTGGAAGTTAGTGAACATTTTGGTGATAGTGACCACAATTCGGTTACGTTCACCTTAGTGATGGACAGGGATAGGCATGAAGCTGGGGGCAGTAGTTATAGCTGGGGGAAGGGTAATTATGAGGCCATCAGGAGAGAATTAGGGTGCATAGATTGGACTAGGGAACTACAGGGACTGGGAACATCTGGAATGTGGTGCTTATTCAAGGAGCAGCTGCTGCGAGTCCTTGATAAGTATGTCCCTGTCAGGCAGGGAGGAAATGGACGAGTAAGAGAGCCTTGGTGTACGAAAAGAGTTGATTTGCTGGTTAAGAAGAAAAAGGAGGCTTATGTCAGGATGAGGCTTGAAGGCTCAGGTAGTGCAATGGATAGCTATAGATTAGCCAGGAAGGAGGTAAAAAGTGAATTGAGGAGAGCTAAGAGGGGACACGAGAAGATGTTGGCTGATAGGATTAAGGAGAATCCTAAAGCTTTCTTTCGATATGTTAAGAATAGAAGATTGGTTAGGGCAAGATTAGGGCCAGTCATAGACAGCAGTGGGAAGTTGTGCGTGGAGCCTGAAGAGATTGGTGAGGCACTGAATAAATATTTCTCTTCGGTATTCACGCAGAGTGCTGGAAATGTAGCTGTGGAGAGCACTGAGGTACAGGGTTGCAAATTGGGGAGTATTGTAGTAGATAGGGAGGATGTGTTAGAAATTCTCGAGGGTTTGAAGTTGGATAAGTCCCCTGGGCCGGACGGGATTTACCCTAGGATTCTCTGGGAGGCAAGAGAGGAGATTGCAGAGCCTCTGGCTCTGATCTTCAGGTCCTCGTTGGTTACGGGTGTGGTTCCAGAGGACTGGAGGATGGAATGTGGTCCCCATTGTTAAGAAGGAAGAGAGACCTTCCTGGGAATATAGGCCAGTGAGTCTTACTTCTGTGGTGGGCAAGGTTATTGGAGAGAATTATAGGGATAGGATTTATAGTATTTAGAGAGAAATGAATTGATTGGGATAGTCAGCATGGTTTCGTGAAGGGTAGGTCATGCCTTACTAACCTCATTGAGTTTTTTTGAAAAAGTGACCAGAGAGGTGGATGGGGTAAGGCAGTTGATGTAGTATATATGGACTTTAGTAAGGCGTTTGATAAGGTGGCCCATGGAAGACTTCTACAGAAAATGCAGATGTGTGGAATAGAGGGTGATTTAGCTAATTGGATTAGGAATTGGCTAGCAGATAGAAGACAGAGGGTGGTGGTTGATGGGAGATATTCATCGTGGAGTTCGGTGACAAGTGGTGTGCCTCAGGGGTCTGTTTTGGGGCCCCTGCTGTTTGTAATTTTTATAAATGATCTGGATGAGGGTATTGAGGGATGATCAGTAAATTTGCAGA